>CM052807.1:74556534-74590211 GCA_028533885.1 Nasua narica
TGCATTCCCACCAACAGTGTAGGAGGGTTCCCCTTTCTCCGCATCCTCGCCAACATCTGTCGTTCCCTGACTTGCTAATTTTAGCCATTCTGACTGGTGTGAGGTGGTATCTCACTGTGGTTTTGATTTGTATTTCTCTGATGCCGAGTGATGTTGAGCATTTTTTCATGTGTCTGTTGGCCATTTGGATATCCTCTTTGCCGAAATATCTGTTCATGTCTTCTGCCCATTTCTTGATTGGATTATTTGTTCTTTGTTGAGTTTGAGAAGTTCTTTATAGATTTTGGATACTAACCCTTTATCTGATATGTCATTTGTGAATACCTTCTCCCATTCTGTCAGTTGTCTTTTGGTTCTATTGACAGTTTCCTTTGCTGTGCAAAAGCTTTTGATCTTGATGAAGTCCCAGTGGTTCATTTTTGCCCTAGCTTCCCTTGCCTTTGGAGATGTTTGTAGGAAGAAGTTGCTGCGGCTGAGGTCGAAGAGGTTGTTGGCTGTGTTCTCCTCCAGGATTTTGATGGAGTCTTGTCTCACATTGAGGTTTTTGATCCATTTTGAGTTTATTTTTGTGCGTGGTGTAAGGAAATGGTCCAGTTTCATTCTTTTGCATGTGGCTGTCCAGTTTTCCCAACACCATTTGTTGAAGAGACCATCTTTTTTCTATTGAATATTCTTTCCTGTTTTGTCGAAGATTAGTTGACCATAGAGTTGAGGTTCCATTTCTGGGCTCTCGATTCTGTTCCATTGATCTATGTGTCCGTTTCTGTGCCAGTACCACACTGTCTTGATGATTACAGCTTTGTAATAGAGCTTGAAGTCTGGAATTGTGATGCCGCCGACTTTGGTTTTCTTTTTCAACATTCCTCTGTCAGCCAGGTCTTTCTGAAACAAAGCAAAACCAGAGAAAAACCCTGTATGTTACAGTAACTTTTTTAGTTTTTTGCAAAGGAAGAGGAAATTTTCTTTTTCAAGTTTTGGATTTGTTAAGAATTTAGATTGAATTGGAAGGAAGAAAATGTTTTTTCTTGTATATTATTTAAAGTTAGGGTTTTTACCTAATGTATTCTAGGTACTGAAGTGATCTTTTACGAATTCTCTGATAGGATTTTTGCATCATCAACAGATATTGTTTTAATACTTTTTCTTCCCCAGCATTTTATAATGAAAAATTTGGAATAAGAAATTGAAAGAATTGTGCTGTGAGTACTCATATACCCACATCTAAACTCTACAGTTAACTTTTTTGTATTTGCGTTATTATATATCTTATCCATCACTCTGTCTATCCATCATTCTGTCTTTTTAAAAAATGTACTTTAGATTAAGTTAAAAACATTAGGATACTTAACCTTTACATATGTCATGCATATTGTTAACTAGAGTGAGAGTTTTTGTGGGGTTTTTTGGTAAAATTTATTGACAGTCAGATGTACCAATCTTTAATGTACGGTCCGATGAGTTTTGACAAATGCATCCAGCTGTGCAACTTAAATCCCTACCAATATAACCATTGCCTTCACCTCCAAAGTTTCCTTATGCCATATCAATACTCTTATCACTATTCCCATTTTTTCACCATAGATTAGTTTTGGTTGTTCTAAAACTTCATGTAAAACAAAAACAAAAACAAAACTTGATGTAAGTGGATTTGTAGAATACACTTTTGTGAGACTTTTTTCACTCAGCATATTTTTGTGGTTCATCATTGTTGGATTTTCCAGTAGTTCATTCCATTTTATTACTCTTGATTTGTTTTTAAGGCTTGAAAGTATTTTAGGCAGAAATTACTTTATCCCTTTCTGAATTCCTGAAGCACTTGATACTTAACTCCAAGGTGGTGTTGATTATGTTATATATCATAGCTACTCATTTATCTCCACTTGTCCTTAAACACTGTGGTCCCATAATGTGGTTTATAGAATATGCTCTATAAATACTTGTTGAACAGTCTATGGTTCGAAGTCTTTCTTATGGCCTTTGTCATAGAAATCCCAATCTTGGGATACAATTATAATGTGAAATTGGTGCTTGGATAAAGACAGAAATCTCCATTACAGTCTGTTATCTACCCCATGGAGTCTTCATTTTCATGGTGAGCAAATGTGCGATTTTCAAGTGATGACAAGGTTGAAAGAGACCATAATTGTTCTTTATCATACAGAGATGTAGAATAAGAACCAAACAAATAATAAGGCTATTGTCAACTTAATTATAAGTTTTGATCTTTTATTTTCTTGGACACATTATTTCAGTTCTTACTTTATTCTTAGTACTATCATATCCACATTTAAAGCCCCCTCGATTTTATAAAATCATGATGTATGTTCTGTTATTCGTTAACAATAGCTTTTCTGGAAGTTTCATGTTGCCTTTCTTAAAACAGGACATGTGAAAAGTTGAGATTCTTATAGGATCTGAGAAGTGGAGAAGCTTTTGAGGTTTTGCTCTCCTTCCTTTCTTCACCTGTTATCCCTATCTAGGTCTATAAATCCAGATAGATAGGTGGGTAAAAATGGAAAGGTTATTTATGAGAAGAGCAAGGGTGGTACAAGAGTTTACCTTAGGCAAGTTTCACAGTAGCCCGTTTTTGTCAAAACGTGTTTTGATTGCTGATTTAATATCAATATTTAGAGTAATTTATTAAGTATACTTGATGTAAAACTGTTCCCGTATTTTAGAATGACTGGGTATTTAATAGAGCTGTGAAACAATTGAAGAACTTTCAGAGAACAAATGGGCAGTGGGCTATGTGGGCAAAAGAATGTGCTGCCTTGTTCACCCTGTCCATTTTTAGATCAGTCTGGCTGATGGTGAAATGCAGAAGTGTTTGCCGCACACACAGGTGCAGTGTTCTGCAGCTGTTGGAAACATTTGCCCCCTACTCCCCATTTCTTCACATATAATTATGCTCTTTTTAAGCCACTAAAGCTAGAAGATGGGATTTGAGAACTTGAATGTTTACAAAAGGGTACAACTCAGAGATAATTGATCATTTAGGTAGTTGAATTTCACTGTACCTAGATGACTTGAAGTTTCCAAAGACTAAAACCTAGCTTAAGGTCATATAGTTTTAAAATTACAGGAGACTGACTTTGAAAGTACATGTCTACAGCTACTGCTCTCCAGCCCAGAGGACAGGGCTTACATATTTTTATTTATTTTTTATTTTTATTTTTACTTTTTAAAGATTTTATTTATTTATTTGAGAGAGAGAGAAAGCATCAGAAGGGAGAGGGTCAGAGAGAGAAGCAGACTCCCCTCCGAACAGGTAGCCCGATGTGGGACTCGATCCCAGAACTCTATGATCGTGACCTGAGCCGAAGGCAGTCGCTTAACCAACTGAGCCACCTAGGCGCCCCATATTTTTAATCTCCTGAAACTAATCTCTGTCTGGCACATAATAGGCAATTGATATATATCTGTGAATATCTTGTTGAAAGATGAAGCCAAATTGTTGTTTAGATGTACTAAGTCAGAAAATTATGACTTTTTTTTTAAACTGATGACTTCTGATAAGTTTTATAGTAGTCTTATGAACAAAGTGTCATGGCAGCAGAGAGAAGGAGAATGACTAATGCTGTCCCTGGTGGTCATGGGTCACTTTATATTTTGATATATCATGGAAAATCTTTGCCTGGACTACAATTAGAGAGCTTGGTTTTGAAGAGTTTTCCATATCTAAGAGATAACAGTGTATTCTCCAACAGCAATGTTTTGTCCTCATCCTCATTTAGGGCATTTTTCATGCATTACATCATAAGGAGATTGAAGTTTAATAATTCCATATCTAGAGAAAGTTCTGGAGAAGAATGCTTTCCTTAAGCTAAATAGAACAAATATTTTCTTTTCTGTAGTTGTTTTTTATATAACGAAAAGAATGTAGGGTTTGGAGTCAGATGTAGGTTTGAATCCCAGCTTTCAAAACTGTGTTTCCTGCCACAAAGCAACCTAACCTCATCATGCATCTATTTTTCTGTTCATAAAAGTGGAAGTAATACCTACTTTAAAATAGTGGTGAAAGTTACCTCCTGAGTACATGGCATCAGTATTGCTGGAATCTACCAAGACGTTAATAAATAGAATTTCCTTTTTATTCAAAGGAAAAGGTTGTAGAGTAATCAGGATTATGGTACCCCTCTGGCACTGGCGAAGCTGTTATTCTAGGAGACTGCAGTGTGCCTTCAAGCTGCTGTTCATTCAGAATGTATTTAGCATCAAATGTCTGCAAGGCATTAAGATAGGTAGAGATTTTTCAGTCTTGTTGCAGGAGGAAACAAACAGCAAATAGTTAAATTATGATATAAGTTAGCAGAGATACTGACATTAAATACGTTGGGGTTCTGAGAAGGGGAAGGGCTCACAATGAGCCGCAGTAGTTAGGCATCCTTCACGAATCTAGTAGAGCTGCACACAGGACCTTGAAGATGAATGAAGGAGAAGGAAAAACAGGCTTGAAGAAGACCAGAGGGATTGAAGGCTCAGCGTCTTCGTGGCAGTACTTTTTTTCAACTTTATTGAAATATAATTGATGTGTAACAGTGTGTATGTTTAAGGTATGCAGTGTGTTGATTTGATACATTTATGTATTGCAAAAATAATTGCTACCATAGCATTAGCTAACACCTCCATCCTGTCACGTAATTACCACTTTTTTGTGTGTGTTGAGACCATTTAAGATCTATTCTCTTAGCAACTGGCTGTATTATTAGCTATAATCACCATGCTATGCATTAGATCCCCAGAACTTGTTGATCTCATAATTGGCAATTTATATCCTCAGTAGTCCCCTGTTTGTCCCACTGCCCAGCCTCTGCTAACCACCACTCTACTCTTTTCTGGGTTTTGCTTTTTTGGATTCCACATATAAATGATTTCATATAAAAGACTTCATGAATCTTTCTCTGTCAGATTTGATTTCACTTAGCATAATGCCGTGAAGATCCATCCATGTCACAAGTGGCAGGATTTCCTTCTTTCTCGTGCCCGAGTAATATTCCATTGTGCGTGTGTACACACACACACACACACACTGTATCTTCTTTATTCATTCATCTATTGATGGGCAGTTAGGTTGTTTCCATATCTTGGCTATTGTGAAGAATGCTGTAGTGAACATGGGCGCACAGAGATCTCCTCAAGATTCTGTTTTCATTTCCTTTGGTTATATCTACCCAGAAGTGGGATTAGCTGGATTATATGATGGTTCTATTTTTAATTTTGGGGGGAACCTCCATACTGTTTTCCGAAGTGGCTGCATCAATTTACATCCCACCAACAGTGCACAAGAATTCCCTTTTCTCCACATCTTCACTGATAATTGTTACCTCATCTTTTTGAAGGTAGCCATTCTAACAGGTGTGAGATGATACCTCACTATGATTTTACTTTGCATTTCCCTGATGATTAGTGATGTTGAGCATCATGTACCTGTTGGTTATTTGTATGCCATTAGAAAAATGTCTATTCAGTTCCCCCTGGCAGAATATTCTGTATACTGATTGATAATTGATGATAGTTTCCAGTATTCAGAACAGAAGAATGTTGAGGCTGACTGAAGTTGGAGTCAGTTTTCTGGAGGAAGGAGGAAGAAAGCCTGAATGTGCTGTTTCCTCAGTTTTTCTGAGTCTTGAACAACAGATCATTTATTTTATAAATGCTTAGGATTCTTAAACTTAATTGAGAGACTGGCCTCACCCTTATTACACGGGCTTTTTTTTTTTTTTTTTAAAGCATAAGCCTAATAAAATGAATTCGATGAGGTTTCTTGCTCAGTAATACATGAGAGTCTCCAAAGTCCCTTACGTTATCTGTACCTACTGACTCCTGTAAATAATCTTACTGGTTTGACTGCATTTCTTGCTATTTGCCCTCTCCACTCTGTTACATTTCCAGGAATAATATGACAAGCATGCTACCATTTCAAAACTTGTATACTTCTTGTTCTTTCATCTGTAAACCTTTTCTTTCAGGTATCCACATGACTTGTTACTTATGTTCCTTCAGGTTTCTCTTCAAATGCAATCTTCTTAGTATGGCCTTCTTTGACCATCTTATTTAATACCGCTTTCCTCCCTCATGTCAAGCACCTTTCCTGCTGTTTTACCCTCAAAGTGCTTAGAACCATTTGCCTTCCGTATATTTTAAAAATGTATTTGTACATTGTCTCTTCTAACATAAGCTCCTTGAGGGCAGAGATTTTTAAAATTTTCTGTCACATTTCCAGTGCCTAGCACAAAGTATTCAATAAATAATTATTAAATGAAAACCTTTTTCTTTTTGAATTGTGAACTTTGGGCACCACAGGCTTTTCTTCTTTTTACTGCCATTGAGTGACAAAAATAGAGCCTTTCTGAGGAAAATAAAATCAATTTATTTGATCAACATTAAACATATTTGTGAATATATTTATAGGTTGATACACTTTCATTTTTTCCTTTTTAGCTGGGCATTCATAATAGTTAATGAATTTGATCTCAGTGTAGGAGAATGAAAAAAGTTAACAAAGGATCAGTAAAACTATTAACATTTTTGGAATTGATGTGAAAGAGGTTTGGAGAAGGAAAATCAACAGTGTGTCTGAGTAATAGGAGAGTATCACAAGATTAGAATTACTTCCTTGAAGCAAAATCTGATGGGAAATCATTTGACAATTTTGAGGGATGTAATAGTATAATTAAGGAAAAGTTTTAGGAGCTTGATTTTTATAGTCATTAGGGTAGTTTAAAGGGAAGAGAAGTAAAAATATTAAGGACATGTACAAAGAAAAGTTTGACATATTTGAGGTTTGAAATAATCTGAACAAGAAAATTGAAGGAGAAATGGTGAAACCAGGAGTATTTGAGAAAAAAAACCCCAACAGTTAAGAGAAGCTGTTGGGGATGTAGGTTATAAAGGAGAATAGTACTAGGTCTGCAGTGGCTTCAAGGTTGTGCCGATTACGGGATAGAAGAGGAAAGTTTGAAAAATCAGTATGGCGTTAATGTTGCTTTAGGATAAGGAATAAGAACTATAATTTATCTTAGATCCATGCCTAGAAAAGAGGCTTGTAAATGAGGTGGCACTTTTTTGTTGTGGGATGCTTTCGGAATATGGTTTCTTCTCTATAAATGCCCAGTTGGTGATGGGGGTGGGATGGGGGGGGTGAGGATATTTTCACTAGGAGTGGTTTCCATTAAATATTGTCTGGATGAAATAAAAGATACTGACATGTGGTGTTAGAAATACTGAAATGATTTGGGGCAAGAAAAGTTAGATGTATAAAAATGCTGCTTTTAGGGGTGCATGGCTGGCTCAGTCAGTTGAGCACAAGACTCTTGATCTCAGGGTCGTGAGTTTAAAGCCCCACGTTGGGTGAAGAGATTACTTATAAAAAAAAATCTTAGGAAAAAGATGCTGCTTTTATAAATGAGGGCTTTTGTTCTTTTTAGAATTGCTGTTTTTAGATGGAGTTTCCTTTATAAAACTTAATCTCAAGGCTATTTGTTAATAGGTGTGTTAATTTAAGACAGTTGTGGTTCTAGGTAGTTTTGCTATAAGCGTCTTTGCAGCAAGCATTTTGATAATAAGGTAATTTTGCCATAAAAGATAAGTAAGTGGTTGACAGTTTGGTTTGACAGTTTAGTTTGATTTCTCCATTGACCCAGTAGTCCCACTTTTATGTTTTCTAAATCTTAGCCAGCCCACATTATGGTCTCTACAGTGGTGCAGAATTTTGAACCCATATTTCCCATAAACTTTAGAATGTGTATCAACAGATATGTGACAATATGCCAAGAAGAAACAACAGCATAAAAGGCTTTCACAACACAATACAAAGCTTATTTACAAATATGCACCCTAGTATTTATGAACTGTTATCTATCGTAAGGAAGATATTTTAGCATAAAAAGAATAAGTGCAATGCTGAACAAGGAGACAAATGAGCAAGGAAAAAACTGTGTAATACTATGAACAAAAAGACTTTGAAGACAGGTGCTTAGGTACAGTCCACACAATGAAATTAGTTTATTTGCCCAATATTGCCATGAATCTACACTGTACATTTTGATGTATTCAAATATTTTATAATTCATGATAAAATTCTTTTAATTTTGTTATTCATCGTACATGTTTCGTTATGTCCTTTTTAATGAGTGTCCTTTTATTTTTTGTAATTTTATAGCCACTTAGTTATGCTGTGAAATGCTGGTGGTTGTGATCGGAAATTGGGGAAATTTTTTTTAATGTAAAGTGTGTAGGATGGAAAGTATATTATTGACTTTTAAGATACTCTTATCAGGTATCTCATCCCATTAGACAAGAGGCAGACATCTAGAAGGATACAAAGGGCAGAGCAATTCTTTCAACAGAATAATTGTTCTGCTCTATAGCTTTCTTTGTTATCCTGTCCCCTTCCCTTCCCAGTTGCTTCTAACTTACACTTCGCAGCCTTCTGCAGTGTTAATACATACGGTAGAATAAAGAAGTGTGGATTTAACCTAGGTGGCACAACCAGAACTTTATGAGCACTAACTGTATGTATAGTACTATGCTTGGCTCCAGGCACACAAATATGAATGACACATGGTTTCTGTAGTGAGAAATTCACAGTAGGACCCTCTAGTGGGAGAACATCCACAATCTATGGTAATTCTTTCGTAGAGGTACAAAGAGTTAGTTTTCCACTTAATATTCTTTTTTTTTTTTTTAAAGATTTTATTTATTCATTTGAGAGACAGAGCAAGTGAGAGAGAGCATGAGAGGAGAGAAGGTTAGAAGAAGCAGCAGACTCCCCGTGGAGCTGGGAGCCCCATGTGGGACTCTATCCCAGAACTCAAGGATTATGACCCGAGCCGAAGGCAGTTGCTCAACCAACTGAGCCACCCAGGCGCCCCTCCACTTAATATTCTTGACAAAAAATGATTTTGTAATGGTCAAAAAAATAAGGCTATCATGGCTTTTCTTCATAGACATTAAAACCTGTTTTTTTAGAATTGCATGTTTTAATATGTTTTAGAGTTACTCTTATAAAGAGCAAATAAAATCCTTGTTCTGGTATTGTGTGACCAGTTTATTTTAAATAGATTGACAAGTCTTTTTCTGTAATGTATTGAACTAAATACAGCTTTATTTTATATTGTTATATTTTACATTAATAAAAATGTAATTAAAAAGTATCTTTTTAGTACAAGCCTATTATAATTCATAACATTTTATTTAATCTTGGAGCTATATTTTTTCTTTCTAGTCCCCTACTGAGTACTTTTAATCTTTTATCATTCAAAAATTTTTCTTTTCCAGTGTTAAAACCCTGTTACTTTAGAAAAATGTCTAAAAATCCATTAGCAAAATCCCTTTAGGTGATCGCAGGCTACATTTTTTCTGGCCTTTTTTTGTACCTTGTTAAACTGGTTTCACACATGAAACTTTCTTAGAATCAGGCAGTTCCTGGTTCCTATGGGACTTCCTGTTTTCTCAAATAAAAATAGAAAAGCACCTCAGAAAAGAAACCTGGTCAGTGTGAACTACTTTGTAGGCTCAGTTAGTCTCAGTTGTGACCTGGATTATAGATATCCAGGTATCTGAAAGCTCTGAATATTTTTGCATGTAATTTTCAAATAGATGATAAGGAGATTCTAAATAATAACCATGAGAAATACTACATTTTAAAAAAAATATTTTATTTATTTATTTGACAGAGAAATCACAAGTACGCAGAGTGGCGGGCAGAGGGAGAGGGGGAAGCAGGCTCCCTGCTGAGCAGAGAGCCTGATGCTGGACTCGATCCCAAGACCCTGAGATCATGACCTGAGCTGAAGGCAGCGGCTCTAACCCACAGAGCCACCCAGGCGCCCCGAGATACTACATGTTTAGCCATAAACTTGTTTGTATCTTTTTTAGGGAGTCGGGTGTAGAGAAGTTAAATGCAAAGTGCTAAATCTTTTTTATAATATATATTGGCAATACAAAATTATTTAATGTTGAGACAGTTCTTAGCTACTTTGATCTGTGTATTTGTTTCTTGCCACTTTTCCAGATGTTAGCAATGAGTAGGAAGGTTTTTTTTTTCAGTCATTAGAAGTCAGAATTTTGAAAGAATTTAGTTTTAAAAAGCATCTTGTAGATTTCCTTACATAGTAACTGCTTTTAATCTGTATTTTGAGGAGAAAGCAGGTTTGGTAGAAGCACTGCAGTCAGTAGCGGTAATAGGTAACATGTATTAAGTGCTTGACACTAAGGCAAGCATTTTATATGGTTTATCTTTAATCGTTACAACCACCATATAAAGTAGGTATCATTGTTATATCCTTTCTTTATAGGAGAGGAAACTACAACTTAGGATACCTAAGTAGTACGTGTTAGTTCATTGTCATGTTGCTAGTAAGTGATGGACCTGGGACTTGAACCCAGACACTCAGACACCAGAGCACTGTTCTCAGTTATAGAGAACCACAGGTTCAAAGGAAGAATCTAAATAGAGTAGGTCTCAAAAGTTACTTCCCTAATGTTTATTATCATCAGTTCGTTTACATTTGTTTGCGTATTTACGTTCAGTTTTAGCAGAGTACATGCTGGCATTTCAGAGGGCTTGTTTAGGGGGATTCTCATTTTCACTCTCAAATGATGCTAATAGTTTTCTTTTTTTTCTTTCCTTGATAGTAAAAAACCCCTTTGATGAAACATTTGGAAGAATACAAGTAAGTAGAAGATCGTAACACTGATATTTTGTCTCATGCTTTATATGATAAAAGTATTAGGATGACTGTCAACTAAAAAATGCTAATTTTAGAAGTTCTCTTAAGCTGAAATAATTTTCTTATTTTGAGTATTCTTTAATGATAACATAATTAAATCTGAAACAGATTTTCTCCTTAAGAGCTGAATTGTTTATCACTTTAAGGTGAAAGTCAACTGCCAAGTGAAATGGTATTGGTATGTTATCTGGGGATCAGGTCTTAACCTTTAGAGGTATGCCTGTTTAAGTTGCTGGATATTCTGACAGTTTTTGTCCTCTTTCACCCCAGCTTGTCTCTCTGGATCTTTTGTTCATAGGCATGCCTATTTAGCCATCAGGAAGGCAAAGGATTTAGAAAGAAACTTGATTCTTATGCTATTTATTTATGATTCTTTTAATTCAAAGGATCTGTAATACTAATTTTAACCTAAATTTGACTCACTGAAAATATTTTTCACTTACCATCATTATAGATACTTCAAAGGTTAAGGTATTTAGGCTTATATTATAATGCACAATTAGTTAATAATTTACTATAGGAATTGACAGTACTATAGACCTATATATAAAACATTATTTGTTGTGCTTAAAGGATATGTAATAAGGTGTAATAAAATCCATAGAATATTACTTTAGATTGTTAGAGTGGGATTTTGTATTGACTGCATTTAGTAATATTCTATTGTGTGATATGTGTTTTAAAAAAGGTTGATTTTTATCAGTTCTGATGTTAAGTATAATATTGCAACTGGCATCATCATTTAAATCCATACAATATATGCATTGCACATTGGAAATACAAGACCTTATTTTCTTTTATATAATTTTACCCATGGGAGAAACTGAAGGTCTGAACCTCTAAATAACAGTAATAATTGTAATGTAGATAACAGCAGTTCACTTATATTAAGTGCTTATTCCGTGCCAGGCACCATGCTGAGTGTTGGAAATTCATTATTATCATTTAATGAGAGGCTTAATACAAACAAGTGAAAATTTCCTTGAGAAAATTGGCTGAGAATAGAAGCGGGAACTATTTAAAGGTGACAGCATATGAGAGAATTTGGGAGAGTTGCCCTACAGTTTGATTTTTGTCCACCCAAGAACTAGAACTTTGCTTCAGACAATGGTATGGCTTACTGAAAGAAAATCTGGACTTTACCAAAATAGACAGTTGAAAGGTAGCTATTTCAAATTACCGTATAAAATCATTTTTGTTTAATGAAGGGTTACTTGAAAGCTTACTTTAAGTATGGATTTATTTGTAGATCTTTAAACTTATTTTTAGGATGATTAGGAAAGCCAGTGGGAGACACCATTCAAGGTGAATGTTAGGAGACAATTGGAAAAGCAGTCAGAAAAGAAGATGACTGTAATGAAACTATAAGCCAGTATAAGTTTCTATAAGGATGTAACTTTAAAATTTGATTTGCATGTTTTTCAGATTTATTTCTAGCTTACCATATTAGTGTTAAAGGTAATTGAACCAAAGCTTTTCTTTCTCTTCCTCAAAATTGATCACATTAATAACATATTACATAAAAGCTATTTAGATCATAATTTAGTTGATCATGCACTTGAGACCCTTGTAATATATAGACGGTCATTTTGAGTAACTTGCCATTGGAAAAATAATTTTTGAAAAAATTATGGTTTAGCTTTTTGGGTGCTTAAGTTCTCTATATGAGAATGTAACAGTCGGTATGTTTATTGTCTTATGGGATTCAGTTACATTTGATTAGATTTTGTTATTTTTTTTACTTATCTAGTCCAGTGTTAATATCTGTGAATCAAAAGATGAAGTTTATTCCCAGGCCTCTGATGTTCATTAGAGATGTAATCACAGAGCACGGGTGTCAAATATTTGGATTTAGTTTTGTTTTTGAAAGGGGAGTGGGAATGGCCGTAATCAGGACATAGGAAAGAAAAGGAAATCGGTCTCTTTTTCCAGATAAGGGCAGAAATAAACTTCAAAACTGTTAGCTACTTTAATCCCAAAGGGTAATCAGATTTACCTTGGTTTTATGTATGGAGTCTACAAGCTATACTATCATTAGAACTCTTTCTCCTCCTATTATATTGAACATATTTATTAAAAATGATTTTGTGGTTTCATATATCACAAGTGCATAGCTTTCAGAATCCTGACTTTCAGCCCCTGCAGTTACTTTTTGATGTCTGATGCTTACAGTTTGGATTTTTAAAATTAGAAGAAGATAAGGTCTGGCTTGATTGAGAATCTGCTTGAGATAGAGTTGAGGGAGAAAAAAAGCTAAGCGTCTCATTGCCTTCAACGACTTGGCAGGGTACTTAGACATTGCAATGGTCTCCTCTCTGGTTTTCTTTCATATGTTCAGAGTACTATTTCTGATACACAAGTCTGTTTTATTTTCCTCCTCCAAAATTTTTAGAATGAAGTCAAACTCTTTGTCTTGGTTCCTAGCAGTTAATCCCAAACTATTTTTCCAGTAGTGTACTGGATCAAAGTAGGTGACTGGTTATGTAAACAACATAACCAGAGCCTTTATGCCTTTGTTCATGCTGTTTCTTCTGCCTAGAATGCTAGTCAATTCTGTTCTTCCTGCGAAGCCCAACTCAAATATTCTCTTCCATAAATGGATCTTCCCTTCCCTCTCTCTTCTGTATTTACATTATGCTTTGTTTGCAGCTTTAGCACTTAAGTTTGTTTTTTCTCTTGAGAGCAGGAACCATCTTGTTTACTGGGCCTCTTGCTTTTTGAGAATAGTTCTTAACTCCTATTACTAGATACTCTTAAATGTTTATTTTGCTTTAATGGTTCATAAATTTATACAGGACCACTTTGAGGGACTAGGAGAGGTTGACGATCAAAGTGTCAGTACTCATTCCTTTACTGTGGGCTGAATCAGATTAAGACAAAACATGAAGGGCAGCCTTGAAATCTCATAAGAACAATATATATAAGTGTGCATTGTGAAAAGGAGGATTGGGAGCATTGCTGGTGGCTGGGGGAGTTTGTTGTACAGAAGACCTTTCTTTAGCGCTAGCCTACTTTAGTCCCAATTTCCCAATCAGTCCTCAAGAAAGTAAAATGTTTAGAGTAATGATTTAGATTAGGTTTTTTTTTTTTAATATGGTAGTCATTGTTTAAATGTGAATTTGTCTTCAGATTATGTAGCTTCTATGATTTTAAATTATTTACTTGTTTTTTTGAATAAGATATTTGGTTATGTTTTTAAATTAGATATAATTTCTTTTAATTTCAGGAAAGTAAGAAAAATCTTATGATGAACACTTTATACAAGCTTCATGATCGATTGGCACAGCTTGCAGGTAATTGTTTTAACATTCATAGTGTCTAAAAGTGTTTTGAAAATTAATTTGTATATGTAGCATGCTATATCAGAAGAAATAGTTTTCCCAAGTCTTGTGTTATGTTTGTGGATTTTCTCTTTAGATGTTTTTGTTACCTATACAAAGTAGTTTTTATTTTTATAGATATATTTAATCAAAGCCTTTTTCCTGCCTGCCCATATGTATTAGATGAAATATGTAATTCTAAAGTCAAATTTCTTTATTGCATTAAAAATAATAACAAATTTAAAAAAAATAACAAATTTTGAAAGTTTATATTTAAATCGGTAAGCAGTAAATTAACTAAAACCCTAGATTAAATATAGAAGTGCAGATTTTCCTTTGCTGGTTGACTAGGTATCATTTCCTGGGATAAAGTAAATATATTCTAGAATTTTTTCTACCGATTCTTTGCATTTTCTTCATATTCTGCTCCTTAGTAAGTCTTTTAACATCTATAAGCTGTAGTAGCAGGTTATCTGCTTATTACCTTAGCTTTTTTTAGTTATTCTTATTTCACATATACTCTAAAAGAAGGGATTTGGATTATCTTCTTGTTAAAGAAGTTACAGAAAAGAAAAATGTAGTTTTCTAAACTTTTGTATGTAGCAGATCCTTTTGTAGAAATCAGATCACTGGTGGAAGGTAAATATGGAAGTTTTTTGGTCGAATGGAGGTATTTAAGATCCTTTTAGTTCCCCTCCTCATATCAATCTTTGTTTTTTTTTTTTTGGGTTGGGTCCTTAACTCTGGTCATTTTTTTATGCTCATAATTGTTTGTATATCACTAAAAGCCTTCTTTACATTAACTGACTGTCGTATTCATATACTGCAAACTCCTGACATTTATTTGGTATGCTGTAGTACGCAGAAATAGGTTAAGTATATACTCTGGCCAGCAATACCTGATGTTGCTACCACAGGCTTCTATAGCTGTCGCTAGAGCATTGCTTTACGCAGTATGCTAGATCAGCATAATCTGGGGTACTTTTCTTTTTTTTTTTTTCAATCTGGGGTACTTTTAAAGACAGATTCCTTCCTCTAGAGCAGGGGTCAGCAAACTTTTTTCTGCGAAGGAGCCAGATAGTAAGTTTTTTTGGCTTTCTGTGTAGACTTGTTTCTGTCAGAGTTACTAAATTCTGCCATGACAGCATGAAAGCAGCCATAGATAATAGATAAATGAATGAGTATGGCTGTGTTCCAAAAAAACTTCATTTTTAAAAAATCAGTGGTGGGGCAGATTTGGGTATGGGCCATGGTTTGCCGACCTCTGCTGTAGATCCATGGAAACTGAATCTTGGAAGATGCGTTGTAAAGTTTGAATACTTGTTTATTTAATAGGTATTTCTTCCTTTTTTATGACTATGACCATTAAAATCTGACTACTTGCACAAGGCTGATAATAGGAATATGGCTACTTTTATAGTAGAAAAATTTACCAAGGAGTTTATTTGAACTATTACACTTTCATGTTAAATAAATTTTTAAAAAATCATTTGAAGAGAAACATGGCAGAAAGAACTTAGAATTGAAGTCCAATATAAGGAAGTTGATTTCTAATAACCACAGATGGCCTGAAAGAAAAAAAAGGCTTTGGATTCTTTTATAAATAGTTGTGAGAAAGGGAAAATGTGGTTTTTTTATGTACTGCATTTCTTTGTAGAAACCAGATCATAGCTAAAAGTTTCTATCTAATTTCCCTGTTGATCTGTGTTACAATAATTTTTAAGGCCCGCACACACCTTGCTAAAGATAGGCAAAGCACTATCTTTATACATAGAATGCACATTTTAATTCAAACTTATTTGAATCCTCGAATTATTAGCTTTCATAATAGATGTGTAAGTAAGGGGAAAATGAATTTCCTCCCTTGAAAAACTGTGAGCCTCTGGAGGACCTTCTGTGTGCCAGGATCTGTGGAAAGGCATCAGTGTGCCATAGTTTCTATTCTGGCCAATGATTTAGTTGGAAGGAGAAGACGTGTTCCTATCTGGACTATTTAGAAATGCATTTCAAGATTGTGATTTATGTAAAGATAATTGTTTGTTGATATTGCCTACTGGATTTTTTATAGGAAATTAAATAATATTTATCTTTTTTCTTTATTGATGATAATATGACTATAATTGTGTAATTTGAAAATATTTTGATTAATCATGTTTGTTTTCTTCTCTTTAACATAGTACTGACTCAAAATTAATAATATGCTGATCTTTCCAGGAGATCATGAATGTGGCAGTTCTAGTCAGAGAACACTTTCTGTCCAAGAGGCAGCTGCATATTTAAAAGTAAGCAGTACAATTAGAATTTTGATAGCTATATTCTTAAAGTTTATATAAATGATTACAAGTTGTACAAAAGTACCACGCATTTGATTTCTTTAATTGTACTGTTACAAGCTTGGGCCTGTTGTTTGGTGTAATGTGAACAGATACAGAAAGCAGAAATTACTTAACATATTTTGTTTTAGTTTGTTTTAGAACATTCTCTCATAGAATTAATTCGGAAAGGGTACAAACAGATACAAACAACCGTTTGTTTGAAATTGAGATAGGTAAGTAGCATGTAAGAAAGAAAGCATCTAACCATTGTCATTTATTTTAAATCTTCCCTACAGATTAATGTCATCTCAGGGTACTGAGAGAATTTGCAGATGAATTTTCTAAACTACTGTATGTAATCTTTTAGGAAATACTGTATGAAAGGAAGGGTACAGAGCTTTAAGGTGGACGAGTGTTAAGTGTTAAGATGGACAGGATTTTTTTTTTAAGGCTGAGTAAACACCCCCCCACACACACACACACCCACACACACCCATTATCTTTATCCATTGATTTGGAGATAGACATTTATGTTGTTTCCACTTCTTGGCTATTGTGAATAATGCTGCAGTGAACATGGAGTGCAAATATCCTTTAGATCCTCTTTTCAGTTCTTTTGGGTAAATACCTAGAAGTGGAATTGCATAATATAGTTTTATTTTAATTTTTTGAGGAACTTCCATGCTGGTTTCCATAGTGGTTATACTGTTTTAGATTCCCACTGACAGTTTCCAAGGGTCCCTTTTTCTCCACATCCTCAAAAACACTTGCTTTTTTGTTTTGTTTTTAATAATGGCCATCCTCACCACTGTAAGATAATATGTCACTGTAATTTTGATTTGCACTTCCCTGGTGATTAATGATGTTGAGCATCTTTTCTTATGCCTATCAGATATTTGTTTGTCTTTGGGGAAATGTTTATTCAAATACTTTACCCATTTTTTCATCAGGTTATTTGATTTTTTTACTGAGTTGTAGAAGTCCCTTCTTTATTTTGGATATGGCTTGCAAATATTTTCTTTCATTCCCTAGGCTGCCATTTCACTTTGTTGATTCTTTGCAGAAGCTGTTTAGTTTGATGTAGTTTCACTTGTCTGTTGTTTTTGTTGTTGTTGTTGCCTGCGCTTTGTGTCATAACCCAAAAATCATTGCCATGACCAATGATATAAAGCTTTTCCTCTAGGAATTTTATCTTTTCATGTCTTAGGTTTAAGTCTTTAATCCGTTGAGTTGATTTTTGTGTATAGTGTAAGATAAGGGTCCAGTTTCATTCATTTGCATTAAGAAATCTAGTTTTATCAACACCATTTTTTGAAAAGGTAGTCCTTTTCCCATTGTGTGTTCCTAGCACCCTTGTTGAAGATAGTCAGCTATATTATGTGTGAATTAATTTCTTTATTTTCTTTCATTGGTCTGTCTATATGTCTGTCTATGCCAGTACCATACTATTCTGATTACTGTAGCTTTGTAATGTGCTTTGAAGTCAGGAAATGTGAGGCCTTCACCATTGTTTTTGCCCAGAATTGTTTTGGCTATTTGGCTAATCCTTTGGCACCATGTAAATTTTAGGATTGATTTTTCTATTTCTGAGAAAATGCAATTAGAATTTTGATAGGGATTGCATTGACACTATAGAACGCTTTGGGTAGCACAGACATTTTAACAATATTAAGTCATTTAATCCATAAGCATGGGATGTCTTTCCATTTATATTTGTGTCTTGAATTTCTTTTAGCAGTGTTTTGTGGTTTTTTGTGTACAAGTCTTTACCTCCTTAGTAAAGTCATTCGTAAGTATTCTTTTTGATGCTATTATAAATGGAATTTTCTTAATTTCCATTTCTGATTGTTCATTTTTAGTGTATAAATGTGCACCAGTTTTTATATGCTTATTTATCCAGCAAACTTTGCTAAATTTGCTTATTCTAACAGTTTTGTGTGTGTGAGAGAGAGAGATAGCGAGAGGGAAAGTACGTGTCTGTGTGCGTATGTGTAATCTGTAGGGTATGTCATCTGTAAACAGATAATTTTTCTATTTTCTTTCCAATTTAGATACCTTTTATTTCCTTATCTTACCTAATTATTCTAGCTAGGATTTCTAGTACTATGTATTGAATAGAAATGACAACAGTGGACATCCTTATCCTGGCCTTGTTCTTATTCTCCAAGGAAAAACTTTCAGTTTTTCACTGTTGAAATGATATTAACTGTGAGTTTTTCATACGTGGCCTTTATTATATGGAGATAATTTGCTTCTATTCCTACTTCGTTGAGTATTTTTGATCATGAAGAGGTATTGATTTTGTTAAATGCTTTTTCTGTATCTGTTGAGATGAACACGTGATTTTTATCCTCATTCAGTTAATGTGTATCCTACTACTGGCTTTTGTATGTTGGACCATCCTTGAATTCCAGGAGTAAATCCTACTTGGTCATGGTGTATGATCCTTTTAATGTGCTGTTGAATTCAGTTTGCTAGCATTTTGTTGAGGATTTTTAGCATCTGATTCATCAAGGACTTTGATTTACATTTCTTGTAGTGTTTTTGTTTGGCTTTGGCATCAGAATAATATTGACCTCATAAAATGGTGTGAAAATGTTCCCTTTTCTTAATTTTTTGGAAGAAGTTGAGAAGGATTAATGATGTTTGGTAGAATTCTCCATTGAAGCCATTGAGTCCTGGGTTCTTCTTGTTTGAAAGGTTTTTGATTACTGATTGAATCTCCTTACCAGCTATAGGTCTGTTGAAAGTTTCTATTTCTTTGTGATCCAGTCTTGGTAGGTTATATGTTTCCAGGAATTTATCTATTTTTTTCTCTAGGTTATCCAATTTTTTGGCAATTAATTGTTCATAGTAGTCTCTTATGATCCTTTGTATTTCTGTGACATCAGACTCAATATCTTCTCTTCTTTCTGATTTTGAATTTTCTTTCTTTTTCTTTTGAGGCTTTTCAGTTTTGTTGATCTCAAAAAAACCAACTCTTCTTTTTTTCTATTCTCTGTTTTATTTATTTTTACTCTAATATTCCTTCTGCTAACTTTGGGCTCAGTTTATTCTTTTTCTAGTTCCTTGAGGTTGTTTGAGAGTTTTTTTTTTTTTTTAATGTAGCTGTTTATCACTATGAACTTCTCTCCTAGTACTACTTTTGCTGTATCCCATAAAAAGCTCTTGGGCTTCTTGAATCTGAATGCCCATTTCTTTCCCCAGGTTTGGGAAGTTTTCTGCCTTTTTCTGCTCTTCTCTCTCTTCCTTGTGGGACTTTCATAATGCATATATATATTGGTCTGAGTGGTGATGTCCCCTAAGACTCTTAAGTTTCCTACATTCTTTTTTATTGTTTTTTTCTTCTTGTTCCTCTGACTGGATAGTTTCAAATGACTTCTCTTTGAGTACCTTGATTCTTTCTACTGCTTGATTAAGTCTGCTATGAATCCATCTAGTGAATTTTTCAATTTAGTTATTATATTCTTCAGTTCTAGAATTTAATTGTTTTTAATTTTTTCTCTCTTTATTGATATTCTCATTTCATTCATGTGTTGTTTTCCTGGGCTTGTTGAACATCTTTATGACAGCTGTTTTGAAATTTTTGTCAGGTAATTCATATACCTTAGTTCCTTTAGGGTCAGGTTTTGGAGATTTATTTTGTTCCTTTAGTTGGGCCCAGGGGTATTGTTCCTTCATGTGCCTTGTTACTTCGTCAGGATCTATGCATTGGAAGACACAACTATATCTCCCCGCCTTTAGAGACTGCCTTTGTGCAGGGGAAGACCTTCGCCAATGAGTTCAGATAGAGATTCTGGGGTCCTCTCACACCTTTTCTTTGGATGCATCTTCTCTGGATTTGTGGGTGCAAGTTCCCAAATAAAAAGGCTTTGCAGGTTGGTTTCTTATTTCAGGAGCTTGTAACCTCTTGCTCTGGCATCTGTCTGCTGTACTGTGGGTCCTCTGGAGTAGCACCAAGTTGTCGTGCTCTTTTCTGTTTGCAGAAAACCCCAGGCCTTTAGACTATGTCAGGTCTCCTCAGTGCTCTGAAACAGGTGATACAGAAACCAGGCCCTTTGGCATCTCCTTGAGAACTTGGGACATTGGACACATACTTCAACACTCTCTTTCTTCGGGAAGAAGCCAGAGTTTGGGGTTTTCTCGTACTCGTTCTTCACAGAGCTGTGGAGGAGGGCAATGGCGAGTGCATCTGGACATCTTGCTGATGACACTGCCCCCCCCCCCTTTTTTCTTAAAATCTAGAATATAGTATAGTTCTAAGGCTTTCAGCAAAGTTTTAATGAGTTTCCCATGATGTGCTTGTTAAAAAAGAGAAATGTGGACTGTTTTTAACTTAATTCAGATTAGCTTAATCTACTTAATGTAGATATCCAAAAGATTAAGTTAAGACAGTATGATATGTTGGAGATTAGATGTGGATTCACATTCCGGCACTGCTGCCTAAAAGCTGTGTGTCTTGGTAAAGTTCTTTCACTTTTCTCTACCTATTTCTTAGTATGAAAGTGGGACTGTTATTAATTCTTGTCAGAGTGATTGGGAAACTGAAGTGCTCAGTGTCTGATGGTTATAGTAGCTTCCCCATAAATTTTGGTTCTTTTTCAGTGTTTCTTAATTAATTAAATCTGGGTCATTCTGGAAAGAGGTTTCTAATAACATGCTACAGAATTTGTCTTCTCAACCTACCTTGTTCTCTTCTTCATTTTCAGTTTTGACCTAGATGAGAACATTGATAACAGACAAATTTGTGCAGAGTGTAATAGCTAATAGATTGGATAGCTGTAGAATCAATATCCAAAAAGGTCTTAAATTAGGTAGAGTTATGATTATGGGGCTCTGTTTTAGGGATGCAAGAATTGCCAAGTGGGTTGTGGGGGTGGGAGCAAAGAAGGGATTGGATTGAGTAGGCTACAGAGGTCATAAAATAAAATTTTCCTCGAGGAGGGTGTAGCATGTGGGAATCCAAAGCGAGCAAATAGTTCCTTATGAGTAGTTAAAAGTGTTTGTACTTCTAGCAGTAGGAAAAAGTGATCCTAAGCAGTGCTTCCTTCTTGTTTTCTCTCTCTTCTCTCTCTCTTTTTTTATCAGTTAAATATCTTAGAGAGGTGATGGCACACATATATGTTATGGTTGGTCATAAATTCCTGAAACAGGATTAATTTACATTTTGGAAGAACCTAAGACTCTTAAAAGCCCCTGAATACTCTATTTAAAGGACTAAAGGGAAGGGATGGAGCTTGGCGTGGGGTAGGGATTGATTGGTAGTTAAGCTAGAGCTGAGGAAGAGGCAGGGGTTCCTATGGAAGGATGATTAATCACCACCACCCCCTTCCCCGTTTGGTTGCAGCTGTGGGTCAGCAATAAGATAAGGTAAAAAGAGACACAGAGCCAGGAGTGGGACAAGTCAGAATCTAAGCCAGGCAGCAGTAGGGTATGAGAGATTATTTCTTTCTTTTTTTTTTTAAAAGATTTTATTTATTGATTTGACAGAAAGAGAGAGAGATCACAAGCAGGCAGAGAGGCAGGCAGAGAGAGAGGGGGAAGCAGGCTCCCTGCTGAGCAGAGAGCCCAATGCGGGGCTCAATCCTAGGACCCAGGACCCAGGACCCTGAGATCATGACCTGAGCCGAAGGCAGAGGCTTTAATCCACTGAGCCACCCAGGCACCCCGAGAGATTATTTCTGCTGAAGATTGCCGGCAAAGGAGTTACTGGATGTATGCAGATGAGATGAGTTAGAAACTGTTTGTACTGAGTTAAAAAAATTGAGATTAATGAGCTCCAGTCTTAAAAGGTTTTCATATTTTTTCCCTGGAATTATGTTATGTTTTAGATTGGGTTTTACCTTTTTTTTTTTTTTTTTAATTCGATAGATTTTCTAATGTAAGTTTTTACAAAGGATTTTGGATTCGTTCCAGTCTTAATTAGTTAAGTGATGTTTGTATTTTCAAATGCTGTGAAACCTAGTATGGCTTGTTAGCACCAATGATGTATTTTGGGATGCCACTTCAAAAAAGAGCATTAAATTGGAATTTTACCCTATAAATAAAATTTTAAGGTCTAGATAAAACTTACAAGTGCCATTTTTAATACTGTTTATTTTTCTCAGTGTAACATTAACTCATCCTCATGATTGAACTAATGGAAAAAAAGGAGAAAAACATTTCAAATTCACTACCTGAGGTTAACCACTCATTTTTGGTTCATTTTTCTCTAGTCTTCTTACTTTTTCATCCCTACAATTAGTATCACTATAAATTGTAAATATTTCTTATTACAAATGTTTATATATTTTTCCCTAAAATTATCATAAGCATTTGTCACGCCATTGTTCAGGTTTTTTTAACTTCTTTTTATCACTGGGTAAGATTTCTTTACGTGGCTGTATTGCATTGTATTGATTTGTGGTTTGTCAGTATTATGAAAGCACTCTCATCTTTGCATATTGTATTTGATTTTCTGATTGTTTCCTTAGGATATAGTTCTAGAAAGGAAACTACTTGTTAAGGGGCATGAGCTTTTGTAAATACTTTGGATATATGTTGCCAAATTACTTTCTGATGCAGAATGACCATTTTAGCACAGTCTAGACAAAATTGATTTTTTTATTTTATCGAAGTTCTAGCATAAATATGGAAGAACCTCATTACAAAGCTGATGTCAAAAACCATGATGATAATACATATATTGTAGGCTCCCTGCTTCTGGAGAGAGAGTTATCGTACATTTCGTGTATTTGTACTATGGTTTCTCCAGCAGCACAATTCTTGCATTCAGGAGTAAATCAGTCAAAGGAATCACAGAAATCCTATGAGTGTAAGCTAATTGTTCCCCAACTTCCAGTGCATTTTAAGCGCAATATGAGTAAATGTTTGGTGGAGTAAAATGAGTGAATAAATCTCAATAAAATTTTTTTTTATTTTCTTGAATTTGATGCTTCACATTTCATTCTTATTTTATTTCTCCTACTTTATCTTTTAAAGGAAATTTAAACAAGCATAACAACTAATTTAAATAATTTAAACACTCTTTTTGTGAATCCCCCAGTGTTTTTCTTGAACTTTTTTCACTTTTTTTCACTCATCATTTTTGAGAATGAGTTTGTTTTTGATTTGTGAAAAGTTAAGAGGTCCCTCTGGTGGAACATTTAGGAAATACATAGCATTAAAGTTTCATGAGAAGACATAGACTTGTTTTTAAGTTCAACAGTGGAAGCTTTGATGGTAACTTTTCAACTAAATGATATAATGAATGGTGGTTCATTTTCTGATTCATTTTAAAAACTTTTTTTAAACTTCAACACAATGAATACGTTTACAATTTGTGAAGAAAATACTAGAAAAGAAAATGGCTGCAAATGTGCCAAATTTTGGAGGCTGGAAATTTATGGCTCAGCATGGCATGTTAATCACTGTTAATAAAATTATATCTTTGTGGGAAAATAAATATTCTGAGAAATAAAATGATGGATAAATTTCTTAATAATTATAATTTATTGGGGCCCCTGGGTGGCTCAGTCTGTTGAGCAGCCGATTCTTGGTTTCAGCTCAGGTTATGACTGCAGGATTGTGAGATTTAGCCCGGGGTACAGCTCTGTGCTCAGCTCTGCTTGTCTTCTCCCTCCCCCTCTGCTCCTCTCCCTCTGCTCTCTCTCTCTCAAATAAATTAAATCTTTAAAAAAATAATTATAATTTATCAAGTACAATTTATTTTAGGATTTTCTTAGTACCTCTGACTTCACAATGACCCAGCAAGGTAGGTGGTATCAAACTCACCTTATAAAGAAACTAAAGCTTAGGGGGATTTAATGATCACATCATCTAGCTAGTAAGTGGTAGAGCTGGGAATAGAATTAAAGTGCTTTCTCTTCTCACCATACTGTTCTGCCTCTTAGATGGAAGGACTGGGTTCATAACTACTAGCTCCATCTTTTAAGTGAGCAAGAGACTGACCCTGAATAAAGGTTAAGATCTGAAGAAGTGATCCAAATAGATAATATCTGCATAGACGACATACTTTTTTGTCTCCATTTAAGATTATACATAATAGCTAGTCAGTAGCGGAGTCATGATCTGATCCTAGGCCTGCTTGTTTAAGGACCATGCTCTTTCTGTTATTCCTGGGGGTGAAAGACCAAGTTCCCACTGAATCATCAAGAATTAAATCATATTTACTATTGTATTGATTTTCATGTATCTTAATTAATTTTAAAGGTAACGTACAGCATATGTCATGTCACAGTTAAACAGAATATTCACTTACTGGAAAGCCATATAATTATTATTACCATGTATATTATCCATTCTGTGAGCTGTCCAATAGGTTTTTAATCCTTACTTGACTTCTCCCTGTATCAGCATTTCTTTCCCTTCTTACTAATGCTTTGTAGCTTTAATGAGCTAAGTCTTCTACATGAAACAGTATTATTTTTAGGCTGTGAAACTGTACTCTAAGTTCGAAGCACCTGACGTGAGTTTTAATAAAAATACATGTTTTTGCCAATAATTTTGCAAGTAAGGTAAATTTGGAACTGGGAATCTTCAGTACGTGTGTGTTCACACATAGTATGTTAAAATAGATTTAAAGATTTGGGAAAATATGCTTTGAATTTAGAAAGATTTAAATGAAGCAGTCAGCAGTATGTTGACTGGGCTATTGCCTATAAGTAAGTAGTAATAATTGTAATAGACTTGCTTTAAAAATTTGTGTCATCAGTGATTAGAAAATAGGCATTTTATGATGCAAGTATACCTTACCTCAGAGGTTGGAAAACTATAGCCCTTGGGCCTGTTTTTGTATGGCCTTCAAGCTGTGGCTTTACAACATTTTTAAAGGTTGCTTGGAATATATGTGACAGAGACCAGAAATGTATATGGCTACATAGCCTGAAATATTTACTCTTTGATCCCTTACAGAAAAGGTTGGCCTGCCCCTACCTTGCAGCTTTTTAGGTGGCTACAAAAAAATGATTAATAAAATACTTTCCACTCTTAAAATCAGGAAGCTGCTATGCATGCTCTAATGCTAGCATGAGCTGTTTAATTAGCATAGCCAGAAAAAAACTTCTGCTTTTACTTCTTCAAAAATTCTATTTTATAATACTGTAGAACTCTGTATACTATGTAGAACATTTGTGGAAGTAATGGTTTGTTTCAGATCTTAATACTCTATTCTTTAATGAGGTTTTAAATAAATTATCAGTTGGATTTGTATTTTGTATTTTCATAAAGGGACATTCCATGATTCTATTGTATTCCTGATAGTAAGTGGATATTAGGTGATATTAATGTGGGGAAGGAAAACAAAATGAGAAAATAATAAAAGACACTCTTTTCTTATCCTTATTATTTTATAAGTAAAAGTTTTAAGCTCAGTATTTCTCCACATACTTATCTTAATAGAGTAGGTGTCCTTGTTAGTATGAACCATTATGTACATTTTTAAGGATGATTAATGAAGGCAGTAAGGCTATTTATACTACCTTCAGCCTTCTAAAATTTTTATATTTAAGAAATACAACTAATAAATTGGGGAATTTGTTTTTGCGTTATTTGAAACTTACATGTATAGTCTAGCCTTCAGAGTTCTGTGTACTAACACAAAAATGTCATTATATCTTGCATATTGTTGTAATAGAAGCTGAAGAGCATATATGTAAACACAGGTAAATACAACATGTATGTTTCATTGATTTTTAAAAAATATCCCTGTCTTACGATTTCACTTATATATGGAATCTAAAAAACCAATGAACAAACATGCAGAAACAGACCCATAAATGTAAAGAACAATTATGAAATGAATGAATAAGTCATAGGGATGAGGAGTACAGCCTAGGGAATAAAATCGGTGGTATTACAGTGGTATTGTATGGTGATAGATGGTAGCTTCAGTTGTAGTGAGCATAGCATAAACTGTTGGGACCACATCAAAATGGAAAGCTTATGCACTGTGAAGGAAGCAACAATGAAACTGAAAGGCAACCTACAGAATGGGAGAAGATATTTGCAAATGACATATCTGATAAAGGGTTAGTATCCAAAGTATATAAAGAACTTAAAAGACTCAATACCCCCAAACCCAATAATCAGATTAAAAATGGCAGAAGACATGCGCCGACATTTCTCCAAAGAAATCCAGATGGCCAACAGACACATGAAATAATGTTTAACATCACTTATCATCGGGGAAAGACAAACCAAAACTACCATGAGATATCACCTCACACCCGTCAGAATGGCTAAAATAAAAAACATAAGGAACAACAAATGTCGGTGCAGATATGGAGAAAAAGGGACCCTTGTATGCTGTAGGTGGAATGCAAACTGGTGCAGCCGTGGTGGAAAATAGCGTGGAGTTTCCTTGAAAAAGTTAAAAATAGAATTACCCTATCATCCAGCTATCTCACTACTGAGTATTTACCCAAAGAATACAGACACACTAATTCAAAGGGGTACAGTCACTGCTGTGTTTATAGGAACATTATTTATAATAGCTGGGATATGGAAGCAGCCTAAGTGTCCATTGGTTGATAAATGGGTAAAGAAGATATGGTATATATATGATAGACAACATAATGTGGGTGCATATAATGGAATATTACTCAGCTGTAATTCTTTTTTAAGAATGAAATCTTGCCATTTGCAACAACATGATGGATCTATAGAGTATAATGCTAAACAAGGTAAGACAAATACCATATGATTTCATTCATGTGGAATTAAAAAACAAAACAAGTGAGCAGAGGGAAAAAAAGAGAGAGAGGGGCAAACCAAGAAATGGACTCTTCACTGTAGATAACAAACTGTTGGTTACCAGAGGGGAGGTAGGTGGAAGGATGGATGAAATAGGTGATGGCGGTTAAGTAAGGAGTGCACTTGTTGTGATGAGCACTGGCTGATGTAGGGAAGAGTTGAATCATTATTTGTATACCTGAAACTAATATTACACTGTATGTTAACTAACTGGAATTAAAATAAAAACTTACAAAAAAAGAAACCTAAACATTACAAAGAATAATGAGTGCAATGTTGCCAGCTCCATGGATAACCCGTATTAATCTTGCTTTGTGGATTTTCAAAGCCCTCTAGCACTGTGCTTTATCTAATCCTAATCCATGCAACGTAACCAGAAGTAAGTTCTCTTGACTTTGGAAGCAAATGAATTTTAGAGTAGATGAATATGAGTTCTGTTTTTGTTATGCACAGAGTGAATTCTGGTAGTGTTTTTATAACAAAACCATAACGGCCTGCAATTATTTTTGTATAATTTTATTACATAACATTTTAAAGCAATGTTAAAGCTTAAACAAAAAATCACTTAATTTTTTTTTTAGACATGGAGTGCCTAGGTGGCTCAGTTAAGTGTCAGCTTTGGGCTCAGGTCATGATCTTGGGGTCCTGCAGTTGAGCCCTGTGTTGAGTTGGGTTCCCTGCTCAGTAGAGGGAGTCTGCTTTTCCCTCTCCCTCTATGCTCTTTTTCTTGCTTGCTCACTCTCTCAAATATGTAAAATCTTAAAAATAATTTTTTGGTTATTATTCATAAGTACAGATTTTATAGTTATATATAAATTGCATATTGCTTTACTTTTCTAAGCATACAGCTATTTAGCTCTCATCATTTATTTTCTAAAGATTTTTATTATATATTATATTATTATATTATTTTTATTATTTATTTATATTATTTATTTGACATAGAGATCACAAGTAGGCAGAGCGGGGGGGACAGGCTCCCTGCTGAACAGAGAGTTCAATGCGGGGCTCGATTTCAGGACCCTGAGATCATGACCTGAGCTGAAGGCAGAGGCTTTAACCCACTGAGCCACCCAGGCATCTCTTCTTCTAGAAGACTAGACTTCTTTTTTTGTTAAAGATTTTATTTGTGAGAGAGAGAGCAGTGGGAGCGGCAGGCAGAGGAACCTGATGGGGGACTGGGTCCCAGGACGCTGACCTGAGCCAAAGGCAGCCGTCCCTCTCATGATCATTTCTAAATGCATAGTATTTCCTTGAAGTAATCTCATGTGTAAGCCACTTGACAATTATTAAATCTTAATATTGGCTATGAGTTTTTTGATATTCATAAATAATGATGAATGAAAAAAAGACGCAGTTTTTTTTCTTTCTTAAGATGACAGGTCGCCTGTAGTTCTCCTTATCATCTACACATCCTGGTGATAGTTACACATAAGTAATGATGCCTAGCAAGATTAGTTTTACTTCATAAAACTTTCTACATTTTCGAATTTGATGTAGTAAAAACCAACTTGCCAGTTCCATATTAGGAAGTAAGTTGTACTGATCAAAGGAAAACCTTTAAATAAAATGCAATAGCTATTGCAAAAATCTTTTTTTTTTTTTTTAAGGGGTGGGTTTTTTTTGTTTGTTTCTTTTTAAAAGAGAGAGAGAGAGAGAGGGGAGGGACAGAGGGAGAGAGAATCTTAAGCAGGCTCCACTCCCAGTGCAGAGCCCAAAATGGGGCTTGATCTCACGACCCTGAGATCATGACCTGAGCTGAAATCAAGATTTGGACACTTAATCGACTGAGCCACCCAGGCGTCCCTTAAAGAGGTTTTTAAAAATGACATCTTACTGCTACTTTTAGAAATTCATTCTTTGCACTTAAAGAAGTACCTAAAGATATAATATTGAATAGAGGATAAGCTCTGTGAACCTACAGAATTTTGACTATTTTGCTTAGTGCTACATCTCTGGGTCCTAGAACAGTACCTGGCACATATTGGACCCTCAATAAATATTTGTTGAATGGAAAGGGTATTTATTACAGTATTATTTGATATATTGAAATAATTGGTAATACTCTAAACATTCATTAGTAAGGGGTTGATTAAAGTATAAAATAACCAGCCATACACTAGAAACACAGTTTTCCTGGAAAAAAGTAGGTTGTTCCATGTTTATTGACATTGATATAGTACTTCATTTTGTAATAAAAGCAGGTGGAATAAACAGTATATATAAAGTGGGATACCACTTTATTTTTAATATTTTGATTAAAAATACATAATCTACCTATGTACAGCAGTTCTTAAACTTTATGATTTATCTTTAAACTTTATGGTTTCAGGACCCTTTAGCAGTCCAGAGGACTGTAAATGGCCTTTGTGGGAGATAGATAGATAAATTTAGATATATATTTACCTTATTAGAAATGTAATAAAAAAAAAGAAATGTAATCAAATTTTAAATTTACTTATTTAAAGTAATAAGTAATTATTTAAATTACTTATTTAAATTTAAATAAGTAAATTACTTATTTAAATTTAAATAAGTAAATCATTACTTATTTACTTAAATTTACTTACTTGTTTACTTAAATTTACATAAGTAAATTACTTATGTAAATTTAAATAAGTAAATCATTACTTATTTAAAGTAAATAAGTAATGAACTTATTACATGTTTAATAAACAATGAATTTTTATGAAAAATAACTATTTTCCAAAATAAAAGCATTTAGTGAGAAATGGCATTGTTTTACATTTGTGCAAATCTTTTCTTAATCTTTAATATGTAGTTTAATAAAAAACAACTGGATTTTCATATTTACTTCTGTATTCAATCTGTTGTGATATTTTGGTTGAAGTGCATCAAGAAAATCTAGCCTCATACAGATATGTATTCAAACAGGAGAAAGTATTTTAATACTCTTCAGATAATTGTAGGTATTCTTCATTGATACTGTACCAAAACTCTGAGAGGTAGTTTCTTCAAGATTGAGTTGCAATGTACAATTTGAAACTGTATCAGTAATTTTTGTACATTCTGTCTCTAAAGTCCTTTGTTTGCTTTACATGTAGAATAGATCTTTTACCTATCAAAATTTTATAACTCATGCATGGTTCATTTGGAAAATACTGGTTTCCTGTTTATGCAAATCTTCCCAATGTTGACACATTTTAAGATTGATATCTTTAATTCTTTAATATCACACCAGTCTCATTGCAAAAGTTTTCAAGTATTGCGAAGTTGTCAAGTCATAGTAATGGGTGCAACTTTTTCAAATTTTATTTTTCACTTGAAAGGTTGAATGTTATCATTGGTAACAAAGTCGGGTGTTTTTCTTGAGGTGACATGCTTGCTTGATTCACTTGGTGGGAAAATGTCAGTGAAACAGCCAAGTCTGAATAGTTTGCCATTTGTTCATTTAAAAATATGGTTCCATAAAAAAAAAAGAGCTAATTCACTTTTATCGCAGTGATACTTGAAAGACAAATTATATTTAAAAAAATCCTCCAAATCTATAAATGTAAAAGAACTAAAAAGAAAATATAACAAAACAGTAACTGTGCTTATCTTGGGAAGATGGGGAAGTTGTGACTTTTTTCTCCTTTTTTCTATAATGAATAATATGTTTTTGTTATGTAATACAGTTTCAAGAGTTATATAAAGATAGAAGTATGGTATTTATAGTATAGCTTACAGATAGCATCATATGAATGTGAATTAAGAATAATTATTTTCTCCATTTTTCTTATTAGGATTTAGGCCCTGAATATGAAGATATATTTAATATTTCTTTGAAGTGGATTTTAGAAAATGGAAAAGATGTTGGAATAAGGTAAAGGATTTAATTTCCACTTTGACCATTTTATAGTATAAGAAGTGATTTTGACTCTGAGTTCTCCTTAATTATTTTTAATTAGGTGTGTTGGTTATGGCCCTGAGGAACAACTGACAAATATAACTGATGTGCAGTTTTTACAGTCCACAAGACCACAGATGTCTTTCTGGTGTCGTTTTCGACGTGCTTTTATAACTGTCACCCACAGGTTATTGTTGTTATGCTTAGGTAAGTTGTTGGGACGAGAAAGAAGACATAGGATAGTCTAGAATTTTCGTATCTGTTTTTTGCCAAATGCCAGAGTTGAGAATTTACTTCTGTGATAGCTGCCATTATAAATCACATCCGGAAGTCTTCACTAAGGAAGAATAATATTGAAGTTGTCTTTTTTTTTTATATAATGTCATTATTAATCTAAGGGCTTAGAAAAGAGTAGTAAAAGGGAGGTGGACTAAAACTTTGTCATAATAATGCCTTTGAAAATAGAACAGGGAAATAAAAAAATTAAGCTTATTTTTAATGATAAAATATAAATTAAGTTCATTAAAATTATTTTTAATTAAAAAAATCATTTACCTGCATTAAAATTTTCATTTGGATTCCTGGATTTTATGTGACTTTTGATTGACTATAGGAATAATTTAGGAGATAATCATTTTTTTCTTTGTTCAAGTCCTTTAGAAATAATTTTCCTAAAGTGTAGTATGTTTACAGTCTTAGGAAATTCCCTTTTCTAATGGTTTAATGTGGTAAAGGAAAAGGTTTGTGAAACATAGTTACATTGTTTTAAAAGATAATAATAGAATTTAAATGTTCAGTTGTCAACATCATGGAAGAAATGGTTTTTCTAGAGCAATTAAGTGAAACTGTGGAAAATGTTTAATACTAAATTGTTCCATGTAGTTGTAATTATGTAGGTAATTCAGCCCACTGTTTTGAAGACTTATTCCATTATCTCGTTATAGCAGTTAAAATAATCACTGTGGAAACTGACATAAGAGTTCTCTATTTTTGCTTTGTTTTGTTAATATCAGATTTAACAAGTATACCAATAACTTTAGACTGCAGTGAATGTTACTGAATGTCACTGAGCACAATTTTTAAAACACAAAATATATAAATATTGCAGGTGTAGTGATGGTTTGTGTCGTTCTGCGTTATATGAAATACCGCTGGACAAAAGAAGAGGAGGAAACAAGGCAGATGTATGATATGGTGGTGAAGATTATAGGTATAAGTATTTGTAAAAATCTAAACTATTTCTAGAGTAGTAGTTATGTGATAAATTACAGCATGATGTCCAGTGATTCATTTGTAAATTCGTTATATTTTCAGATGTTTTACGAAGTCATAACGAAGCTTGCCAGGAAAATAAAGACTTACAACCTTACATGCCTATTCCACATGTACAAGATTCCTTAATACAACCTCATGACAAGTACGTTCAAAATATCGTGAGTTGAAGTAGATCACAATTTGGTGTCTTCTGAAGTTATGAAGATTATATTGAGAGTTGTGGCCCTTCTCAAGTAGACCTGTTTTACTGTACAGGCTTTACTTTTTTACTTTAAACTCTCCTTTCTTTCTAAATTCCCTTCTATTACCCTCCTGATTGTTTCCAAATTCCCTTCTATTCTCCTCCTGATTTTGGCATAATAAATAACTGGATTTCTAAATCATGATCACTTTTATACATTTTTTATTCTTACCAATCTTCACCTTATTTCCTCTAATTTCATCTTAATAAAGAAACAGAGACAGACAATAGCCAGTGATGTTTTACGAATAATGCCTTATTTTGTTATTAATGAATCACTTTTTAAATAAAAGTACTAAATAATAACTTCTTGAAAATGAAAGACGATTCCATATCCTACCGCAGCATTCTTCACCATAGCAACACCGCAGAATCAGTGGTGGAGTTTGGGGGTGAAAATTACTGATGCTTATGCTCCACCTCTGGAGAATGAAATTCAGTAAATCTGAGGTGAGCTTTAGGCATCTAAATCTTTTTTGAAAAAACCTCGTAGTCAGTGATAAGGAAAACCAGAATTAATAATAGCCATTGCCTTCACTTACTAATACTTGAAAAAGATGACAAGCCAAGATGATAGTAAATTTTTCATTTTGTTCACATGCTAGGAAAAAAATGAAGAAAGTCTGGGATAGAGCTGTTGACTTCCTTGCCGCTAATGAGTCCAGAGTTCGCACAGAGACACGAAGAATTGGTGGTACGGATTTTCTAGTTTGGCGGTGGATCCAGCCTTCTGCCTCCTGTGACAAAATATTAGTAATACCTTCCAAAGTGTGGCAAGGTCAAGGTATGTATTTTTAAACAACAACAAAAATAAACATGGTGTTTTTCTAATTTTTTTTTACACTGTGAAACTTACATGTTTAAGGTAAAATAGTACTGTTGAAAGATAGGAAGGCAAAGCTCCCTTTGCAGTTCCATCCCATAGAAGGAATTAGTGTTAGCTTCTTACATATCCTTCCACTTTTCTCCTTTCAAATATGAACATAATTGTTCATCTTTACCATAACAGAACACTATACACATTACTTTGATTTTTTTTCCTTTTTCACTTAAAGCAACTTAGTATTGTAAATCTAACTGCGTTCTTCCCCCTAATTTTTATGCAAATAAGACATAATTTGTGTTTTACATATATAAAACATACAAAAGTGGAACATAACTTTTTAACTGCTCTTTTTTCCAATTTTTGCT
>CM052807.1:74590311-74612444 GCA_028533885.1 Nasua narica
CCTGTCCATGTTGATACAAAAGTTGGATATGCATCCTTTCTGATGGAGGCATAATATTCCATTGTATAGATGTACCACATCTCCTTATCCATTCATCTGTTGAAGGGCATTTTGGTTCTTTCCACAGTTTGGCTATTGTGGCCATTGCAGCTATGAACATTGGGGTACATGTGGCCCTTCTTTGTACTGTATCTGCTTCTTTGGGGTAAACACCGACTAGTGCAATTGCAGCGTCATAGGGTAGCTGTATGTTTAATTTCCTGAGGAATCTCCATACTGTTTTCCAAAGTGGCTGCACCACCTTGCATTCCCACCAACAGTGGAGGAGGGTTCCCCTTTCTCCACATCCTCTCCGGCATTTGTTGTTTACTGTCTTGTTGATTTTGGCCATTCTAACTGGTGTAAGGTGGTATCTCAGTGTGGTTTTGATTTGAATCTCCCTGATTGCCTCCCTCTTTTTCATTAAGACCATCCACCTGCGTATTCCTTGTTCCAAGTAGCTTTTGTGGCTGTCTTTCCATATTTTTCTCAATACTTGAATGGTTGCAAAAACAGGTATATGTAAGTGTATAGGAGGGCTTGGTGATTGGTTGTTTTAGGTTCCCAAACCTCTACTAGTGATAACTGTTACCTCACTTGAATCTCTTGTATGGTTAGTTGCAAAATTAAATCTTGCAGTTAGTTTAATGTGCATTGCAGAACTAGTAGTTGGTTGAGTTTCTTTAAATCTTCTTGTTGGATAAAAGTATATTTATCAATGCTTGCTAAACAGTATTTATGAGAAAATTAAGTAAATTGTTTTGAAATTGCTAAAAAGTAAATCCACTCCCTTTCTTCTCTAATTTTTACTTGCAAAGAGCTTGAATAATAAGTCTTTAGTACTCAAGGCATAAAAATGATGCTTCGATGATGCCAAAGGTGACACTTAACATTAAACCTTTTGTTTTAAAAGGTGTCTGCAGAAGGGTCCTTTGAAATGAAAACAGAATGCAAAGCCAATCAGATCTGACTACCTTAGTTCCTGATTGTAATGGTTGTGTATTCTCAGCCTAATTTCTTCATATAGCTAGCAGTTGGTGCTCATGTATGCATGTGAAGTTCTAGAAAAGGCCATTATTTTGTTCATAAGAATTTTTTTTATCTTTGTAGTTGTCTTATTTTTAAAATGTGAGGTTTTCAAGATAAATCTAAAGACAACTTCTTGACCTAGGTAATCCAAGTTCTTACAAATTAGTAGGGGGGATGACAGACTCTAAGTGTGTGAAATTGGATGCTTTCTACCTAGAATTTAAAACCCCAGACTATTATTTTCATTTTATCATTTTCTTTAGATAGGAAAAGACTGTTCAAGTATGATAGAAGACAGTTTTAGGTCAGGTATAATAGTTGTAGAACTCAACATGATTGATAGTTCTAAAATGTCCTGCTACTTTATTTCATCAAGGTTCCAGTATAGTAAATGTTTACAAACTGTACACCAAGTACTGAGCTATCTTAATTTGAATACTTCTAAATGCACAATGTGAAGAATTACAAAATCAATCTCCCTTTTCTTGACAGTCTTTGATTAAAAAAAGTTATAGTGAATTAGTTGCTTAACCTAGAAAGGAATTGAGAGTAAAAGAAGTTGCCTATTTCTTAGTAAATTGAAAAAAATATAGTGGCTGAGATTATATTATCCTGAAGGCCAGAAATCCTGAGGTAGAACCTAGTAGCCATTTGCTTGAAGTATACCAATTCAAGTTTTTGGAGGATTGTAATGGTAAAAGTCTGTAGACTCCTAGCAAGAGGGATTTGAGTTCTTTTTAGAATTTGATCATAAAAGAATTTGTTATAGGAGCTAAATAAAGAGAAGTTGGTGGAATATTTCTTAATGATAATTATCTAAATTGCTTCATGTAAGAACATATAGCCCTAATATATTTCTTACATTTTATGCCATTAAATGTATAGTCTATCTAAATATATTTAAGTGATTGACTTTGCTTGTAAAAAATATTAGTACAAAAAAAAAAATATTAGTACATAAACTAAGTTTTGCTTTCATTTGAATGTATCTGAACACAAATGTTGTGCTGTAAATATGGCTGTATAGTGGAGGGATGGGGGTGGTTTATCTAAAAAGATAGTTTAACTTATTAGTTTAACTTACTATTAACAACTATTAACTATTATTAATAGGCTTAATGTTTAACCTCTTATAAGTAGTGGTTTAATTAAAAGGTACATGGCTGGAGGGTTGGTAATTATAGTAGTCTTTTGAATTCACTCCCACTACAAGCTGTTGTCATTTAATAGTATTTTTTCCAAGTAATTGTTAACTAATCAATCTTACTGAATTTTAAGTTCATTTTCTAAAGGATAGTTAAGTATAAATTGCATTCTTACATAGCTTTAGTATCTTTAATGGTATTTTAAAGTACCAGTTAAAAATCAAACCATAACTGCTGGGGAGAATTATTTATGTTTCTGACAGGTGTAGTCTTCAGAATAAACAGCATTCATTTGAAGGATCCAAACGTAGTTCCTGAGGTATTTGAAATCACTGTCTCTTTGTTTGTACCAGGAGGTGATTGCAATTTAGTTGGGGAGACAAAGTATATATCTTAAAAATCGTTTTGATCTTCACAACTACTTTGTGATTAGAATTGGCCAGATCCAGTTCTCCCAGATCCATTATTTTGTGGAAACTTGGGTCTAGGCAAGGATAAGATGGTATTAATCCTTCCATTTTCTCCGATTCATTCCCTGCTGGCCCAGGCCAATATTGGAATTTCAAGGAACTCAGATTGCCTCAACTAAAAGGTTATCTAAGAACATGATCTATACACTGCCAAAGAAGTCTGGGTGGTGCTAGAGGTTCACAGACTTTCTTAATCTGGGATTTGACAAAGATTTTTTTCACGTCTAATGGCCATCCCCCCATCCCATATCAGGCACTGTTAGGACACTCACACTCCAGATTTTTTTTTTTCACTAGATACTTCTGAAATCTTTAATTGATACACTCAGGTCTTTTTTCCCCCCCCTTCCAAGTCTTTATTGAAATTCCAGTTAGTTAACATACAGTATAATATTAGTTTTAGATGTAGTAGTGATCCATCACTTACATACAATACCCAGTGCTCATCACAAGTGCACTCCTTAATCCCTCTCACCTGTTTTACCCATTGGTATACTCTGAGCCCTTAACTCATCCTTCAAACTTTCCTGCTTTATATATATATTTTTTGTTTTTATTTTTGTTTTTAGGAATCCCCAGACTCTCCAATTCTTCCATGTACCTACCTGCTTGTTCCAGTTTTTCAGTCTTCCTCCTATCTGTATTTCTTTTCCTGTTCATCTTAGTTTCCATAACCTATCTCTCCAGTTCTTTTCTTGCTACTACCCTTAAGTCATTACCTTCATCTTAGCCTGGTAAATTCCAACCAAGGATGAAACTGTTTTGTCTATGTACAAGGAGCTGAGCATAGCAGGAGAAAATCATATAGTTCTGCAGACTGGTACGGCATAAGTAATCAATCTCAGTTAGGCCCTCAGTACTACCTGACTTTCATGTTCTTGTCATATTTACCAGTCACTTCACTTTCCTGCTCAGTAACAACTTTAGATTTCTTTCCATCTTTTCAGACCTTTGCCCTTCTCTCTCCTAATTCTCAGTTGATGACTTGAATAGAAGCAATCAGATTGTACCTTCCTCAAATTTCCACCACCAAATCCATAAAATTGCCAGAATCCACACTCACCTACACCTTCTATTGCATTTGAGGAGTTTTCTCACTTAACAAAGACGTGGGGCCTTCCCTCCATAGGGAATAGGATCGAAGTCCTCTGGATGCCATTCCCTCATCTTCTCAAGTATCTTCTCTTACTGTGTTCTAAATCCCTGCCTCTACTGGATCTTTTCATCAGCACTTAAACATGCTGTATAGTCTTTCTCATCTTTAAAACCCACTGTTGGAAGGGGTGCCTGGGTGGCTCAGTCAGTTAAACGTCTGCCTTTGGCTCAGGGCATGATACCAGGGTCCTGAAATGGAGCTGTACATTGGGCTCCCTGCTCAACAGGGAGCCTGCTTCTCACTCTCTCTCTCCTCCTGCTTGTGCTCTCTTTCTCTCTCTCTCAAATAAAACCTTAAAAGAAAACACATTGTTTCCAACACATTGTTGGAGTGTACGTTGTTGTTTAGCTATCACTCTGTCTCTCCCAATTACACCCAAATAGCATTAAAGTTTATTGTACTCATTGTTTTTTACTTTTACCTCCCATTTTATTCTTCAGCTGACTCCAATCTATTTTCCATCCACCTAGTTTTCCTGCTACTTTGACCATTTCTCTAATCTTCTTTTCTGGATTATCTACCTTTCCTGGACCTCTTAAGTGTTGGGAGTTTCTCAAGGCCACCCTCTTTTTTCATTCTACCTGTCTTCCTTCTACTTATGGATGACCTCATGCTGTGACTTCCATTTACCATAGATATATTGATAACTCCCAACACTTATCTTGAATTAAGTACTGTGGTTTTCAGATTTTTATACCTATCTGTACATTTGTCTACTAGGGTATGGACACCAAAAATTCAGCACGTGTGTGAATTTAGTATGCTCTTTCACCAAATGGACCTCACCACCCTCGGCCCAGTGTTCCTGTCTAATTAATGATACCCCTTCTAGGGGTGCCTGGGTGGCTCAGTGGGTTAAAGCTTCTGCCTTAGGCTCAGGTCATGATCTCAGGGTCTTGGGATTGAACCCCGCATCAGGCTCTCTGCTCAGTGAGGAGAGTGCTTCCCCACTGTCTCTCTCTGCCTGCCTCTCTGCCTACATATGATCTCTCTCTCTCTCTCTCTCTGTCAAATAAGTAAGTAAGTAAATAAATAAATAAAATCTTAAAAAAAAAAACGATACCCCTTCTCAGTTCCACTATAAACCTAGGAGTTATTCTTGATTTCTTCCTTATCTCCCACGTATAGTCTTTAAATAAGTTATATCAAATCTACTCCATATGTCCTCAATTGTATCCATTTTCTTCCATCAGCATTTCTGGCCTATGTTATCCACATTACTATCATCTCTCTCTTAGACAACTGTAATAACCTTCTAACTGGTCTCCTTGTATTCACTTTTGTTTCTGTTTAATCAGTTCTTTATTTAACAGTCTATTTTTAAAATTATAATTTTAAAAGACAGATCTCATCAAATTATTACTCTCCTTAAGAAAACTTGGAGTGGCTTTCTGTTGCTCTTATGGTAATGTCTAAACACTTTAATGTAATCTGCATGGTCCTCAGTAATCTGACTTCTCTCTCTTAAGGTTTATTTTTCTGTTGTTCCCGGTCTAGCCACAGTGGCTATTTTAGTTGATTTTAGTTGATTACACTTTAGTTTACCTGATTACACTGAGCTCCTTCTTGTCTCAGGGGCTGTATGTAGCTAACATATTTGCTCGAAATGTCCTTTATAGCTCTTTTTACTCTGCCTACTTTTATTTATTCTTTATACTTTATGTTCCAGCATAAATTTCACTTCCTCAGTGAAGTGTTATGTGATATTTCCAGACTACCTTAGGTTACTTTCACAGCTTCCTGTATTATTTTTTCTTAAGATTTACCATAATTACAGTTTTTTGTTTTTGTTTTTTTGACACTGTTTCTCAACTCACCCACTGAACTGCAGACTCTGTGAGAGCAATGATTGTATCTCTGATGTATGTTAACTTCCAGGGGTCTGACTCCCAGTAAAAGTATGCAATGAGTATTTTTTGAAAAGAGTGAATGACTGAATACCTTTCAACAAAATGGAATAGTGACAAATAGTAAAACTAATTTGTTTTTTGTAGCATTTCATTTAGATAGAAGAAATTCACCGCCAAATAGCTTGACGCCATGTCTGAAGATTCGAAATATGTTTGACCCAGTTATGTAAGTATTATGATCAGAGATATATTTAATTTTTATTTGGAATATTGGAATATTCTTATAATACTATATCTGTAATTGAACAATTCTTTTACCTTTGAATCTCTACAGAAATTTTATATTTTCCTTTTCTTCCTTTTTTGTTAAATTTCAGGCAAAGATTTGGCCAAAAGACCCAGATGTATAATAATTTGTTAAACTTCTATAAATCTTTGTAGGTACTGTGAATCCCCATGGCAGATAAATGCTGGAGTCATGATACACATGGTGATAAACAGTACCCTTTAATAAATGTAGAAGTCTCTTCTGCCAACGTTCTTTGCCTTAGTAGACAATATACATAAAAATACCTACTATTTTTAAACTTCCAATATCTAATTGTAAAAAATTCTCTGCAAAGATGTACATACACTTTCCTTCTGTAAGTCCTGTCTGTTTATCCATGCAATATTTGAGAAACTTTTCTGTTCATTTAATATTTGAGAAACTTTTCTTTCTATATAATTATAGAAGCACATGCATCCAGAGATTAGCGCTGGCAAAAGTTATCGCCTTAGAATCTCTAATATTTCATATATAAGCTGTAATAATTTTTAGAATTTGCTTCCTAGAGGTGACTGCTTATTTGTCCAATGATACGACAGGTCAGTTTCTGTTTTATAAAAAAGTCCTGAGAGGGGAGACTGTATTACATATAAAATACCCATAGTCTCATTTATTACCTCATTTATTTAAAGAAATAGTTGATATGAGATTCCAAATAAGTGACAACAAAATTGGAAATGTGGAGAATCGCTGTTAGTAACAGCCCTCTCCATTTTGCATAGGTAGAAGCTCTTAGCAGTGTGATGATCCCTCTCTTGGGAAGCTTACATCATCACCTTACAGCTTACATCAATCACCTTAGGGATTAGGAAGTCAGTGCCAATCTAGTATTTTGTTACCTGAGATGAAGATTTATGATTTGAAGTGTAGCCGTTTTCCCTTCGGCTCCCCATTTGTATCTCACAAGTAAGACAAATATGTACCGCTGCAGTAGGAAATCTTAAAGCTCTCATAATAGTAAGGTGATTCTTGGTGCAGAATGTTTGTCCTGTATCATTCTTCCATTATTTTGAAAAAGAGAAGCTCAGAATACAGTTTACTAGGAATTTTCCTAAAATTTAGGAATTTGAAAAATATTTAAAAAATAATGCTTGGGACGCTCGAGTGGCTCATTTGGTTAAGTGTCCGTCTGTTTTGGGCTCAGCTCATGATCCCAGGGCCATAGGATGGAGCCCCGTATCGGGCTCCTTGCTCAGTTGAGAGCCTGCTTCTCCCTCTCCCTCTGCTCATGCACGCGCTCTCTCTCTGTCTTTTTCTCAAATAAATTAAAAAAAAAAAAAAACTTAAAAAAGGAAAATAATACTAAAAAAAAAGATTTTATTTGAGAGAAAGAGTAGGGGAGTGGCACATGCGCACACTTGCATGGGGAGCGGTATGCAGGGGGAGTGGCAGAGGGAGAGAGAGAAGCAGGCTCCCTGCTGAGCAAGGAGCCTGATTCAGGGGCTAGATCCCAGGATCCTGGAATCATGACCTGAGCCAAAGGCAGATACTTAACTGACTAAGCCACCCAGGTGCCCCAACAATACTCAACTTCTTATGAGTTCACTACAACTCATTAAAGTATTAACTCTTGCTAGGAAGAAAAAAAAGAATGACAATAGGTATATAAGATTTCAGAGATAAAAATGACAGCACATTTGTTCTGCTGCTGTGGGCCAATCTTTTACTGCCTCAGTTCTGTGCTTTCTTACACTGGAAAGTGAGAGAAGGTCTGGGACTGTGAATACTAATATTTTTAAAATTTATCTACTGCTAGTAAGAAGCATTTACTTAACTACTAGTTTTAACAATATGTGGTTTTGAAACTATCCCCATTCTGGTAGGATATGTATTTTATAAGAGACAACAAAGACTTTTTATTGAGCAGTAGTATGGTTGTTGATTTTTGTTTTCATTAATTTTTAGGGAAATAGGGGATCAGTGGCATTTGGCAATTCAAGAAGCAATTTTAGAAAAATGCAGCGATAATGATGGCATTGTTCACATTGCAGTAGACAAAAATTCACGTGAGGTAAAGTAACTTTTATTATTGAATTCTACATTTTGGATTTGTTGCTATTAAACTAAAACTGCTTCTTTCTTTCTTTCTTTCTTTCTTTTTTTTTTTTGAATATCACAGGGTTGTGTATATGTTAAATGTCTGTCTCCAGAATATGCTGGAAAAGCTTTTAAGGCATTGCATGGCTCTTGGTTTGATGGTAAGAAGTTTGAGTATTACAAACATTTTAAAAAGATAAATTATGGCTTACTGTTAAACTATACCAGATTTTAAATTAAAGAATTTTAGGTCAGCATTTTTAGAGTAATTATTTAAGATTACTTTATTTGCATATTGTGTTCATATGTCTTTTACCACAGTTTGTTTTCTATAAATATTAAGCACATTTTTACAGATCTAAAATATTATTTTTATCTTACAACAGGGAAATTGGTTACAGTAAAATATTTACGACTAGATAGATATCACCATCGCTTTCCCCAAGCTCTTACTTGCAATACTCCCTTGAAGCCATCAAATAAACATATGAACTCTATGTCTCATCTTCGTCTTCGGACTGGCCTAGCCAATTCTCAAGGAGGTTCCTGAAAAGACTTTCTTCCACTCCTAGGACTGGTATTTACAATAGGAAAATTCCTGTTTGACTTCCTGTCTTCCTTTTAAATGCTTTTTGTATGTAATATTTTTATTGAATACAGCTCTGTTTGAATGTTCCAGAAATCTTAAGGTTCCAAAGGGACTTAGCAGTGAGGCAGCAGTGCTGAGTGGTCAGAACAATTGTTTCATTAAGTTTTTGGAGCTCAGTTAAGCCAATGCATTTAAAGTTTTGCATGAGGAACATTGACTTTATTAAGCATTTTCAGATGTGGTGATTGTGTTTTTGCACCACAAAGTGTTTGGATAACCACACAAAAGCATGGTGAAGAGGCTTCTTGTATTTCCATAATCTCCTGTGAACCAATGTTGTGAATTTTTGTATACAGTCACCTGCATAGTTCCTTACCAGGCTAATGTGGTAAAACTGTTAATTTCCCAGTTTAACCTTAGGTTTCTATTGCTTGTAAGAGATTCATTTATTACAGCTGGAATACAGGAAAACTACTTTGGGTTTAGTGGTTACATATAAGCATAGGTGGATGTACATGTACTTAAACTGGCTTTTGTATATATGTATAAATGCTGATGGTGGCGAAAGTAGTCTTGTTTTGTGAGGATGTCTGCATTAAAGCAGTAAAATAAGCTTCCTATTTTATTCATAATCTAATGTGTATATATGTATGTGTATATATGTGTGTATGTGTATATATATGTATGTGTATATGTGTATATATATATACACACACATATATACATATGGCTGTACTGTCATATAGATCAAACAGCCAAACACCTGGAAGTATTAGATACAAGTTTAAAATATCTTTTATAAGTTTTATATAAAAATGTCTGAGTATGATTTTGTGTGAAAGTTCCGATCTCAGTTGTAATGGATTCAAATTTATGTGAGCAATAAAGATGCAATTGGCAGATATTGGAAAAGTATTTTGTGAAAAGCTGTATTTATTATAAATACTAGGACTATGACATAGTACTATTGGGATTAAGTCATTTTCCCAATCTATTTATAATTTAATGAAATGTCAGCTCCCCTGTTGTATGTCAAGTTTAAAGCAGGGCATATTGCTGCAGCAAAATGTGTATTTGAAAAATTATATTTGAAATTTTGGGTCATGACAGCTTGCAATATAGTAAATGCACGAGTGACCGTCGCTTTGTGCCTCGGTATTTACCTTGTTTCAGTAAAGTTGCTTTATTACTGTTTATGATTTCAGATTAAAATAGATGCTGAGCAGAGTTTACTTGTAATGTAACAATTGGCTTTTTTTTTTAAATTACCTGTTGATATATCCTTGTCAGTCCAAATGAATATGTGACACAGCTGGAATTGTACCAATTTTGATTTTGTTTAAGCTCAGTTTCCTTTTTGTTTAATTGTATATGTGTTGGGTTTGCAGCATGAACTTGCACAGATAATGCACGTTTTCTGGTTAAGTAAACATGATGCACACTGTTCTGTAACAGAAAACCCTATTGTGCCTTACCTGTGTGCTTTTGTGGGCACCATGTTTATGAAGAATAAAAAATGATTTGTTATCTGAAGAGAATAAATTTTAAATTCTCAGTTTATGTCTCAGATGCTAAAGTGTGAAAATATAAATATATATAATATAATATAACCAATCTTTCTGTATTTTATGTGCATCATAGTGATTTATCTGAGCTTAGTGACCCCCCCCCCCATCTTGTGACCCGTTGCAAGAGTGAATGTAAAAAATAGTTGTGGCATTTTAAAAGGTCGCCTTTTGATGCAGATGCAACTTTTTTTTTGCTTCTAAAACATATTTTATGTAAACATTGTACATTTATTATTGTAATATATACTATTATGCAGCTTATTTTACCTGAAACTGTTAAGCCGACCAAGATCCCTCCCTGCAAGACAGATGGGAATGTGTATAATAACTAGATATTTGAGAAGTTCTGAAGTTTGATGTAATCTGTTACTTGTCCTGTTAAAAAAAAAGGAAAAATTCTAATTAAAAATTTATTAGGTTTTTTTAAAATGTGTCTTGGCTTTTAAAAAACTTTTTAAGTGCCCTGTGTCTTTATTTTTTTTAACCGGTGAAAATAGGTGCCTTTCTTTTCAATCTTCTTGGGGATCTGTAAATATATATATGCTCATAAAGATGGATGAAGACCCTAAAGTTAATTTTAACCATCCATTCCTCAGCATCTTAGTTTTCTTTATGAAAATGTCTTTTTCTAACTGAAGTATTTGGATCAAAGTGGAGCAAGACTATATATCAGCTGTTACCACTAAAGCAGCACTGTTTAGTTTAGACATTTTTTCATAGCAAGACTTAAGAAAGGAAGCCATTCTTTTACACGTTCTGCTCAAAACTCCTTATCTCATAATAAACTAACAGTTTATGGGCTAGCCTCTTTGAATAGCATTGGTTTAGAATTTTTGGTGGTTTAATCAAGTAAAGAGAAGACTTGATTAGTCAGTCAGTTGTAGACCCTCATGGATTGCTAACAAAGGTCAGGCACTGTTACGTGTTAGGGATGCAAAGATGAAAAAGACATGGCCAAAACCTCAAGATGGTCCCAATCTAGAGGAAGAACGTAGAACAGATAAGTTAAAAGAAAGTGTGGAAAATAGAGAAAAAAACAGAAGAAATTCTAGGAGTACAGAGAGGCACCTTATGCATCTTTTTTTTTTTAATATTTTATTTATTTGTTTGTTAGAGAGGCAGGCAGAGGGAGAAGCATGCTCCCCGCTGAGCAAGGAGCCAGATGAGGGACTTGATTCCAGGACCCTGGGATCATGACCTGAGCCTAAGGCAGACACTTAACCAGTTGAGCCACCCAGGCCTCCCACCTTATGCATCTCAGTAGAGGGAGAAGACATTAAGCGGATGTGATAATAGTTGGGCCATATTTCAGTTCAGTTTCACATTTATTAAATGTCTTAATTAGTATAGATACAATGGTAAGTTTCCTTTCCCTTGAGCCCTTATTCTTGTGATGAGCTCAGAAAAATTGATGTGTGGAACCTGAGTTTTTATAAAATCCCTTTTCATATTCATTGGTCTGTATAGAGTCCTGAATACCTTGTGAATACTGACGCCTGATACTCAACTTCATTACATTTTGCTTGTATGGTATTGACTGTTGAGATGATAAGCTGTGAGTTCTGAGTGAACAATGATTTATTGTAGCGTGTACCCAGAATATTTCCTTTAGTAAGATTGACCTGACAGTTCTCACTGCTCCTAGTAATGTCACATTACTATATATAGGTCATCTACATGGCTTCTTCACCCTTTTCTCCTAGACTTATCTCGGCAAGTCACTTCTTCCAGATGACTCAACGGAGGATACTAAATCAAGCAGAATCTGGGCAGCCACTCTTTTGGAAAGGATGCTGAGGAACAGGTACTTAAGAACTGAAAATAATTAGAAACCAATAGTTTGTGATTTAAAGAAACAATGTCCAGGGTGCTCATTCTCTTGGTCCAGTAAGCATGAGTAGCTACTGCTTCTAAGCCTCATTGAAGAAACTTTATGACCAGCAATATATCCTGATGGTAGATTTTTGCACCTGAGAACCTCTGCTAGGGGCAGCAGAATAGAGTCATTTTGTTGATTCTTAGATTTAAAAACCAACAAAACCTGTGTACTTAGATTTACTTTTTCTTCCATGAGTGGACATTGGAGGCTGGCACATGCTCCTGAAATTGAAAAGAAGGTTATCTAGGCATAGGGAGCAGATGAAAAAAAGATCGATGAGATACAACCTACTGCATGTATAGAGTACCAGTAGTGTCTTACGGTTCAATTACTGAATATAAAAGAGGGCAGTGGTCAGATCATGAAAGGCTTTGTAGGTCCCATTATGAAGTTTGGATGTTGGTTGGTAAAGGGAGTTCAGGTGAGGATTGGTTGTGATGAAAAATGGAGAAAGGATTTGACAAATAAGATAAAATGGGAAGGACTTAAATGAATATTGGGAGATAAGTTGATGTCCAGTTTTCTAGTGTGGGAATTCTACTAATTGTAACATTTAGATGGAAAAGATGATAATTGAATTTTTGGACATTTTGAGGTTGGGATGCTTATGGAATATTCAGGCGGATGTTCCTAGCAAGTGACTGGATTTCTGATTCTATGGACAAAGATCTGACAAAGATCTGAGCTAGAGATACAATTTGGGCATTAAAACCATGAAAGTAAATTGGATGACCCAGAAAAATGGATGAGAGAATCCATATAGAGACAGAAATTTAGTTCACTACCAATTCTGCCATACTTAATTGTATGGTTGGGGATGGTGTGAAATATTAAGGAAAACTTGAAACAAATTAGAAGATGAAATTTGAAAAGGCCCTTGGTGTGAAGTTAAAGTGGAAATTTTATGACTTGGGCAACTGGTTAGATGGTGGTGACGTTCCCTAAATTATGGGTTACTGGAGTGGGGCTCAAGAGGCCGAGCAGGGGGCTAGATAAGATTTCTCGGAATTGTAGCAGTTAATCAAAATAATCCTCTGACTTTTCTAATGTAGAACATTGTTGGAGGAAGGGCAAGACGGAACTGTTTAAGAACTCTCCTTTCCAAAAAACTGAATTGTTAATTTATATAATGTTCTGGCATTATCTATGATTCTCTGATATTGATTAGAAATTTTCCTGGTTTGCAGGAAAATGAGATGCTGAGTAGATCTTAGAAACCTATGATTGTCAAAAGAACAAATAAAAAAGTTGGCTTTTAAACACAGCTGTTCATAAGTGGTTTGCCCTATACCCGGGACTAGAAACTTGCTTGAAGCTATGTATTAGACAGCCTTTGTAAACTAGTCACGTCTTCCAGGCCTGGAACCATTTTTTGGCGACTTCATCTCTGCTTTGATCTGCTGAATTAGTTTAAAATTTTTAACATTTAATGGGCAGTATTATTTTTGTATTTCCAAATGCTGCAATACTTCTTTTACCAAAAACCAAAAACAACCAAAAAAAAAAACAAACCCTACTAATGTGGAGATTTTAGTGGCTTTTTATTTCCTACTGAGTAATAGCCAAGTTTCAGTTGGTGTTCAAGCTCTGCTTTTGTTTAGACCAGTGCTTGTCCGATAGAAATATAATGTCATGTGTAATTTAAAATTTTATGATGCGCACATTAAAAAGTAAAAAGATAAAGTTAACTTTAATACATTTTATTTAACCTTATATATTCAGGATATTATCTCAGCATGTCATTAAAAATTTTATTAATGAGTTATTTTATATGCTTTAAAATCTAGAATATATATTTACACTTACAGCTTGTATGACTTTCAGTGCTAAAACTTACATAGTTGGTCACCTTATTAACAGCCCATCTCAATTCAGATGCTAAATTTTCACTGAAAATACTTGATTTATATTTCGATTTTATAACCTCTACCGTTGGAAAAAGTAGATTCACATATCCAGGTTCTTCCAAACATACTTAAAAGTTTTCCTAGAGCTGAAATAAGTTCACATTAATTGACATTAAAACTTTAAGTCTTCAGTTATAGTAGCCGTATTTTAAATGCTCAGAATCCAGGTGTAGCGGGTGTCAAACCCGGTGGCAGTGCAGGTCTAGAGCAGTACCTTTCCAGGCAAATCCCACTTACCCTGCCTCTGTGCTCCAGCTAAACGGCCCTGCTTGACTTTTGTGGGCATACATAACTCTTGCTTGATTATGCCTTTACAGGCACTGTTCATATTGTTCCTTGAAACATCCTTTATTTCCTGTTTCTATATACCCAAGTCTTGCGCATCCTCTAAAATGTTACTCACGTGTTGCCTCCGGGAAGTGTTGTTGATTATTCCTGATTGAAAGTAATTCCTTCCATGTGCATTTCTGAAATATTTGTTTTCATAGTTTATGTCTTGTATTATAGTGTTTCCAGTCTGCTCTAGTTTGGCTTCTGTACTCATCAGTGCTCTGAAATTGCTCCTCTGGAGCACCACAAAACTTCTTTGTTTAAATTCAGGAGTCATTTCTATAGCTTCATCTTTCTTGAACTCTTAGCACCATCTGACATTGCTGATCATTGCCTCTTTTTTTACCTAAACAGTTGTTGTTGTTGTTATGGAATAACACACATATAAAAATATATTGAAATATTTTGCTTACATTTTGAAGTATACTATCATCTTAAGGTACAGAATATTGACATTGAAGCACTTCTCTGCCTTTGCCTGATGCTTCTCTCTCCTTCCCTACTCCTAGATAACAATTATTCTGAAATGTGTGTTAATAGTTCTTTATTTTGCATTACAGTTTTACCACATATGTAGGTGTCTCTAAATATTGTTTGCTACTCCCATTGACCTCTTTATGAATAGAATCAAATTTATACTTTGGTTACTTTTTTGTTCAGCATTGCTATTGAGATTTATCTGTAGAAATGCAGGTAGCTTTCATTCATTGTCATGGCTGTATAGTATTCTTCATAAAATATACCACAATTTGTCTATACAAGTATCTATGGACATTGAGATTGTTCTTAATTTTTTACTGTTATAAATAACGTAGCTATGAATATTCATTCTTGAACATGTTTCCTGCTGTACACATTCAAGTTTCTCTAGATCAGTGGTACTCAAAATGTATGGTTCTCTAGTCACCAGCATCAGTATCAAATGGTAACTTGTTACTCCAAACAAGTTATTGGGCCCCACCTAGACTTACTGAATCAGGAACATTGGAGTTGGAGCCTAGTAATCTGTTTTCACAAATCCTCCAGGTGATCCTGATACACATTCAAGTTTGAGAACCACTGGTGTAAAGGTACCCTTTGTAAGATTAATTTGCATCTCCTGGTTACAATTTTTGACTTCCATATTCTTGAAATACTTTTCTTCTTTTTTTGTGTGTGACATTTTAGAAATTCTGATGAGGAAACAGTTTGAGCCTGGCCTAAGGTAGTAGACTCTGAAAAGTACACAAAGAAAGCCTGTTGCATATATTTCATGGCTAAGCTTTCAAGACTTTGGCAAATCCATAACCTGAAGACTATTTTCTTTGATCAGTAAGCCTGCTTAAGACATTCACTCAGCCTTTTTGCTAGCTGCCATCTAATCAATTTAGCAAAAAGCTATATAAACAAGACTTAATTGTTGCTAGATTGTACTTCGCTTCCTCCATTTTCTCACCTCTTTCCTATGGTGGTGGTGGGTTCCCCTCCACTTTTTTTTTTTTAAGATTTTACTTATTTATTTGACAGAGCACAAGCAGGGGGAGCAGCAGGCAGAGGGAGAAGCAGACACCCCACTGAGCAGGGAGCCCAATGCGGGGCTGGATCCCAGGACCCTGGAATCATGACCCGAGCCAAAGGCAGGCACTTAACCAACTGAGCCAACCAGGCGCCCCTGTTTTTTTTTCGTTTTTGGTCTTTTTTCTTTGATAGGTTTTTCACTGTCTACCTCATGTGACTAAATGTCCATGTAAGTAACTAAATATCTGAGTTATTCTTTTGCACACCACAATCCCATCTTTCCTCCTGCATGGTTACTCCTTTTCAGTTTCTCTTGCCAGGTCTTCCTCCTTTGCTCACTCTTAAAATTGGAGTGCCCTGGGCCTTAGTCTTAGCTCCACTGCTATCCTCTGTCTAGATGTTTTCTCTGGGTGATCTTACCCAGGCTTGATGAATGACTCCCAAATTTCTGTTTCCAGCTTGGCTCCTATCCTAGGTCCAGATGTGTATATTCGCCTTGCTATTTGAGATCTTCATTTGGATGACTAAAAGATTTTCAGATTTTGTATACCATAACAAAGCTCCGATTTTCATGCTTCTTTGCCTCCAAACCCATTCTTCCTCTGTCTTTTCTCAGTAAATTACACCACATATATAGTTGCTGAAGCCAAAAATCTAGAAGTTATTCTCTCTTTTCAATTCCTATGTTTAGTGAGTTAATAAGTCCTTTCAGCTCTGCCATATCCCTATCTATCTGTCTGTCTGTCTATCTATCTATCTGATATCCGATCTATCCATTCTCTTGACACCATCATTCTGTCTTGCCTGGATTGCTACAAAAGCCTAACCTGGTCTCCTTTTTCCCTGCCCAGCTGTAATTCATTTTCCCTACAGGAATCAAAGTTGTCCTGAAAAACATGTATCAGACAGAACATGTCTGTCCCTAAAATATAATCCTCCAGTGATTCCCAATGCATTTAGAGTAATGTCCAAATTTCTTGTTAAAGCCTTCAAGGCCCTATATGAACTGGCCCGCACTCATTTATCCAAAAATTTCTCCTATCAAGCTTCTTCCACGCTGGTTTGCTTTCTATTTCCTGATACACTTTCCACCTTAGGGCCTTCATACTGTTCTTACAGGAATGCTGTTTCCCTGGGCTTAGGTCTTCCCATGTGATGACATCCAACTTATTTTTTCTTTTCTTGCTCATGTTTTGGTGTCTAAGAAAGGATTGCCTAATCCAAGGTGACTTACTTGTATGTTTTATTCCAATAAGTATATTATTTTTGCTATTAGATTTTTATTTATTTGTTTGTTTATTAAATATTTAATTTATTTATTAATGAGAGATAGGCAGAGGGAGAACTCTGCAGAAGCAGGGAGCCTGATGCAGGACTCTATCCTAGGACCCTGGGATCATGACCTGAGCCGAAGACAGATTCTTAACCAACTGAGCCACCCAGGAACTCTGCTGTTATAGACTATGGCCTGTTTTGTGTTAAATTCTATAAATTATGTGAGATAGGGGTCCAGCTTTATTATGGGTATCCATTTGTGATGTCCCAACACCATGTATTGAAAAGACTATTCTTTTTTTTTTAGATTTTATTTATTTATTTGACAGAGAGAGAGATCACAAGTAGGCAGGCAGGCAAAGGGAGAAGGAGAAGCAGGCTCCCTGCTGAGCAGAGAGCCCGATGCGGAGCTCTATCCCAGGACCCCGAGATCCTGACCTGAGCCGAAGGTAGGGGCTTTAACCCACTGAGCCACCCAGGTGCCCTGAAAAGACTACTCTTTTACTCATTGAATTGTCTTGTCACCCTTGCTGAAAATCAGTTGACAGTAAAAGTGAAGGCTTATTTCTGGACTCTAACCTCTATTCCATTTATTTATTTGTCTGTCCTTATGCCAGTACCACACTGTCTTAATTACTGTAGCTTTGTGGCAAGTTTTGAAATAAAAACTTTTCTTTTTCAAGACTGGTAGCTATTCTGGATCCCTTGAATTTCCTTGAATTTCCTGTGGATTATTTAGGATAAGCTTCAGTTATTGTGAAGAAGCTAGTTGGAATTTTGATGGGGATTATGTTGAATCTGTACATTAATGTATAGCACTGGGAATACTGCCATCTTAACAGTGTTAAGTGTTCCAATACATGAAAATGGGATGTCTTTCCATTTATTTCTCTAATTTTTTTTCCAGAGTCCTTTACAGTTTTCAGAATATAAGTTTTGTACTTCTTTTAAATTTGCTGCTAGGTATTTTTTCTTGTGAATGCTGTTGTATGTGGAACGTTAAAAAAAATTTCACTTTTAGATTGTCCATTGCAAATGCATAAAATACAATTGTTTTTTGTATATTGATCTTGGGTCCTGCCACTTTGTTGAACTTTTGTGTTAGTTCTAATAGATTTTAGTGAGTTCCTTAGAATTTCCTATTTATAAAATCATGTCATCTGCATATATAGTTTTATTTATTCCTAGTGCCCCCTCTTTTTAAAATCTTAGATGCCCCCCCCCCTTTTTCTCTAGTTGCCCTGTCTAGAATCTCTAATACAGTGTTGAATAGAAGTGGCAAGGGTGGATGTCTTGTTTCTGATCTTAAAGGAAGAACATTTAGTCTTTCACTATCAAGTATGATATCAGCTGTGGGTATGTTGTATTTTCATTTACATTAATCTCAAAATATTTTCCTGGGGCGCCTGGGTGGCTCAGTCGCTTAAGCATCTGCCTTTGGCTCAGGTCCTGATCCCAGGGCCAGGATCATGGGATCGAGCCCCACATTGGGCTCCCTGCTCAGCGGGGAGCCTGCTTCTCCTTCTCCTTCTGCCTCTCCCCCTGCTTGTGCTCTCTCACACACTCTCTCTCTCACTCTCTCTGTCAAATAAGTAAAATCTTTTTTTTTTTTTCAAATAAGTAAAATCTTTTAAAAAACATTTTCTTTATCATATTGGGAAAGTTTCCTTCTATTTCTTGTTTTTTGTTCGTTTTTATCATGAAGGGCTGTTGGATCTTGTTTGTTGTTTGTTTTTATCATGAAGGGCTGTTGGATTTTGTCAAGTGCCTTTTCTGTGTCTATTGCAATGATCATGTTGATTTTTGTTCTTTATTCTGTTGATAATGAGGATTAATGTTCAAATGCTAAACCAACCTTGCACTCAAGTCTTAGGTCATGATCATGGTATATAATCCTTTTTATAGGTTGCTGGATTTGGCTTGCTAGTACTTTTTTGAGAATTTTTGTGTCTGTATTCATAAGTGATATTTGGTCTCTAGTTTTCTTTGTGAAGTCTTTGGTTTTGGCATCACAGTTTACTGAGTTAGGATGTAGTCCCTTCTATTTTTTGGAAGAATTAATGAGAAACCAGTAATTAATTATATTTTATTTTTTATTTTTTAAGTTTTTATGTAGGTTCCAGTTAGTTAACATACAGTTATAATACTAGTCTCAGGTATATAGTATAGTGATTCAACAATTCCATGCTTCTCCCGGTACTCATCACAACAAATCCACTCCTTAATTCCCATCATCTATTTAACCCGTCCCCCCACTCACCTCCCCTCTGGTAATTATCAGTTTGTTCTCTGTAGTTAAGAGTCTGTTTCTTAGCACCCCCCTCCTTTTTTACCCCCTTTGTTTGTTTTGTTTCTTAATTCCACAATGGAGTGAAATCATACGGAATTTGCCTTTGACTTATTTCACTTAGGATCATACTCTCTGGCTCCATCCATGTCACTGCAAATACAAAGATTTCATTATATTTTAAATGTTTGGTAGAATTCACCATTGATGTCATCTGGGCTGGGCCTCATAGGTCTTTTTTTTTTAAGATTTTATTTATTTACTTGACAGAGAGAGAGAGGTCACAAGTAGGCAGAGAGAGAGAGGGAAGCAGGCTGCCTGCTGAGCAGAGAGCCCGATGTGGGGCTCTATCCCAGGACCCTGAGATCATAACCTGAGCTGAAGGCAGAGGCTTTAACCCACTGAGCCACCCAGGCGCCCCCTTTAGGTTGTGTTTTGATTGCTAAATCAATGTTTTCATTTGTTATAGGTCTGTTCAGATTTTCCCTTTCTTCTGAGGTCAGTTTTAGTAGTTTGTGTCCTTCTAGGAATTTTTACCTTTCATTTACTACTTAATTTTTTCGTGTACATATAGTTGTTCATAGCATTCCCTTATAATCATCTTTATTTCTGTAATATTAATAGCAAAGCCTGTTCTTTACTGATTTTAATCATTCACATCTTCTCTCCTTTTTTCTTGGTCAGTCTAGCTACAAGTTTGCCAGTTTTGTTGATGTTTTCAAAGAACCAACTTTTGGTTTTGTTCATGTTATCTATTTAATTTTCCTATTCTTCATGTCATTAATTTCTACCCTGGTCTGTTATTTCCTTCCTTCTCCTTGTTTTGGGTTTATTTTGCTCTTCTTTTCCCAGTGTAGTTTAGGTGGAAGTTTAGGCTATTGATTTGAGAGTTCTGTTTGTTTGTTTGTTTGTTTGTTTTTGTATGGGCATTTACAGGTATACATTTTCTCCTAAGCCCTGCTTTAGTTGCATCCCATAAGCTTTGGTATATTGAGTCTTCATTTTCATTCATCTCAAAGTATTCTAATTTCCTTTTGGTTTCTTTTCTGACCCTTGTTATTTAATGTTTGTTGTTTTACTTCCATGTAATTGTGAATTTCCCTTATTTCTTTCTGTTACTGATTTCTAATTTCATTCCATGTGACTGAATAACATATTTTGTTTTATTTCAGTCCTCTTGAATTTTTTTAAGGATTTATTTTAGAGCATGTGAGTGTGAGCAGGGGGAGAAGCTGAGGGAGAGAATCCTCAAGCAGGTTCCACACTGGGTGTAGAGCCCAATGTGGGGCTCAAGCCCAGGACCCTGGGATCATGACCTGAGCCAAAATCAAGAGTTGGATGCTTAAATGACTGAGACACCCAGGCACCACCCTCTGCCCTAAACTTCTTGAAGCTTATTCAAGAATAAGCCTAGTGTAAATTCATATCTGTCAATAGTTACCCTGAATGTAAATGGGCTAAATGCCTCAATCAAAAGACACAGAGTATCAGAATGGATGAAAAAAACAAGACCCATCGATATGCTGTTTACAAGAAACTCATCTTAGACCCAAAGACACCTCTGGCTTCAAAGTGAGGGGGTGGAAAACAATTTACCATGCTAATAGACATCAAAAGAAAGCTGGGGTGGCAATCCTTATATCAGATAAATTATATTTTAAGCCAAAGACTATAATAAGAGATGAGGAAGGACATTATATCACATTTAAAGGGACTGTCCAAGAAGAAGATCTAACAATTGTAATATCTATGCCCCTAATGTGGGAGCAACCAATTATATAAACCAATTAATAACAAAGTCAAAGTAACACATCAACAATAATACAATAATAGTAGGGGACTTTAATACCCCCCTCACCAGAATAGACAAATCATCTAAGCAAAAGATGATTAGCCTAAAAAATAAAGGCTATAAATGACACACTGGACCAGATGGACATCACAGATATATTCAGAACATTCCATCCCAAAGCAACAGAATACACATTCTTCTCTAGTGCTCATGGAACATTCTCCAGAATAGATCACATCCTGGGACACAAATCAGGTCTCAATTGGTACGAAAAAATTGGGATCATTCCCTGCATATTTTCAGACCACAATGCCATGAAACTAGAACTCAACCACAAGGGGAAATTTGGAAAGAACGCAAATACATGGAGGCTAAAGAGCATCCTACTAAGGAATGAATGGGTTTGTAAAAAAAAAAAAAAAAGTTAAAAAAAAAAAAGAATGGGTTAACCAGGAAATTAAAGAAGAATTAAAAAATTCATGGAAACGAAAATGAAAACACAACTGTTCAAAATCTCTGGGACACAGCAAAGGTGGTCCTGAGAGGAAAATATATAGCAATACAAAGAGAAATAATAAAGATCAGAGCTGAAATCAATGAAATAGAAACCAAAAGAACAGTAGAACAAATCAATGAAACTAGGAGCTGGTTCTTTGAAAGAATTAATAAAATTGACAAACCCTTGGCCAGACTTATCAAAAAGAAAAGAGAAAAGACCCAAATTAATAAAATCATGAATGAAAGAGGAGAAATCACAACCAACACCAAAGAAATACAAACAATTATAAGAACATATTATGAGCAACTATATGCCAGCAAATTAGACAATCTGGAAGAAATGGATGCATTCCTAGAGACACACAAAATACCAAAACTGAACCAGGAAGAAATAGAAAACCTGAATAGACTCATAACCAGTAAGGAGATTGAAACAGTCATCAAAAATCTCCCAATA
>CM052807.1:74612944-74750471 GCA_028533885.1 Nasua narica
TCAAAAGCTTTTGGATAGCAAAGGAAACTCAACAAAACCAAAAGACAACTGACAGAATGGGAGAAGATATTCGCAAATGACATATCAGATAAAGGGTTAGTATCCAAAATCTATAAAGAATTTCTCAACCTCAACACCCAAAGAACAAATAATCTAATCAAGAAATGGGCAGAAGATATGAACAGACATTTCAGTAAAGAGAACATCCAAATGGCCAACAGACACATGAAAAAATGCTCAACATCACTCGGCATCAGAGAAATACAAATCAAAACCACAGTGAGATACCACCTCACACCAGTCAGAATGGCTAAAATTAGCAAGTCAGGGACCGACAGATGTTGGCGAGGATGCGGAGAAAGGGGAACCCTCCTACACTGTTGGTGGGAATGCAAGCTGGTACAACCACTCTGGAAAACTGTATGGAGGTTCCTCAAAATGTTGAAAATGGAGCTACCCTACAACCCAGCAATCGCACTACCAGGTATTTACCCTAAAGATACAAATGTAGTGATCCGAAGGGTCACATGCACCCGAATGTTTATAGCAGCAATGTCCACAATTGCCAACATATGGAAAGAACCTAGATGTCCATCAACAGATGAATGGATAAAGAAGTGGTATAGGGGCACCTGGGTGGCTCAGTGGGTTAAGGCTTCTGCCTTTGGCTCCGGTCATGATCTTAGGGTCCTGGGATCAAGCCCCACAGCGGGCTCTCTGCTCAGCAGGGAGCCTGCTCCCTCCTCTCTCTCTGCCTGCCTTTCTGCCTACTTGCGATCTCTCTCTCTCTGTCAAATAAACAAATAAAATCTTAAAAAAAAAAAAAAAGAAGTGGTATATATATATACAATGGAATACTATGCAGCCATCAAGAGAAATGAAATCTTGCCATTTGCAACGACATGGATGGAACTAGAGGGTATTATGCTAAGCGAAATAAGTTAGAGAAAGACAATTATCACATGATCGCTCTGATATGAAGAATCTGAGAGGCAGGGCAGGGGGTCATGGGGGGGTGGGGAAGAGAAACGAAACAAGATGGGATGGGGAAGGAGATAAACCATAAGAGACTCCTAAACTCACGAAACAAACTAAGGGTGGCTGGGAGGTAGGGGGGTAGGGTTATGGACATTGGGGAGGGTATGTGCTATGGTAAATGTTGTGAAATGTGTAAGCCTGATGATTCACAGACATGTACCCTGGGGCAAATAATACATTATATGTTAATAAATAAAGTTTTTTTTTTAAAAAAAAGAATAAGCCTAGTGTTTGGGCTATTCTGAAGAATTTCCTTGTGAACTTGAGAGGAATATATATTCTGCTGCTAAAAACTAGGTCACCAGGCATCAACAGATGAATATTTCAAATAGATTACCTAATTCTTCCTAAATTGGTAAAGAGGTTTAATGAATTCCAATAAAGATTTCAATAGATCTAAATGAATTTCTATGATATCGGCTGGATGGATGAACAAGAAAGAGTAAGGTTTTTTTTTTCATTTTTTTAAATGACTTTATTTATTTATTTCACAGAGAGAGAGATCACAAGTAGGCAGAGAGGCAGGCTCCCTGCTGAGCAGAGAGCCCATCGATCTGTGGGGCTCGATCTCAGGGCCCTGAGATCACGACCTGAGCCGAAGGCAGAGGCCTCAACCCACTGAGCCTCCCAGGCACCCCAAGAAAGAGTGAGTTTTTAAAATTATAACATGATTGAAAAGGAGAGACCGGCCCTATCATATAATAAAGCAGATTATTGAGTATAACCAATACCAGAAGGTCACTTAAATTACATCTACTTAAATCAGGGACCGAATTTTCATAAACAGTATTTACTATTTATGTAAATAGTAAATACTATTTACGATTTGACTTGAAATTTTTTGCTAAAATTATAAAATGTAATATATATATATTATATATATAATATAAATATATCCTATTTTCTGGGTAACAAAGTTAATTTAAATATTTTAACTCTTAGAAATAATTTTTGGCATTTTTTTCTTGACAAATTTATTAGAAACATGAAATGATAATTTTCACTTTATGTTTGATTTCTACTCCTTAATTGAATCATTTTACAAAAATATCCTAGACTTCATTTTTGTAAGGGTTTGTCTAATCAGATCATTCTTTAATAAATTTCTTGTGTCATTGCCCTTTTGGCCTTAGCTTCTGCCCTTCAATTGCTAAGTGGACTGACACGTTCTGTAGCTATGTTCACGATCTGAATAGTTCTCCATCATGTTTATCAATCTCTTGAAGTCCTACATATTTTGTGAGATTTGCTAGGTCACTTTGTAATGGATTTTCATTGCACTTGCATTTTATTTTAGAATGACAGCCTGCAAGACATTGTAAAACACAGGCATGAACATAGATGATACTGTGAAGCAAAGAAAGATATTAGAGGAGGCCCAGACTTTTTCTAAGATTATTTTATGTTATAATTCAACACCAATAACAGATTACATGGCCAATAAATACTTGAATTATGAGGGCACTTTGGTATATAAGAATTCAGTGATGAGGTGGCTTTAAATATGAGCAGGGAAAGTGGATCGTTGTCTAAAAGTTAAAAAAAAAAAAAGAAAGAAAAATTTAGAGCCATTATGTAACTAACGCCAGGGCCTTTGGCTCCTGCAACTCTGTATCCTTTGAAGAGACACAGACCCTTGGCTTATAGTAACTTAGAAGATTTTAACGACCAGATACTTCCACATTATGAGAGTCACTCAGTTTCCTTAGACTAACTTGGCTGAGAGAGAATAATCTTTCACAAAGATTTCATATGTTCCAATAACATAACAAGTGTTGGATTGTCTTCTTGAAGTTCAATATCCGCTCCTTACCTTGCGAAGGTCCAGAACAAAAGGGCAGGAGGATGGTTTCCTGATGCTTATTTTGTTCAGTCATAGTTGGGCTTCTCTACATCATTACCGGGCATCTGTTTTCTAGAACCCTAGCAACGTGTCAGTGGAGAAGGGCATTTTATCAGAGGAACATAAGTAGCAGAGCTATTCTGGAACAGACCTTTTCAAGTGGTATGCCACAAATGGGTTCCAGATGTGCTAATGTGCCCTTCAAGTGGTGGAGCTCAGGGCCTCCTTGACTCTGGCAGTTGTTATGTAGTTTCTGCTGTTTAACCGTACACTGTACAATGATTTTCCTTTTCTTTCTGTGCCATGAATGCTAGTTTGGGGAGCACTGCCCTAAGCAATTAGCTGCAAACAATGGGAACATGAATAATATCATTATGCAGAGAGTCCTTTGGTTTAGGGAAGAAAATAGCAAACTGTAGCAGAGAATGGATGAGGGGGCAGGTTAGACTTTTTCCTGATTCTCTGAATTCACTCCAGTTCTATTTTCACATTAGACTGTATCACCAATTTACATTAGTATCAGCCTTTTGCAGTTTTTACCTGTTACTAGTCCTTTACACATGCCTAGGTAAATTCCAGGAGGAATAAAGTGTTGAGAAATAGTTATAAAATAACTAAAAGAAAAATCAGAGGAAAACATTTGATATAGGTTTAGCACAGACAGAAATCAGAAAAAAATGCCTCCTGTAGTTGTATTGAAATAAAAATCAATAAAAAAAATCAGTAAATCTAAAAATTCTAAGAACAAATTTTAAAAAAAGCAAATGGAAAGATATTAGCATAATAGTATATATGATTTTCAATAATATTCTACAAATTAAAATCATTTTAACCCAAAAGACTAACATCCCAATACAAAATCACTAAATGACATCAGATGATCGACAAATGAAGAGCTGCAATTGACCAATAAATATATGAAACATTCAGCCACAGATGTAAATGAAGATTAATTAACAACTGAGAAAATTACATAAGAAATTTGACAGATTTTATTTTAGTTAAGGGGAAACAGGGCACTTACATAAATGCTGGTAGTTGTGTAAAGTGATGAGCATTTTTATAGGTCAGTTTGGTAATACATTTAAAAAATGTTTTAATCTTCATACCCTTTGACCTTATGTTTTAATTTAGGAGTTTATTCTGAAGAAATCAGAAATGACATGAAGAGATATGAAAATGATATTCATTACAGCTCTATACTGTGATATAAATGAGAAGCAATTCTACAAAAGTGGGAATAATGGATTATGGATTATCATATGATGGAATCATGGGCAATCATTAAAATAATGTCTCTGGAGAATAAGGTATGGAAAATATTGTCTTTGTGCTGCTTAAATTGCATGTACATTACTTCAAATATACTATGTTTCATCTAAGATACTCTTAATTGGAAGAGGCATTATCTTTTCTGGCACTGAGAAAGAAAACAACAACAAAAATAACACCTAAGATCCAAATTCTGATAGAAGATCCTGGCATAAAACTAGGCAGAGTTCAGATAAATGAGAACTAGACTTGTCTCTGGAAAGGGACAGGAAAGAAGCCAGCTGGTCCTCATTCAGAGTGTGGTTCTAATTCCTACAACCAACCACCATGTTCCAGAAAGCTTCAAGCAAAGAGAAAATATAGTGCTCACAGTTGGTAGTTGCCCCAGGTAGAAGCAAACATAAGACCCCTGGCAAAATTGGACTTCATGCAGATAGACACAATTTTTTTTTCTTTTGTAACTTTGTCAGTGATTTTTTTTTAAAGATCCAATTGATGCTAAAATGAATTTTGATATTAGGATTGTTAGAAATGAAATATTGTGTCTGAAGTGAAAGGAATATACTATATATATACAGTTGGAGGGAAATACTATGAAATTTAGCAGTGAAGTCCAGTCTGTTGAATTATGTATGTATTATACAAACCTTCCATGAACATTTAGTATATTTAAGTGTTTACCTTAATTACGATTCCCATAATTATTTTTAGTTCATTTTCTTAATTTGATATCCTCTGTTAGTATATTTTGAATCATTACCAACCTTTGGCAGTGAAGCTCTGGCATTTTAGAGTTTTTATAATTTCAACACTTTGGAAAAGAGCTATATTTATTTTGGCTATACACTTGTGGGTTTTTACTGTTAGCAGGTGTATGAAAAGTCTTCCAAAACACTGGATCTCTGCATTGAGAGAGGAAAAAAGGAAAAAAGGAAGCGTGTTTAAGAGCACAGTCTCTGGAGTGAAAGCCATGCTCAAATTTCAGTGTTGACACATAACTAGTTGTATGACCTTAGGCAAGTTATTTAAGTAGTCTAAGACTCAGTTTCCTCATTCTTAAAACAATGATAATTGTATAGTTGAGAGAATGAAATGAAATAATGTAAAATGCCCATCATATAATATCCTGGTTACCATTTCTAAATCAAGATCTATGAGACCAACTGCTTGAAAATGTGATTTTTTTTTTAAAGATTTTATTTATCTATTTGACAGAGAGAGAGAGAGATCACAAGCCGGCAGAGAGGCAGGCAGAGAGAGGAGGAAGCAGGCTCCCCGCTGAGCAGAAAGCCCGATGTGGGGCTCGATCCCAGGACCCTGAGATCATGACCTGAGCCGAAGGCAGAGGCTTTAACCCACTGAGCCACCCAGGCGCCCCTGAAAATGTGATTTTTTTTTAACATCCCTTTGCTCTTCTTCATTGTAGTCACTCTTAACAATGATCATACCAAAAAAAAAATGATCATACATAAGACCTTTGAAAATTTATAATCTCGTCAGTGCTTCCCTTTTCAAATGACATATTCCCTATCCCAGCAAGTAGAAAAAGGGGGTGCACTCCTGGTTAGCATAACCTTGATGCAGAAAACAGAAAAGGAAAATTTATAGGCCAGTCTCACTGAACAAAGATGCAAAAATCCCCAAACGAACTAACGTGGCCAGCAAACCAAATCCATAAGTAAGAATTATACATCATGACCATGTCGGATTTATTCCAGGAATGCAGGACTGATATAATATTAGAAAATCTGGGGCGTCTGGGTGGCTCAGTGGGTTAAAGCCTCTGCCTTCGGCTCAGGTCATGATCTCAGGGTCCTGGGATCGAGCCCCACATCGGGCTCTCTGCTCAGCAGGGAGCCTGCTTCCCCCTCTCTCTCTGCCTGCCTCTCTGCCTACTTGTGATTTCTCTCTCTCTGTGTCAAAATAAATAAATAAAATCTTTAAAAAAAAAAAAGAAAATCAATATAATTTGTCCCATTAACAGAATAAATGAAATAAATATGATCATCTCATTTAGATGCAGTAAACCATTTAATAAAATTCAATATCCATATTCCTTTTCATTAAAAAAGTAATTCTTAGCAAACTAGAAGTGAACTTCTTAAATCTCATAAAAAATATTTACCAAAAGCCTAAAATAAATGTATTAATAGTAAAGTCTCTGGTATGTCCCTATTGGGTACAGTTTTGAAACCTAAGTTTTTACTTCTTTTATTCCTAAAACAGAAATAAAAGAAAAAGTTTTTGTTCTTCACTATTAACTATTTTAGTTCTTTTGAAACTAATGTATTCTCCCATTTTATCTTACTTTGAAATGATAGAGTCTTTCATGTCTCCTAAATTATGAATTTTATTGTTAAATAATAATAGTTTTCCCAACTATTTCCCATAATTTCCCAACTATTGTGTCCCAGAATTCTTCCTTTTTATGCTCAGTGCTTCTGTTTTAATAAGGCAGAAAATCTCAATGTAAATTTATTTTTCTCAACGTGAGTAACATTGAAATTCAGATCTCAGCTATGACAGTGTTCTAGAATTATCATCATTGGAACTATGGTAGTGTCGGCCATTAGAGTTGTGTCACCTCCTGACTGGAATGGATCAGTTGTATTTCACCAATTATTGTCTATAGTCAGTCCTGTATTATTAAAATGTTCCTTACCATGACACTGAACATAAAGGGTGGTACAATCTCTTAACTATAGGAGTCTTAGAAGTTCATTTCATGCGGTACACATATGGTAACAATGAGGCTCTGTCGTATGGTGTGCATCCTTGGAAGATACCAGGAGCAACAGAGATGAGTCAAGAGTAGAGTGAATGAGCAGGAGAGACTGCTTCTGAGAGCAGTCCTGTGGGTTGAATCCTCTCCTCACATTCGAAGAGCTATCCACGAGCCTTGTGTGTACACATTCTGTTATTCATCATTGTAAATTATGCATAGTTCCACATTTAAATAAAACCACATTTTCAAAAATTACAATGTGTCATATCTCAATAATAGTCTGATTATATATAAAATTACCATTCTCATTTTCCATTATGCTTTGATAACATGAAAGAAATCAAAATCGCTTTTCTTGGTTTCTCTCAAGGGCAACTGAATATACTTCAAATACTATTTCGTTATAAGACAGAGCCTTATCATATTTGGAGATTGGTGGAATAAATATTGCCCCATGTAACTGATATGCTATTTTCATTATGTTCAGAAAAAAATACGTACTTACAATACAGTAGATCATACCCTAGTATTACATTGGTACACAAAATTCCTGTGTGGCAGGAATAATTTTTAAAGCTATGTCTTAATGAATTTAGTTATTTCAGTTACCTAAGAGTTATAATCTGATTTTAAAATAACCAGTTTTCAAAGAATACAATAAAATATTCATAGTGCTAAAACTCTGGGGAGCTTAATTTAATCACTGATGACTCAGAAGGCAAGTCAGAATCTTGCAGTGCCTCATTTCATAATGAACCTCACTCAATGGAGGGTAAAGTGAAAATTCTAGTTATTTGAAGTTCCTGACTATTTGGATCATGAGTAAACATATATATTTTGTAAAGGTCATGAGAGCTTTGTTATATATGCCCTCATGTATTTTCCTGTAATCCTGTTTACCCCTGTTATGGGCATTACAGAAAAGAGAGTTTGAAACTTGCTCTCCTCGACTGGAAAGTAGACACGAAAAATTACTCTGGTTACTCTACACCTGAATTTCTCAAAGAAGGACATGTGGACCACCTCTCTTAGAATCATCTGGGGTACTTGTTAGAAATGCAGATTCCTGAATCCTTCACTGAGCCTGCTGAATCACTGTATTGAGAAAAGATCCCAGGATAGTAACAAGCTGTCCAGGTAACTGACAAAAGTTTGAGACTCCGTGGCCAGATGGCTTCTGGATCTGAGAGCTCAACCTAGGAGACGCAGTACCCAAATCATTCCTCCTGTGGATGTTGATACAGGAAAAAAGTGACAAAGACTGAAATGGGTGTGCTACTTCCCACAGAGTATGAGAACAGGAAATAATATGTTCTGCCGTCAGACCAAAGGAATTTTAGAGCAAAGCTGCAAATAGCTCAGAGCTGTTTCACTCATATTTATATCATTGCCTACTTAAGGTTTAGATTTCTTGATGTTTTTCTTTATTGATATGAAGTAACTTAAAGTTAGCTGAGCATCATTTGATTTGTTTGGAGAACTTTTTATTGTTTTAATGCTTTGATTTTACTCCAAGCACAATAGTAAATGTCTTTGGGGTTTCTTTCTACTGAATATTTTGAGTTTTCAGAGCTTTGGTTGTGATATAATACATATTTTCATTAATGCAAGCCAATTTTACTTGTAGTTCTAGTTGTAACCGTCTGTTACTACTAGGAGCAGAATACAGAAGGAACTTTTTCTTTTTAGAGGGAACTTTTTCTTTTTTTCATTTTATGCCACTGTAGAAAGATAAGTGGATGATAGTTTTATTTGATCCATTTGTTTTTCCTATGAGAGTTGAAACATGTATAAATTCACCACCTCCCTTCTTCCCCCTTCAACAATACCCTTTCCATCCTCCCACCCCCATCTGAAGGGTCAGTCAACAGCGTTTATTTACTAAGCACTCATTACACTACAGGAAGTCACAAAAGAAGACTACTCTCTGTTTCCATATTCTATTACTTCTGAGAAGTCAGTCTGTATCCAAGTCTTGCTCCATAGCTCAGTACTCACTTCTGCTCAAGGGCAGCTTTCACTAAGCCACAGGTCAATCACGAAGACTGGCCTTACTTTTTCTTCCACCTGTCTTCTCCAAAATGCTCCTCAGCTGCATGTGCTGTGGGCCTTCTGGTTTTACTGTGGACTGTTTAAAAAAAATTTTTAAAGATTTTATTTACTTATTTGATATATAGAGAGAGACAACAAGCAGGGGGAGCGGCACGGAGAGGGATAAGCGATGTGGGACTGGATCCCAGGACCCTGGGACCATGACCTGAGTCGAAGGAAGACGCTTAACCAACTGAGCCACCCAGGCGCCCCAAGGGCTGTTCTTGAAATACTGTTGATCATCAGTTCTGAATCCTAGTCTCTCTGTTTTACAAGAGGAATGGATTGAAACCAGACTACTTTCTCCTTGCTATCTTGACCTTTTAGCCTCCACAAATGAGACACCAGCACCTGGGCAAGATAATTTCAGACAGAATCACAAAAGTAGGAAAGATATGAGTTAAAGCTCTCCAGCACGACTTTGGGTTTTCATTGGCATCACCCACGAGATGATAAGACCTTCAGGGCTGGAAGCTTTTAGACCGAGGGTTCACCTTCCTGAATGCTCCTGCCTGCTCTGCGCTCAGTTTTGTATTACCACCTCAAAAAGATTTCCTTCTTTGAATCTTGCAACTGCCCCTATTTCCTTCACTGAAAGGGATGTCCCTGTCTGAGCCCTTCTTCCTTCCCGCTGATACCACACACTCTGCAGTCAAGGAAGGCCATGCATTTGGGCCGTGAGGAGAAGAAACTACATGCCTAGTCTCATGTGTCTGTGCATGTGTATGCACGTATGTAGGAGGGGGTGTTGGAGGGGGGTGACTATAGGTCCTCCAACTCATGTTTTTTTTTTTTTTTTTTTAAGATTTATTTGAGAGGAGAGATCGAGAGAGCATGAGGGTAAGCAGGGGGGAGGGGCAGGGCAGAGGGAGAAGCAGGTACCGCTGAGCAGGGAGCCTGAGGCGGGACTCAATCCCAGCTACACACGCATGCATGTAGGTGGGACTGGACCATATAAACCTATATATCGAAAATAGAATCTAGCCACAATATCATAAGGCTCATGCCCTGGCTGGAAAATAAATAGGTCTAAAGAACTATTTGACATCTTTATGGGTCTCTTCAGGAGCCACCAAAGAACTGGACTAGATCTTAATGACTTTCTCTCCATTTCACAGTGGTCACGTTGCACACATTTGTTTCAGAACCTACCTCGGACAAATAGGAGGATGAAGGGAGGAATAAGTTCACCAGTTTCTCTCTAGGACTGCCAGATTTAGCAAATAAAAGTATAGAATGTCCAATTAAACTGAGTTTCAGATAAATTATGAATAATGCTCCATGAAATATTCAGGACATACTAAAAATTATTTGGTGTTTATCTAGAACCTAGATTTATCTGTGTATCCTGAGTTTTATCTGGCAGCTCCTACCACACTGCTACTATCTTAGAGACTCCACCTGGAGTCTGGGTATCTGCACCTGCCTGGGTGGCCTTCCTAACACTACTCCTGTGATTTACCCCTACTGCCTACCACACACTACATTTTTTAAAAAGAATTTCTTTAAGTTTCTCTGTCACACAAGAAATTATGCTCCAAAGTGATTTTCAGTGTGCAACTGTATACTAAATTTTGTGTGTATGTCTGTTATGCATTTTCCTTGGGGGACCTTTTTCTTTTATCAGAATCTCAAAGAGGCATCTTCAAGCTATGTAAAAAACTGTGGCTTATACAAATAAACAAAAGCAGGTGAATTTAGAAAAATGCACCTTGCCTCAATCCTGACTTTAGACGTCAGTAGTTTGAAAGCCCTCCCATATCATTTGACTCCCACCAACATCTTGCAGAATAGGCAGGGCAGATTACTTCTTACAACTTATTATATTTCAAAGACAAGGTGGTCACTAAATCCCAGACATGTGAATTAGAAAGTCATACACAACTATTACATGGCATAGCCAGAAGTTTGAATAGAAATCTGCCAACTGCAAGTTTATTTCTCTCTCTACTTCTGTGGACCACCAACTTAATAAAATCAACTTTGGTACAATACTTTAAGCTACAGTTTTAAAACTGTGTATATTTAAACCTCAGAAAGGTTCTCTCTATCTCTGAAGAGATGTTCTTATTCCCTTGCGTCTGGTGGACCATGTCACTTAGCTGTCAGTTACATACCACAACTATTGGACGTTTGGCCATTTGACCTATATGGATGGCTTTTCAATGTGGTCACGTGGTGGAATATACCTGTATTCCATTGCTGCTATTCCGCAAATATTTAGAGACCGTCAAGGTGTTTCACAGTCAGTTTGTAAGTCCTTATAGTAATAAAAGTCATTAATATCTTGTTTACTCAATTGAAAGCATAAAAAGGGAATAATAATAGTGTGGCTATTCATCTATTCTGTTTGGTTCTAAATTTTGTCTTTTCCCACAAATCAAGTGTGTTCTCAAAAAAAATAGAGCTTCATTTGCCTCTCAGGCTTCTATACTTTTCCTCCTACCTCTTTAGCCTCACCACCTTTTTTTTTGCTTTTTGAAAATCATTTTACTTTTTTCATCATGGTAAGTGCATTCTTTGATCCCCATCCCACATGTCCCCTATCTCACCCCCACTCTGTTAACCATCAGTTTGTTCTCTGTTATTTAAACCTGTTTCTTGGTTTGTCTTTTTTTCCTTTGCTCATTTTTTTTTTGTTGTTCCTTAAATTCCACATATGAGTGAAATCTTATCATATGTGTCTTTCTCTGGCATATTTCACTTAGTGTAATACACTCTAGCCCTGTCCATGTCATTGCAAATGGCCAGACAGCATTCTTTTTTATGGCTGAGTAATATTCTATTCTACACACACACACACACACACACACACACACACACACACACACACACACACATATATCATCTTTATGCATTGATGGACACTTGGGCTGTTTCTAGAGTTTGTTATAATAAATGCTGCAATAAACGGGTGCATGTATCCCTTCAAATTCATGTTTTTGTATTTTGTGTGTAAATACCCAGTAGTGTGGTTCCTGGATTGTAGGATAGTTCTATTTTTAATTTTTTGAGGAACCTGCATACTGTTTCACACAGTGGCTGCACCAGTTTGCATTTCCACCAATGGTGCCCTTGCTGGCCTTCTTTTTTTTTTTTTAATTTAAATCAATCTATGGATGTCTCATGATTTATATATCAATTCTATGCTATTTGTAACTCAGCCATCCTATACGTGTCACTTTCATATTTAATTGTCTAGATGAACATTATCTTCTGTGTCTAAAAGCCATTTCAAACTTAACGTGGAAAACTGAGCTGCTAATATACCACCCCACTACCCACTTCCACGTCATCCCTATCTAATGAAATGGTCATTCTGGAATGCTCAGGGGAAGAAAAGGAAAAGGAAAAAAGGTATAGAGATGTTCTCAACTTTTCTTTCTTTCAAACCCTACATTTGGTATGTCAGCAAATCTTGGGGGCCTTTCCTTCCAAATATATCTTCAGTTTAATCACTTTTCGCCATCTCCACTGCTTCCCTACCCCAAGCCACAATTCTCTCTCACCTGGATTACTTCAAGAACTCCTAATTGGTCTCCCCTTCTGTCTCTGCACTCCTAAACAGAACAGCCAAAGAAAGTTCTCCGTGAAGATACAAATCAGATCATGCTGCTTTTGTGTAAAGCCTATTATAGCCTCTCATCTCACTACAAAAGAAGCCAAAGTCTTTATAAATGACGCATAAGACCCTATATGATTGCCTCTTGGGCCACAACCTTTGATGCTTCCTCCACAGCCCCTTTTTTCCCTCTTCTCCTCATGCCAGCCTCCTGGATTGTCCTACAGGTCAGGTCTGTCTCTGCTTTGGGTGTTTCTTCTTCGCTTGGTCCTTCTCGCTGTTCCTCTTCTCTCAAACACCAACATGGCTTTCTTCTTTTTTGTATGCCTTTAATGTTACTTTCCTAGCACTTTTAGCAACCTTCTTTGTCTTATTTCTCTTGTTAGCAGTTATCACTTTAACACACTAAGTATCTTGCCAGTTAACCTTATTGTCTATCCAACTCATAGTAAGCGTTAAGTAAATAGTTGTAGAATGAATGAATGCAAAGATGATTTTCCTGTGTTGAAGCTATTTTAAAAATTTCATCATGTATTTTGATGGCAAATCTAAAAGTGGTTTTCACAAAGTAGTTTGAGTAATGAAAAGTGTCGCCTTCTAATATGATTCCTTTGAGGAAGGGAAGACTTAACAACATATTTGAAAACATTTACTATTACCAAACCTGGGTATAAATATAAAAAAGTTTTTGAAGAAAACATGCATTGAAAGAATTAACTAAATCTGAACAGACTTCCTTAAGAGATGATTATGAATACAAATGTAGGACTCTGAGCTGTGAAGAGAAACTATGAGTCATTTCAGACAGGAAATCATATCAGATAAAGCTTAAAGGCAAAGAGTGACTCTGGTGATTGAAAGTTGGTAAGTGATGATAAAAGTTAATATTAGTATTATACTGATATTTATTAAGCACTTACCATTAGCTAGCATGAGACTAAGTTAAGCATTATGAGTACTAGATATCTTTATTTTTTCACTCTACAGAGAAGAAAGACTATCAAAGCTTGGAGTAGTTAAGTAACTTGCCTATTGTCCCATGAGCTTTAATGGTGGAAGCCTTGCTTGAATTTCAATCTGTCTGAGGCCAAAGCCCAGGTCCCTGACCAGTGAGTGGAACTATCTGATTTTGAGATTAATGGCAGTTCGGAGGGTGAAATTTAGGCAGCGGTAAAACTACTGCAGAAAACCCTCTAGGGGGGCACCATTTTGGAGAGCAATATGGTATTTCCCAGAGAGCCCAACACAGCCAACACAGTGGTACAGGGTTTCCTGTACCACTGGATCAGATTGAAGCTGCTTTGGCTGAACAACACAACACATAAAGGATGTAGTTTGTGGTTAGGGACAAATTATGTGAAAAATACACACCTTTAAACACCGCATGCACACACTGTGAGTTAGATGTTCTCCCTATAAGATGCACTGAGAGATGGAGTGAAAGAGTAGAATCAAGTTTACTATCAGAATTTTCTTTACAACTTAAAATGTTCATTCCTTTTCTATTTTTTTTTAAGATTATTTATTTATTAGAGAGAGAGAGACTGAGAATGAGAGGGAAGAAGGTCAGAGGGAGAAGCAGACTTCCCGTAGAGCCGGGAGTCCTATATGGGACTCGATCCCGGGACTCCAGGATCATGACCCGAGCCGAAGGCAGTCACTAACAAACTGAGCCACCCAGGTGCCCCTCTATTTTTTTTCTTTTTAAGATTTATTTATTTTAGAGAGAGAGGGCATGTGCGCATACGTGGAGACAGGGGCAGAGGGAGAGAATCTTCAAGCAGACTCCCTACTGGGCAGGGATCTGGACATGGAGCCCCATGCGTCGAGACCATCTGAGCCACCCAGTTGCCCCTAAAACGTTCCATCCTGCCCCTTCCCCTTCTCTTTCATCTTGTGTATATAGTTGATGTTGCATGTGCTGCTTTATGTGATGCAATCTTGCTAACAGTCAAACAGCTTTGCTGGTCTACGGAGGATTACTTAATTCTCCAAAATATTGAAAATCTTCTTAAATATTTATTGCTTGTTGTAGCATACCCGCATACCCAAAGCTGGTAGAATCAGGCAGCACCTCAATCATGAGAATACCTCAAATCTCTCCAGAATTAATCAACAAAAGCGATGGCTTCAACTGTGTAAAATAAAAGAATGCCATTTGGGATGAAGCAAAAATATTTTATCATGAAAATATGGAAAATGCTCCTTTTAATTGTCTTCATCTTTGTTTAGGGGTCCCACTTCATGACCTGGTATAGAGTCCTTGTCCTTTTAGTTCATCTGATGACTGGGGCTGGAAGGGAGTCATCAAAGTGGAACTTCTTTTTCAGAATCTGGGAGAAAATTTCAGGTGTCTCCCTAGCCAGCATTGACTCTGTGTCCCTCATGTTGTTGAGAATAGTTCTCCTCAACTTTACTCCCACCCCAGCACACGGAGGCAAGGGGCATGCTTCTACCAGTGTAAACGTATTCTTAGCATGGGTGGGTCACACCCGTGAGGAGAGGAAAGCAGAATTTGGGGAGTCTGGATTCAGTATAGTTTGAAAAGCTTTTTTCCTGGAGAGTCTATTACATCCTCCTACTCTCCGACCAATCATTATTGGTTTAAAACAATGGCGCTTGATACATATTCATTGAATTTAGGTACTACCTTACAGTTTCTCACCCTGACTAGGGGGTTTTGAGTACTGTCTAGTTCTAACCTGTCCATTCTCCTGTTTGCAGTTGTTGGCATCTACTCAAGATGTTTCTTGGGGTATGTGGAGCAGAGGCTGCCCCAAAGCTTTGTGTAGTGGCTGAGAGGATCCTATTGAAGAGCTGAGCACAGTATGTTGGAGAGATTACAGACTCCTTTTAAAAAAAGGTTGCTCCCACCACAACCCCCCCCCCCCAAGAAGTAGCCACACAGCCCATTTTCTTCAGCATTGGTGCTATGTTGTGCAGCATGTTAGCCTTCCATCGGAGTCACAGTTGGAGTAAGAGAGGACACCTGGCTCACAGGTAGCCAATCGGTGGGCTGCCCAGTGGCTCTGAGATTGCCTCAAGTACGAACTTTCCCCGAAAAAGGGCAATGGTGATAGAATCAGATTCTCCCCTCCGGGGCATTTGATTATGAACTATAGACTGAGAACTGGCAGCAAGTGGAAAGAGCTATGGTTGTGCAACTTGAATCATGGCTGTGTTCTGAAGATCTCTTACGAGGAGCTGGGGCAGTGCTGGGCTGGGGCTGGCTCTCTCAGGCCTGAGAGCTGCTCACGTGCGTCTCTTCCCCACTCCGCCTCAGGTCGGGAGGAGTATCCACACCACATCAGTTGGTTTTTGTTACAATTGAGGTCTCCCTCCTCCAGATCTGGTTGTTAAAAATTTACTAGCACACCACTCGGTAAGGGAAGGGATGGTATATAGGGAGCAGGCAAACAGTTACCTCTTCTGGGTCCTCTGTCTTAAAAACAATGTTTAAGGGAATATGTTAACATGACTGGTATTAAGATTATAACAAAAAAAGACGTTAGAGAAAACATTGTGAAATATAGGATTTAAATATCAGTGGTTAAATTACAAAGCTCATAGGAATGTGGTCAGAGGGTAGTACCTTTCCTGTTCCTGGTACTTATCAAAGGCGCAACCTCCACCCCCCAGGCTCACAAAGGATGACCCGACAAGCCGGTTAAGTCTCTGGTCTTATTTCCACATGTATTCTTTACCCCTTATTACTTGAGGTAACTTGAGTGCACACCAGTTACTTAAAACCACAAGAGCCCAGTGAATACAGTTTCTGAGTTCCCTTTTTTTTTTTTTTCAATGTAGGGAAAATGGGACAGAGTCATACAGGAAAAAGAGTATATAGAATTTTAGAATGAGCTTTGAATTCAAATACTCCTTCACCCCTTCCTGGTAACATAATTTATCTATGCCTCAGTCTCCTTAGTTGTAAAATAAGGATAAAGGATAATAAACTTAGAGATATCTGTAAGGATTAAATGAAGTACCGTGTGTAAAACGTCTAGCACAGTGGCACTTGTTACGCACTCAAGTAACTTCAACTCTTTGCTCCTCTCTTTAGCATACTTATTGGAGCCTTGAAGACTGTTGGGGGATGGGGCGCCTGGATGACTGGGTGGAATGAAGGGCCCACTCTTGGTTTCAGCGGTGGTTGTGATCTTAGAGTCATGGGATCAATGCGGCATGCCTTGGGCTCTGTGCTCAGTGCAGAAACTGCTTGTTCCTCTCCCTCTGCTCCTCCCCCTCCCCCCCTCAAATAAATAGATAGAATCTTAAAAATCAAAAACAAAAGCAAAACCAGCTGCTGGTTTTGCTGTCAAGTCAGCAGAATTGTTATAATTACTTAACTCTCCACCTATAGTAATATGAATTAGGTTGTAGGATAATGCATTGTTTATAATTTTATGTTTTTGCATATAAGATCAACTAAATTTTTAAATATTACTATAATTATCACAATCCTTTGAAACAAGCTTTTCTCTGCGCTTACAGAGAAACAGAGCTGCTGTACATCAGTCCACAAGTTACTGTGCTCATTTCCTTTTGTTTTTAAACAACCTGTTAGACTATGGGCAAAGAACTATGTTAGATGTTGTAAGGGAATTAAGAAAAACAGATGCTTGAGTAGCCTGTGTAGTTCAGTCAGTTGAGCATCCAACTCTTGGTTTCAGCTCAGGTCATGCTCTCAGAGTCCTGGGATAGAAACCTGCATTGGGCTCCATGCTCAGCAGCCAGTCTTCTTGAGGTTCTCTCTCTCTCTCTCTCTCTGTCTCCCTCTCTCTCCCTCTCTACAGTCCCTCTAGAGAGTCCCTCTCCCTCTGTCCCTCCCCCTGGCTTGAGTGCTCTCTTTTTCTCTCTCAAATAAAAATAAATAAATCTTAAAAAAAAAAAAGATAAACAGATGCTTATGTAATACCCAGTTAAATATACAAAAAAAGGAAAAGGGAGTGAATATTCAATTGTTTCCCTGAGGCTTCCCCTCCCACTGCCCAGCTTCCAGGTACCTAAATTGAATAATACCATGTGTCTTTTAAATCCATTATTTGCTGTATTACAGTTTATTTACCCTTAGTTTACTTAGGTCATCTGCCTTTAGCCTTATTATCACTGCTAGTATATGAAGGGTGAAATCTGCCCATTTGCCAAGAGTCATTCATGGCCTGTGGTGTTTCTCAGTACCAGATGATTTAAGGGGAGCTACTTACAAGTGGAGTGGTTTTTGGTATATGGGCCTTAATAATTTGCTAGAATTAAATTTGTTTTGAAGTTTCTGCTTTTCAAATCAGCATTTTCAAACGAGTAGTGTGATGTACGAATTACCCCACTTTAGTTCATACTAGAATAATCCACACTTTAAATCTGTTTGGCATTTACCCCTTAAGAATTTTGCATCAATAAATCATTTTTGTAGCATCTTAAAATGTTCCTAAGTAATTCTATAACATCTTGCATCTGCAGGGCCTGTCGTGTCAGTGTGAATAAAAACAATAAATTACAGTAATTAAGACATAATTACGTTGTCGTGAAAAGCTAAGGGTCATTTGGACTTGATTACTGGAGGAGTTATCAGTGCCAAAGAAAAGGCAGGGGACTCTGTGGCTTGGGGCTGTAATTAAACATCTGGGACTGACAATTTGGGTATCAGAGGTAGCACCTTTTGAATAAATTTCAATACTGCCTTTTAGACAAGCTACAACAAATACAAACACTAATGTAAGGAGAAGAGGAGAGGTTGGTGGTGGAAAGGACAACCGGTCTCAACATCAGCATTTAACTATTATGAAAACTGTTGTCGCGAAGCCTGCTTCCACTTCATACAGACGCTCCCTCGGAGTGCAGGAGGGTGCTTCTGTGTCTTATAATGCCTGTTTGTTGTGTATTGGACGGCTCACCTGAATGCGCAGAACCGGCATGCCGCTCCAGTCTCACCCTCCCACTCTTACAGAAGCACTTGCCAGATCTTATGCTCTCAAGACCAAAGCTCTCAAGTGATCTGGGGCAGAGCGGGAGTCTCCTCAACCCCTTTAGGCGTCTTCCCTCAGGTCCTCGGCTCGATGTCTGGTCTCCCGGCGGTGGTTTCTCTCTTGTCTACCCCGGTCAGGGGGTCTCCGGTGGGACCTGGGTGGGGTGCTCGGCCGGGCTCTTGGGCCTCAACCCCGGAGAGCGATGCTCCCTGGCAGAGAGATTCCACCTTCTGCTCGCGCTCGCGGCCGGCAACGTCGCGGCGGTGGTGAAGGAGGAGGATTTGGGGGAGGAGGGAGTTGGCGGCCGCCGAGGCCGGGCAGCCGGCCCCGTCCGCGGCGGGCGCGCTCCGCGGTCCTCCCTCGCTCGTCTCCCATGCTCATATTTGGACTCGGCTGCCCGTGCCCAGGAATTTCCCGTCATGCCTCCCGCCGCCCCGTCCGTCGCCCGGAGCCTGGGAGGGAGGGAGGGGGGCAGGCTCGGACGGCAGCGGCGGCGGCGGCGGCTCCCTGGCCCTTCCATGAGCCCGCGGGGGACCCTTCCGCGCCCGCTATCGCTCTGCCTCTGCCTCTGGCTGGCCACGGCCGTGGCGCGGGGAGCCGCGCAGTCAGGTAAGTTTGAGCTTCCTCCCCGCCTCGCCTCCCCTCTCCCACCCCAACCCTGCCGAGTTGAGGTGTGACCCAGACCCCGGATCCCCTCCGAGCGCCGGCTGCGCCCCCTTCAGCCTCCCGCGGGGACGCCCCCTGCCCTGAGCCGGGGAGGGGCGCTGAAGGGGAGCGCCCCGTGCGGGCGGTGGGGGGCGGATGCAAGGAGGTCAGGCTGGCTTCGCCCCCGCCTACAGGAGGCGTCTGGCCGCCTCGCTGACACCTTATCCTGTCCCCGGAGCGAACCTGAGCCCGAGGGACGCTCTCGCCCGACGCGGGCCCCCGGGGAGGGGCTTGGCGGGGCAGCCCGCGGCAAGCAGGGGAGGGGCGCCGCGCGGGCTTCGGGAGGGCGCAGGACCAGCCGCGGGGGCCCCCCGCCCAAGTGCCCGCCCGGGTAACGGGCCGGGGTGCGTGGGAATGCGCCGGCCAGGCCCGCGCCTCCTGCCGCGCGTCTGGGGCGGGGGGCCGTGGGGCGCGGGGCGGCGCTGGGGGCAGTGAGCAGGGGGCACCCGGGGGCGCACGGTCGCCCGCCCGCCGCGTCGCCCGCGCGGGGGGCTCGGGCTCCGGTCCCGCGGGCCCCGCTGGTATTTAATAGGCCCAAACCGAACAAAACCCCGAGTTTGCCAGGTACCAGTTTTGTTTTTGAGCGGAAAAAAGCATCCGAGTGTGTTTTTTAAGTTTTACACTAGACTATTTAAAGTCAAACTCTGTGAACGAAAGGTGCCATTCCTACTTTCCTTGGTTTAGGACTATAATTAGGGTAATTCTGAAGTCTTAAGAGGATGATTTTTAAAGATCATTTTCTTTAAATCATGTGGTAAGTATCAGTGAGGATTTCTCATAAGGTTATTATAAAAAGTATTTGAAATTACAAATGTAGAGTTTAAGGTAAATGCATGAACTTTGATATTTGTGATGACTATCTGACTTACTAATCATCAGAGCTTCTCCCTTCTTAATTTTTTTCTGGAATAGAAGAACAAAAATTATAATTTCTCAGTTGAGATTAGGAAATTTTAGTTTGTTTTTGTTTTGTGCCACTAGTAGACTAAACTGTCAACATAAGATATGGCTCGCAATTAGGACTTAAGAATTAGTTGAAAACTGACTCTGTTAACCATAGATTACATTCAGAACTCTCTGGTCTGTCTCTTCATATTTCCGTTTGCAGTACTGGTGGCAAAACAGGCTTTAAAAGATAGTTGGTTTATAAAAAAATCTTCAGAATTCATGTAATTTATAAAATTGCCAATTTAGATTAGCGGGAGATTTTAAAAATGTTTAACTTTATTAAATGTGCAGCTTATTAATTTAAGTAATGATACAAATTTCATGTTTGCTTTTGACTAGAACTGTTTTTCAGAAAGACCTACTTTTTATGGATTCATATATTAGGAGTATCTTTAAAAGTACTTCTTGGGAAATACAAGAAGTTCTAACTGCACACTTTATTAGTGGTCTTCTAGAAAATACTGTGCTGCACAATAAAGAGTGGATTGTACTGCCAGGGAATATATGTTTGTTTTTTTTTTCCCCCCTCAGTGATGTGTTGACTTACCTAATACTTGTGGTAAAGCAGCCCCTGAAGACCAAAATCCACTCACTGTACCGTGGCCCCTTGCCAGCAACTTGGAACACTAAGTTTATATTTGGATCATTTAAACATTCATTCTTTTAATTTTGGTCCCAGCTGACATTTAAGTCTAATTTCTGATGACTTTTATTAGGGCCCTATATGAACGTCTGGAATTTTTTTTATATTAAAATAAAGTAGTTCCCTGCCATCTAGAATTTTGTCACAGTGCTTATTTGCCTATCTGCCAAGGTTACAAACATACAGCATCATTTACGTTTTGATCAACTCACAGGTTTTTAGTTTTTAAAGTGCATGTTCTTTTTTAGTGCATGTTCTAGTATCTTAACTAAAATGTTAACCCATTTGGTCAGAAGTCTTTACTAGTTTGCTAAACTCAAGTAACAAGAATATCCAAAAAAGATCCCAACAGTAGCTTAGGTTTTTTTCCTACATTTTTTAACACATTTATCCTTTTTAAATTAAAAATAAAATTTTAGTCATTAAAGTGGAACTTTAGGAAAAATGCTTTTTTGGTTCTGTTATCTGGTCACAATTCCTTGATTACTTGTTATGGTTGGGGATTTGGTTCAGATGTTTAGCTTCCTTCTCTGTAAAGTGATGAAGTTGGACATAGTCTCCATGTCCTGTCAAACTCTGGGATACTGTAATATATATAATCCTACAGAGCTGCCCACACTACGTTGATTCAAACTTCTGATTGGAACCTCTGACTTGCTATACATGTTAAACTGGTCTGCTTCTGGTCAGATCTGATTGGTGTGGATGCAGCTTGTGGAACATCTTGATATCTGGCACATGCACACAGATGCACATACGTCGACAGAGTTCCATGATATTAAGCTTCTGCTACTTTCTCTTCCCCTCATCTACTAGCAGGAAGTGCTGGTTATGTCATAGGGTAAATGTCTAACTGCTCTTTGGGGCAGTTAAGCCCAGGCCCTAAGGTGGTTTGGTATTCAGTTTTGGAATTTGTGTCTGGGTTAGTGATACCACTGTAGAGCACCCAAACCTTCCTGTGGTTGAGAGGCTGTGGCAAGTTATTTGGGGGCATTCCAGATGAAATGCCCTACATTCCTACAAAATGCCCTATTGATCATACTTGGACCTACCCATCTGGTTTATTCAGAATTAAATTGAGTTTGGATAGGAGGGTAATCAGATTGCTATTTAATGTGCCAGTGGTTAACATCTGTGATTGCTGTACAGATATCTCAAGGCTTTACTTTGAATATTCCTATATTTTCTCCTTTCTGGGAACAATCCGTTTTTCTTTTAAAATGCTCAGCACGGTCCTGGATCCTTGTTCACATATTTCTCTATAGCATACCAAAGTCATCTTTATGGCTTTTAAGGAAATTCAAAGAAAGAGAAAAGAAATTATAGAAAAGGTAGACCAGTAATAAATCAACCAACTGACTTTATGGAAGATTTGGTTATCGCCTCATTTAAGCTTCTGTTGCAAGTAACAGAAATGAACTTGAACTAGTTTTAGGAAAACGAAAGAAAGGAATTTGATGGAAGATAAATGCAGACAGACCATATTAGGGACCAGAGACTGGAAAACGTGGAACTTTCCCTGTGTCTACTCTTTGTCTTTCTTTACTTCATTGTTCATTCTTTGCTGACCATTTTTTTTCCCTGCTTTCCTGTGTTCATGGTTGAATATGACTGCTCAGCAGCTCCTGAGTGTTTACGTGTTTCTCAGTTCACAGGGAAAGACTAAATCATTGAGGCTTAATTCTGAATTCCTGCGAGAAAGAACCTGATAGACACAGTTTGGGTCTCGATACAGATTTTCCCTAAGGTCTCTTCTAATTCTGGAGTTCTTTGTAGTAGGTACTGCAGACATTTATGTGATTTGATTTTGCATTTTTACATTTTATAATGGGGTTATTTGTCCTCAAAGGGTATAATTTTCTCTTGATTGCAGTGTGTGTAGGAAAGAGAGGCCACCTTCAGTGGGATCCTAGGATATTAGAGCAGTTCATTCCCACTGAGGCAGGAATGCTGAAATGCCCACGAGGAGCCTTTGGGGAGTGAATGGAGGGTAGCTCCACATTTAGGAGTCACAAAGCAGCCTGGGATCCATCTGACTTGTGAAAATCCCGTTTAATAATAGCAATCCACCCTGCAGATAATCATCTGCATAATTTTCAGGAATTCACTTAATTAAAATTCTGGGCTCGAATAGCTCTTAAGGGTAAATTCATTGAAACTATTTAAGTGATAATTAGAGACATTTAAAATAGTAATAGTTTAGGGAGTTCCTTAGTTATTTTCCTGTTTCTCACCCATGTCTAGCATTTTCCATCTCTCCCTTTCCTTTAGATTGCTCTCGAAGTTTTTCTCTCCTAAGCTGTCTTTCAGGCCTCCATCTCACGAAGCTTTCTTCACCTCTTAGAATTTGTCATTTCCTTGTGTTTCCAAGACATTTTGTACCTTGATTGGAGCATTATTTTACCATCCTGCATTATCAAGTCCATGTGTACTCATCTTCTTCACTAGACTCCAAGTTCTATTAGACCAATGACTCATCTAGAAGAATTCAGATAAGCTATTAGCAACCCATCATCCCAGGCATAATGATGCCAGCTTTTTCAAATGTTCTGAAACTTGTATGGCATCCTGCTTGTCACTACCTTCTTTTTTTTTTTTTAAAGATTTTATTTATTTATTTGTCAGAGAGAGAGAGCACAAGCAAGCGGAGTGGCAGGCAGAAGAAGAAGCAGGCTCTCCACTGAGCAAGGAGCCCCATGTGGGACTCGATCCCAGGACCCTGGGATCATGACCTGAGCCAAAGGCAGCTGCTTAACCAACTGAGCCACCAGGCGTTCCTTGTCACTACCTTCTTCAGACATTGGAGCTCAGTCATATTGCTCTTCTTTCTCAGTTCTTGTCTGTTTTCTAAATGTTACAAGCTTTTCCATGAATATTCTTAATTTCCTGTGTGATGATCAGATATATAGAATGATAGGATCTTTTCCTACAAGCTGAGATGGGTGGGGAAGGCGAGTATAGCAAGCTGATGTGGAAGGAAATCGATTTGTGTTGAGCACCCAATATTTACCAGATTAGATAAGAGAGGGCAGGTATAGGAAAACATGGGAGCATTTATGAAGGGGAATAGTGGAAAGATAAAGTATAAAAATTGAAAATTAGTTTTGGCCTAGAACATGGAGGGCTTTTAATACTAGGCTAGAAAATTTGGACTGGGTTAGCAAGCTATGAGGTTGAAGTTCTTTGAGTCCTCAAAATCAGAGTTGGATTATAAAATATATTATCTAATAATTCAAAGGATGAATTGAATCAGGAAAGAAACCACTGGGTTAATAAAGAAAGGTTATGGGAGATTTTCTTAGGGAATGAAGACCTGAGCTAAGATGGTGGTGTTGGGATTGGAGAGATGTTGCTAAGGTAGATTGGACAGCAATAGACAATTAATTGGAGAAGGGGAAAGAGAGGGATGACTAAAAGATGATGGGAAGATGTTAAGCTTGGGCGATAGCGAGAATGGGCACTCAGGAGGTTTGTGAGTGGGGGTAAAAATGAATTTTATTTTAGATCTTTTGCAGTTGAGGTGCTGGTAGAACATTCATGTGGAGATAGATGTGTAGCCGTGTCAGAAATGTGAGGCTGTGACTTGGAGAGATTGGGGCTGGAGATAAAACATGTATGAATAGGGAGCCTAAAAATAAAAGGGAAAAGAAATTATTTGTTGACTGGGGGAAGAGGAAGAGCACAGGAAAAGCATCATCATCAGGAAATGCAGCTTCTTCTAGCTTTGAACGATGCCCCGTCAGTATATGGCATTCTGTCCATGAGCTTTGCTCGTTTAGGGGACACCATGTACTCACTCCACGAATAGTACATGGGAAGCCTCGAACGAAGGATCCTGCAGCCAGAAAGACGTTTTCGAACTGCGAAATTGTTGCTGCTGCTTCCCTTCTTTACCTCTCCAGTGGCTTATCTTTCTTAAGATAAAGGACTAACACCTTCAGTGTCTTCATCATCACCATGCCTTGCTTTTCTCTGTACTCTGAGCTTCCTATAATTGGTTCATTTAGCTTTGAACACACATTTTACTGTCTCCTCCTCATTCCTCTCTTTACCTTCCCCAAGAATGTGAAGCCAATACAATTCCTGCCAGATGAAGTACTTTTTGGCCTTTTTTTTTTTTTTTTGTTGATCTGTGGGTTCTTTTTATTGCTATGGTCAAGTTCTTAACCACAAAACAGTTGTTGACAATTTCCTAATCTATAGTAAACACTTTATAATAAATCATATCCCTACCTCTTTCTTAGAGAATGCCTTGTTTTTCTTATGTCTTCAAGTGTTGCCTGTACGGTTCTCCAACACTTGATTGAGTTACCTGGGCCACCATACCTTGCTCTGGGACTCTGGGCACGGGAGCCTGGAGCAGCGCTGTCACCTGGCACTCGTGATTGCGTTACCCAGCTGAGTGCTGTTTATCAGGAACCCGCAAGCTTATTTCTTGATACCGTCTTTCTGAAGGAAATTAGAGGGAATTTACTTCATCGAGAGGGCTTTATTTGCATAAACCGCAGAGGTTTGTAAAATATGGAGCTGACTGCAGGTGAAATAGAGAACCGCCGCTGGTGTAAGGAAATGGGCTCGCAGGGCCTAGCTTCCTGATCAGCAGGGTATCCTGATTCTGTTTCTAAGAACAGTGTTCACGTCACAAGGTTCGTCTGAAATGGCATATTTGTGTTCAGTATGGAGTATTAAGAATAATTTCTGACTTGATTTAAAAAAGGACCCTCCCATATGCTAGTAGTTGTGCTTTTAGTAGCTGTTGACTGAGAAAATACATAATAGCAAAAACCTGCTGTAAAAAATTTAGATGAGTTTTTTTTAATATAAAAGCATTCTCATGCTCAGAAAGTACACTTATGTGGAAATTATGACTTCTGGTCTATAGAAAGCTTGACTTCTTGCTTTGTGGATACTCTCGGGGAGGTTCCGGTCTCAGTGTTCAGTGGCTCATTGTCATCTCACTTTAGAATGTGGAGGAGAATTTTGTTTGAAAATCTGAGCCATGGTTGAAATTTTGAAAGGACAAGAAAGTTCCTTCTCAACATGCTCTAGGAACAACAGTTGCCTCTTTTATGCCGGGCAATGTACTTTATGCTAAGACTGGGATATTAGGCAGTCTCAATAATTAGTATATGAATACTTTTTAAAAATTATATTTTCAGATATATGAGCATCATTCTTAGGGCCATATTCCTGTTTTTTAGGATGAAATTTAGTGGGTGATTTGCATGCAAGTATATACCTATAGCAATCTCTGTTATGGGATTAATTGTCTCCTATTACAATATATTACACAATGAATCTTTATGGTTTCACAGGTCAGTTTATTTTTTTTAAAGGGGAAAAAAAAACCCTGCAAACAAAACAAAACCAACCAGTACCTCAGTACATATGTTAAATTTAAGGGAACACTGAAAATAAGCCTGTACTACATTTAGAGTCTTTAAAAAAATCAGGATAGTTTTTGTATACATCAGACTCCTGAATTTTATGTTTATTCTTTCATTTCTCTTATTTATATTGTGTTTGATTGTCAGAGAATCTAGACGTGGTTGGGGTTGGGAGACATCTAAGGTGACTATTACAGGTGGATATTTTATCTTAGATTAGTGGTGTATAAGGAAAGAAAGGGCCATATCTCCCCATTCATAGTCCATTAGGTAGGATGACAGTTGAAGGACCACAGGTAGTCTGGGAGCCCTGGTCACACAGTAATTGAGAGTGAAAAGTTGTATACACTGTAATCCTTCCTGCTATCCATCTAGTTACACCACTGTAGGAGCCAGGAAGAGCATGGTTGAAGGTAGGGGATGTTTCCCAATCTGCAGAGCCAGTTGAAAAATTGCAGACTCATTAGAATATTTGCGTCCTTGTGTATATGTTCATGTTACAAAGGAGTCAGTGTAGTGCGATGAAAAGATTAGATAGTAGATTGGAAGACTAGGTTTTCCTGGTCCTGTTCTTGCCTGAGGCATTTACACTCAGTGTGCCTCGGTTTTCACATCAGCAAACTGAACCAACTGGACTGAGTAATAACTGATGTTTTTACTTTAAGGTGCTATAGTCAATGGGTTGTCTAAAAGTCTCTAAGTAGCTTTCACAATTTTTAATGGAAATGACATGATTAAAAAATTATACAAAGTTGTCTTCTCTTGTTATGTTTGGTTCAAGTAGTCTATTTTGTGGAACCAAGTATAAATGTTATTCTGTGACTAAGATCTGATGTTTGAACTTTGTAGCCTAATGTGCTCAGTAATTTGATCCATAAGCAAAGTTAATAACCCTTTTAAAGATGTAGTATTTATTTAGAGGCTAGATTGCTGTGTATTAGAAGCATTATATTAACTAGCCCATTTGAAGTTATGGTCTTGGTGCTAGAAACTATGTTGGCTGATCTAAATGTATAGTTAAGAATTGCTTAATTGGCTTCATGATGTATCTCAGATAGGAATAGTCCTCTTTTAGTCAGGGTACACTGCTAGTAGAATTTGCTTTTGACCATCCCAGAAATATATTTAATTCTTAAAAGTAGTTAATTTGCTCTTATCTTTAAAGAAGAAAATCTTCTCCATTGAGTTTTAAAGGAAAAAAACTTTACTGATTTGACAGGGAAAAAAAATCATCTCTTGCCTCTATAATGTTTTTTTTAGTTTTTTCCCTTTTTTATAAATATTTCACAGGCACAAAAAGAATATATACACATATATATAAGACATAAAGAATGATTTTTAAAAATCTAGCTATTCTTACTCAGCTTCAGAAGTAGAATGTTAAAGTTGCCTATGTGACCTCCATTTACACCTGCTCTCTGCTGGGAGTATCCAGTCATGTGTTTTGTGATAATCACTTAGCACAAATGATAACTAATACACTCTTGCCTTTTTTTCCCCACTCTTTCTTTTTTTTTTTTTATATAGTTTTACTATACATGTATCTATCTCTAGATGTTTTACTATTTACTTTTGCATGACTGGGAACTCTATATTAATACTGTCATCTGCTGTGTAATTTCTGTGACTTGCTTTCTTCCCCCATCACACTGTATTTGTGTTATCCATATTGGTGTATGTAACTCATTTTTAAAAGATTAACATTTCTTATCTATATGTTTTTCTACTTTTTTTAAATTTCTGCTCCTTTCACATTTATCGGTTAGGGTGCTTATGTTTTTCTGTGGAGTCAAATCTGTTTTTTCCCCATTGCTTCTAAGCTTTACCATCCATATAGTGAATAATAATAATAATGGTAGTGATAATAACAATAATAGCAAATACTCACATAATAACAGATGTTACTTATCTTTTTACCATCTGTGCTAGCTGCTAGTAAGTACTTACTGTTTACATATATTAACTTATTTAATGATCCTGGCAACTTAATCAAGGAGGTAGCATATTATCATGAGAATTTGTATATTGAGATTAGGGCCTGAGGTGCAAGGCATTAAGTAATTTGTATGACTATGATTTAAATCTTGGCATTCTGGCTACAGAATTTATGCTCTTAATCATTGCAATATTGTGAGTCCTATGTAGTCTTTTCTTTTAATTATATTTTTCCCCATTTAACTTTTTAAGGTATTAAAGTGTTTTGACTTTCACAAAAGAATGACCCCAGTGTGATCATTGAGTTGGTTCTGCTGCACAACACCGATCATTTAAAGTCATGTTACAATTTAATTTGCTTCGTGGTTAGACCATGACCTTTTTCATGCAGGTTTTTAAAAATTATCTGGGATTTATTATTGCTTCCCCCCCATTGAAAGGAAAAATAATATCTTTTATTTTTAATTTTTTAAAAATCTTTCAGTTTTTTACTTTGGTATATGGTTTGGAATTGATTTCATTGATTTCTTGTGCTAATTTGGGTCAGTTTCTTCATTTTTTAGACAATGGCATCCTTTTTTAAAAAAAATATTTCTGTGATCTTAAATGAATCACTTAATCTTCCTGAGCCTTGGATTTCCCAACTAAGTTGCATTTGTTTGGTATAATTATTTCATTAATCAGACATATGTAATTGCTCATCATAGCCTCCTTTCAATGTAAAGTGACCAAGGACAATCATGAAGAAAAATAATTAAATAAAAGGAAGTTCTTGAGAGTGGTTGGAAACTACTGATTTCCCCAACCCCTCAAATAGCAGAACAAAAAACTTCAGTATAGAGAGTAAAAATCCCTTTGGACTGTAACTTTCTTGTATAACTTTTTTCCTAGATGGATTAATTTCCTAGTTTTATTTTTCTTTTACATTGTGAGTTTATGATGTTTTCAAGTTTTTCCAAGGTCTTGGATAATCTCTTAGTATCCTTTATTTAAACATGCTCAAATTTCTCTTATCTTGTAAAATAAACAAAAGCCTACTCCACTTGCCATCATCCTCTCTGATCAAGTTGTTTTACAAGTTGTTTATGTCCTTGCTGTCTCTATCTGCTGTCCATCCAACAGTATGCATTAAGCCCATGCTATATGTCAGGCACTAACTCATCTAATCTTTGGGGATGCAGTATGAGCTAGAAAGATTAGGGACTTTTATTCTCAGTTTGCAACCGACATGGCCTATTGTAGAAGGAGTGAGAAGACCATTTTGTGGTAGGAGAAGGAGGGAGGATGGTTAAGAGTTGAGGGCAAGGAAGGTGGTGAGATCATATGGGGCTTTTAGACCATAATGAGGAGCTTAGGTATTATTCTGCATGATGGAAGCCATTAACGGGTTTTAAGCAGGCATTGACAAGATCTGATTTGCATTTTAAAACAATGAGTCTGGCTGCTGTGTGGAAAATGGATTGTAGGGACCAAATGGAAGCAGGTAAACTACTAAGGGCTAGTTTAGTTGATAATGATTTGGACCGGAGTGCTGATGGCAGAACTGATGGGTTGGATGTAGGGTCCAAGACAATGAAAAGAACCATCTATGCTCTTATACTGAAACAGCTTTGATTGGAGCCATTAATGGTGTTCATGTCATTAAAACCAATGAACTCAGTTTGGTCTCTATCTTCAGGGTATTTGATACATTGACCATTCACTTCTAGAAATGGTCTTTTCTACTGATTTGTAATACTGTTATTGTTACATATGTGATCCTAAGCAAATTAATTAAATTATCTGTGCCTTAGGTTCTTCACTTGTAGAATGGCAATACTATTGTTCCTACCACATAGGTTGTTGTAACTGCTAAATGAGACAATATATGTAGATTACTTAGCACAGTGTCTTCCACAGAGTTCATTCACACTAAGCGTTAGCTGGCAACATCCTTATCATTGTCCTGATTATCATTATCATTGGTATTCTGGGATCACATTTTCCTTGACCTCGCCCTTCTTGTGCTCCTTGGTCAAGAAGGACCAAGGGTATTCTGGGATCACATTTTCCTTGACCTCTCCCTTGTGCTCCACTGGTCAAGAAGACCAGTGCTCCTTGGTCTTCTTGGCTAATTCTTTCTCCTCCATCTCACCAATAAATGTTGAGTTTCTGCAGGGCTCTGACATTTTCTTTCCTCATTTTACACATTTTCTGAGGCAATCAGATTTACTCCATGGCTTCAGTTCCATTTGTATAAAATTAACTCCCCCTAAGTCTACCCATAAACCAGGTCTGCTTCCTAAGCTACAGTTTTATGTATCACTTGATTCTATATTATCTACACTTGGATGGCAGTGTCTTAGGCAGCTTCAACATGTCAAAAACTAAAGGGTGTTTTTTTTCTTTGCCCAAACCTAAGCCTCCTCTCGTTCCCTCACTTAGTAAAATGATGTTACCATTTGCACAGTTTTTTGAGCCAGAACTGAAGTCCTCCTAAATTTTTTTCTTATTCTCATGTGCTGTGTCAAACTTTGGCCTAGAATTCTATAATAGCTTCTTCATTAGTCTCACTGCTCCTGGTCTTAGGCCACCACCATCCATTTTCCAGTTACTCCTCTTTCTTTTTAGGATGGTGTTCCATTTTCTTAAAAGGCCTTCTGAGATTTGCTCCTGCCTGCCTTGTCAGCGTCCTCATCCCCTCTCCTGCACTCCTCACCTACACCTTCCGGCTGTGCTCTGCTTTCCTCACCGCCCAGGCTGCGTTCATTCTTATCTCAGGGCCACCACTTATCACGTTCTTTGTCTGGGATACCTGTTCTTCATTCTTGATGTGGGCCACCAGTCTTATCTTTTATTCTTAATTTAAATGTTACTACCTTCATGAAGGCTTTCTTAAGCTCCCCTGCACAAACTACACTTCTTCCCTCTGTTCTATAGGATCTTTATGCCCCCTTTGTTTCTCCATGATCCTTACTGCACTTGCTAACAGTATCTTTCATACACTCATACAGTAAGCTTCACCGAGGCGGTTCCTCACTTTGTCCCCAGCATGTGCTTGTCAGAGAGAGTAAAGGGTGAATGCAACGTGGCTTGCCCAGTTTGGTAAGTGAGAGGCCTTGTAGCAGAGTTTGATGTGTGTCTTTCCTAATATTTCAGGGTGATAAAGGGGAAGAAGAGAAAAATTTAGGTTTTTACTATAGTTTAATTTTCTGACCCCAGTGTCCACAGGGTAGAGACGGGAAGAAGCATCAGAACTGGAGGGAGCTGGAGCAAGAAGTGATGCCCTAGGGTTGAATTTCTTTTCTCTGAGTGAAGTAGCACTCAGAATTTCCAGGGTAGTGCCCCTAGTTTTCCATGTTTGCCCGTGCTTTTCCAAAAGTCAGCCATGGCAGTGCTTCCCCAATCCTTGGTATGCTAGGCATGAGCACTGCCTCAGAACGCATGCACAGTGTGGCTTCCAGTGCCAGAAGTGCTTGCCAGAGTTAACTCTTGGCTCCAGATACGCTGTGCCAGTGAGTAAGCGCCTTATACCTGTGACCTACCTGCTCTCTGGCCTTGGCGCCTGTTCAGGATCCTGGCAGGAACCTGCTGGATTCTTTTCCACTAACTTGCAGGAACAATGTTTGCACATGAGATAAGTTGGGATTGGCCTTTTCCTCATTACATTCTCTCTGTACTTTGTCTAGCAGTATTTCATATTGCATTTTTCCTATTTATGTTTCCAGTGTGGATACACGTTCATTTTCCTCTATATTCTCTTTTAAAAGGTGTTTATTTATATTGCCACCTTTATCTGTGTGGTGGTGGTACGTGTATGCATGGTTGCAGTCTCCATCTCCGCTTTTTAAAAATTCCCTCTATGCCATTTTTTTGTTTTGCGACTATGGAGTCATATTTTTAGTAGATGCATTTAAATTATTTATATTTCGTGTTATCATGGACATAGTTGATGGCATTCTTTGTCCTCTTGTTTTATCCTCTTTTTATGATCTTTTCCCCTTAGTTTTCAATCTTTTGCCATATGATCTCTTTGTTTTATTTGGTTTTATATTTCATAGGGATTTGAAAGGTTGACATATTTTAGGTCATATTTCTGTCACCTGGAAAAAGTGTTCAAAAACATCATTGAGCCTAAACTAATCTAATTATTGAATTTGAAAAAAAAAAAAAGGATACAATAGCATTTGACTCTTCTCTGCAGGAGGAGTTTTGGGTTCTTTTATTTTTTTCTGCTGTGCCTTTGTTAACTGAAGTGGGGCTGTAGAACCATATGCTTATTGTGGAATTGTTATTTTTGTATGTTCTCCCTTTTAAGGATTATTTTTATCTTTTTCATTTAATTATACAACATCTACTGGCATTTCGTGATTACCACCATTACTTTTACCCCTCAACTTTACAATTCTTAAGGATATTTTAATTCATATATCATTTGGCTAGAGTCCATCCTTGAGGTCTTCTTCCCCCCTGCATGCAGAATATATGCACGCGCGTTTCCAGAGCTCTCCTTTTAAGGAATTGCAGAGTGTTATATAACTTTTAGCCCTTTTTTGCAAAACAACATTTAATAAAAAGACTCCAATAAAGCATAATCGGGAAGCTTCAAAATGCTTGTAGAATGACTTAAATGCAAATAATAGTGTAATTATGAAGTAAAAAAAGTTGCTAGCATTCTGTTTAGAAGAAGAACCTAGGAGCAACAGAATTTACTGGCATTCAAATGATAAATTAATATCAGTCACAAGGTTAGTACTGGGATTTCAGTACCTCTAATGTTGTAGATAATTCTCAGAGTCATGATGCAAAATTAGCTATAAATCTGAGAACAGTTTTATTCTTTGAATGTGAGTGATAATGGCAGTTTTCGTTGAATTTCAACAGTATATTCTAACTCTTACCAAGATGTTCTAATTAGAGTTGACCAGAAGTTTACTTTGTCAGATTCCTGTACATTTGCCTCATGCATGCATAAAGCTAGATCACTCGATATGATTGATTGAAACAGTTGATTGCAAAACTTGAAATTTTTGTTAGTCAAAGATAGTGATTTTTTTTGACAGTCAGTAAAACATAATTGCTGTAATAGAAAAATTAATCTCAAATTAATTGTAGCTGAGTTGTCTGCTAGACAATTGCCTCATTCTAACCCTTTCCAAAACTAAGCTAAATAAACCCTGCCACATATGCACACATGTGCACACATACATACACACACTCTCTTTCACTTGCTCTCTCTATCTCTACGTGATATTTCTTGCTTTTCCTCCTTGGAAAGGGGAGTAAAATTCACTGAGCAGTCTGCTAATTGCTTTCAAAAACATTATTTCATTTAATCCTTCCAAAACTTAATAAAATTAATGTTATGATACAATATGTAGGTAAGGAAACTCAGGATCAGAGAGAGTAACTAATTTGCTCAAGATTTATCAGTTGAGCTAAGTGATGGAGTTGGAATTTGAACCCAGTTCTGAATCTTTCCTATATACTACACTGCCTACATACAACATAGGACTCTAGCCCTATGGGACCTAGGACATTATGCACAGAGAAGGGGGAAACAGAGAAAGTGACATTTGAGTTCAGTTCAATGAAAACATTTATTGAGACTTTATTTTACAATGGTGTATACCACTGACTACTCTAAAGGAGTTTATAGGAGAGGCATACATAAACCTGAAACTCTAGCACACAGTAGTAGATATAATAATAGAGGCACTGAAGTAGGAAGTAGTATAGGAGAACAATTGATTCATTTTCTAATGGAAGAGATGAGAAGGGTGCAGGGATCAGCTGTAAAGGAAAGATTCCCAGAGGAGGTGCTATCTAAAGTGGGTCTTGGAGGTTAAAAATGAAGAGTTCATTCCTTATATGAGTATATGGGAGGTATAGTGAGGGTAGAAAAGATGTGTGGGAAATGATAAAGAGTTGGCTATCATCAGAACATTTATTTATTTATTTATTTATTAAAAATATACTTACTGAATGCCTGCTGGGGGTTAGTCGCCGTGTGAGATACTAGAGACGAAGTAAAGGACAGGAGAGTTCATGGAGTATATAGTGTATCAGGGAGTGTTGATGACTGAAGTGATATACAAGCAGGAAAAGAAGCAAGCCTGATAGGTCTTTAATGCCGAGAGAGATTGGTTGAATTTTCCCCTGGAGGTGCCAATGAGCATGGAAGCACATGAAGCAGGGTATTGACATGGTCAGAACTTTTGCACAGTAGGAAGGGTGGATGTGAGGGGAGTCAGGTTAGAGGCAAGAAGACCAGTAAGAGGCCATTGCTGTATATTAGATGAAAGATAAAATGAAAAGGATATATTTGAGCAGTATCTTGGAAATAAATTTGACAGTATTTAGTGTCAATTGGGTATGAATGCTTAAAGTAGTGCATGATTGGAGATGACTCCTAGATTTGAGGTTTAGTGGCTGGGAGTAGTTTTTAACAGGATCAGGAAAACAGAAAGAATAATAAATTAAAGAAAGAACAAATTGAGTTTACCAGTTATAAATTGGTAAAGAGACAAACAAATTAATAGTTTGAGATGCATGTGGATACCTAAATTCGTCTTCTTCTCCTCCTCCTCCTCTTCCTTCTTTTTCTTTCTTTCTTTATTTTAAGCAGGGCTTGAACACATGACTGTGAGATTGAGACCTGAGCTGAGATCAAGAGTCCAACACTTAACCAACTGAGCCAGCCAAGCACCCCAAAACTTTTTTAAAAACATGATTTAATCACCTAAAATTAATTTTGAAAAACCCACTGAGAGACAAAGTAGAACATTTTGTAAAATATTTTATTTCTTTCACTATATGATTGCATTCATGGCTTCTCTTCTCTCCTAAGGTCAACATGGCACTAAAGGATAGTTGATGGGGAGGCCATTAAAGATTTATCTTCCAGTGTAATAGAAGGAGTTCATTTTCATAAAACTTTTCCTTTATCTGCTCTGTCATTTGAAACCATAACTCATTACATCATGAGATTTTTATTTCATAATTTTCGTACTTTCTGTAATAGAAAGTAAACTTAGAGGAAGGAATGCTAAAATTCTAGTACGAGAGCAAATATTTATTTGCAGTTTCCAGTGCTAACACTTTCTATTTTCCTGGAATGGCAGCAAAGTTCTAACTTAGAATATTTGAAACATGATTTAAGGACACCTATTTTTAGGCATTATATTCAGCTCATTAAAAATAGTCTTGTAGTGATAGATATAGATACTGTAGTTTATAGTCCCAGGCGTAGGATTTAGTCAGCCTATATTAGCAACTTTTTCTTTAGATGAAATGGTCTGTTGAAACATTCCATCTTTTTTGCACGTATAAGCTTTATTTTTATGAAAAACCTTTACATAGTTCTTGGTAAATGGGAACTTATGATGAAAAGCAGCCGCCTTCAACTCCACCCCTCCCCATCTCTGTCTCACTCTTCTGGAGTAATGTTTTTAATTCGTGCTGGTCGTTCCCTAATTTTAGTCAATATAGTTTTAGCATTACTTCTTGATTCATCTATTTTATATGGTGTCAGTCATGAAAAGTAAGGATGTATCTTGGCTCTTTCTTCTCTAGTCTGTCTACCACTGTTCTATTGACTTTCAAATTTCCCTATTGTTTCCCTATTGTTCACTTTTGTAACAAGAAATAATATATTTGCTCATCAGCTTTTGATAGGCCACCTGCCAAGCAGTTGTGACACAGATACTAAGGAGAGTGACTTAAATAAACAGAAGTTTATTTTTCTCCCGCAGTAGCCCACAGTAGCTGATAGACCACAGTGGGGTGGGTTGGTGAGTGAATAGCTTTGCTTCATGACCTGTTAAGTCTGCCTTCCCCCTCAAGTAGCTTCGGTCTCAGGGTCCAGGCATGCTGCTGCAGTGGTTGCCGTTTCCCAGAGCAAGGGCATGGCTGAAGTAGTGACTTTGTCCGTCAAGGAGGAGATTTGATCTTTCTCGGCTTATATTCCATTGGCCAAGACTGAGTATCCCGGTCCCCGCAAGGGAGGCTGAGAAATGTAGCTGTGTATTCAGCTGAAATTTCAGAGGGTTCTCTTAGTAACACAGAGAAGGAAGAATGAATTGCAAGGGTCAATTAGCATCTTCTAGTCTAGTGTATCTCCTAACGCTACTTTATGAGATGAGCGTCCTGATACTCATACCCCTTTCTCTACCTTTCTTTCTGGTCTTCTGTACATTTTCTTAGCTATGTAACTTTTCTTTTTGTTTTAAAATGTGATGTTACTAGTGTTTACCTTCTCTTCTGAAACCACATCCAAATCTCTGTATATAGGTAAAAATAAAGTGTATATTGTTAATTCCATACCTATTGTTTACCTATTATTTACTTTCAGGTCAAAAAAGTGAGCTATTGCTGTAGTTCCTTTCCTTAGGTCCTGTGATCTCTGTTTCAATGGAAAGGATATATATTTTTCTAGCATCATGGCAAACAGATTGTTTTTTTCTTCTTATTTTTTCATAGATTGATTAAAGTTGGAGCATTGTATTTCTAAGGTCTGCATCTGGGCACAGACCTGTTTATTCAGTAAGAGAAGCAGCACTGAACAGGGAGCTTTCAGTCATTTCGGGAAATGAGATCTTTGTATTCTGTCATTTTATTATGACCAGAAACTACTCAGTTTTGTAGCTGAGTAGAAGCTTTAGTCTTAAAGGGTTGGGACAGGTTTGTTATCTCCCGGTGATCCAAGGTGAAGTAGATCTTTCCTAGCCTTTAATGTCTGAAGATGAGAGGAGAGCCATGTTTTCTGACCAAGGTAAGAATCTCTTTGGGGGTACTTAGGGATGAGAGAGATTCTGAGCTTTTCAAGATGGTCTCATTGTCTTTGACATTGGATTTCTCATCCTTCCAGACCCTATTATTTTCCTAAACAAGGACAGCAATCTGCCATGCTAAAGTCCCTGCCCTTGGGAAATTTTTCCTGTGGTAGAAGACATTTAACACAGACTTCAGTTCAAATTCTGGCTCCATCATTTACTGACCTGATGACCTCAAGCAAATTGTTCTCTGAACCTGAGAGACTGCTGGAACACATAATTCCCAAATCCCAATGGCTTAAAACACTGAAGGTTTATTTCTTGTTTGTCTTGCATGTTCATTGTCAGATGGGGGACTCTGCCCCATGTCTTCTTACTCCAGGATCATGGTTAATAGAGCAGCCAACATCTAATTATAGAACATTGCTGGTCACTGTTGGAGAGGGAAAGAGTGTTCTGGAGAGTCTTACAGCAACAATTAAGTACTGTGGCTTAGAAGTGACACACATTATCATTTATGTTCACAACTTATTGCCCAGAACTAAGGACACGTAGTCTCAATCACAGGGGCCAGGAAGTGCATTCCTAACTTGCCTGAAAAACAGAGAGTCAGAAATGTTGGGCAAATAGCAGTAATTTATGACATATAGGAATGCTTCCCTCAGGGTCGATAGGAGGATTGATATATATCCACATACAAAATCACCTAGTACAGGTGCTCAAAAATGATTATCATTAATAGTAATATCAAGTAGTATGTATGCATGCAAAATATTTGAATAATATTTTAAAGTACCACTAATGATTCTTTCTTGTAAGCTATATAAGACTATGTTATGATATATATGAAAGTGCCTGTAAATTAGAATACAGTGTGCAAATGCAAGTTGATGTTATCCAGTAGATATTAGAAGATGCAGCATTAGAGTTGGATTCAGGGTTGGAGCTAGATCTTTACATGGTTGAAGATGTAAGAGTAGGTGAGATCTTGTAAGAGAGATTCAATCCTGAGAAATACGGAGGGCACTGAAGGGATAGCTCTGGAGCATAATCAGTTGGAAAATCAGAAGCAAATACAACATGAGATAGAGAAGTGATTTCTGGAAAGGGAGGAAGAAAATGATGCCCTGTAGTATCATAGAAAAAGTCAAATGGAGACGGTTTTCAATAAAGAAAGTCAACTATATAAAATGTCACGGGGTGACAATGACTTTCAGTTCTGCAAATTCCATGGGGGCGGGGATTAACAAATAATCAGTACAGAATGTTACTTAAGGAAGAAATAGCAGTATTAATTTAGAGGTGTCTGTGTGCCAGGTCCTCCTCTAGTAGCAGTCTTGCACGGAAGCTGTTATAAACTCCATGTTTACAGCTGAGATTTTCAAAGCTTAGAGCAAAACTTCACATGCAACCTAACTAGTTAGTGAGAATTTGAATTTGAACTCAAGTACTAGAAAAGCAAAACAAAACTGTACTGTGTAAACACAACAAAATGAAAGAGTCATACTGAAAAATTCTGAAGGCATTTTTTTGTGGTAATCAAAAATGATTTATGTGGGTTTTGCTTTCTTGTTGTTGGCACTTTTTAAATATAAAGAAAGACTTTTTAGATGAAACACATATATAATGTAGAAGCCATGAGATGTGAAATCAATGTACATTTTAGAAGAAAAAGATCTGTGTTTTATATTGGAGATAGAAGTCATAAAATATTACTGTGAGAATGAATAAATCCCTGTATTTAACTAGATGCTTTTCAAAACAAGAATCCTGAAAAAAAAATAGCATTTAGTAAAGTTACAATTAAAGGTGGACTTTTGTCCGTAATTCTATTTTAACTAAACCATGGTGTACCCTAATTGACATAGTGTAACCTTTGGATTGTCAATATCAGGTACAATTCTTTATGTCCTTTTCTTACTTTTTATGTGAACTGAATAATCAAGAAAATGTAGATGCTGCACTACGTAGACCAGAAGGATTTTAGCCTAATATTTTCTCCAACTGGCTGTCTGACCTTTGATAAGTCTCTTTATCTCTGTTTTGCTGTTTACAATATCAGAGGTTTGGATCAGTTCATTGTTTCTCCCACTTTTTTTTCCACTGAGATACACATGCTGGGTGATATTTCATGAACAACATACTCCCCGTCATACGGCAGATTGTGATTCTAGACTCGAGGAACAGATGGTCTAGGCTGCACATTCCTGGTGTGAGTTCTAACTCCACTCTTCTCTCTCCCACTCAAGAATTCATGTCAGAAAACAAAATGAGGGTGACATTGTTAAAGAGATAACTCTACATACATCCTAGTTGTTTTCTTAAAAATCTTATTTTCAAACTTTGGTATCTAAAGTTATAAATTATAAAATTTATATATAAATATATATATATTATATATATATTAAATATAAGTTATAAATTATAAAATTAAAACTTTACATACCAAAGTTTTAATTTTTAACAAATTACTTGTGAAACACCTCATAAATAATATTTTACCTGTGGTGGGTGATGACTTTGTGTTCAAAATTTGATGTATTAGGTGTTCTCCAAAGATTTTTTTTCTAGTTCTAAATCTGTTTAATGATACAATTCTGTTACTCTCAAGCATTTCCAAAAGGTCTAATTCTTTCCAAAAGGTCTAATTCTTTGGCAGGCTTTTATTGGTAGAAATTACATGAATTAATAATATCATGTATATGATATAGGTTGAAAAATGTTGAGTGAATTTATCAACAAGTTAATTTTCCTTTTCTAGATAACAGTAATTCAGAATTTATTTTCTTATCCCTTAGTAGGACATACACTTATGTATTTCAAAGATTGGTGCTGAGAAAATTGGGTCGTAGCATTCTGATCATTACTTTCAGAAATCTGTCATGACCATTCTCTTCCTTTTGATAAAATGTCTTAAAATTTTGCATTTGTCCACAGACTAGAAGAAATAGGAAATGTACTAATTACCTTGAGAAGTGGTAAGAAGTCTAAAGAGACTACTGATACTATTTTCTAAGCATTTGTTGTTTCTTTTTTTTCTTTTTTTTTTTTTTAAGATTTTATTTATTTGACACAGAGAGAGATCACAAGTAGACAGAGAGGCAGGCAGAGAGAGGAGGAAGCAGGCTCCCCGCCGAGCAGAGATCCCGATGTGGGGCTCGATCCCAGGACCCTGAGACCATGACCTGAGCTAAAGGCAGAGGCTTTAACCCATGGAGCCACCCAGGCGCCCCGCATTTGTTGTTTCTTAAATGTTATGGGATGAATTATACATGTATTTCTCTGTTCATGTTAATTTATTCCACAAATATTTATTGACTATTTACTGTGCTGACTATGTGCCAAGCAATGTGTCAGACTAGCAGTTCTTAAAGTGTGGGCTGAAGACCCTTAGAGTCTCTGAGACCCTTTCAAGGGAATCACAAAGTGAAAACTATTTTCATACTAATACTAAGATATTATTTTCCTTTTTCATTGTGTTGACATTTGCAGTGATGTTGGAAAAGCAAAAGTGGGTAACACTGCGGGTGTCTTAGTATGAATGAAGGTAGTGGCAACAAACTTTATTAGTAGTCATTCTGTTCTTTATTAACATACATATGGGGGAAAGGCCATTTTCACATAAGAATGTCCTTGATGAAGTAGTAAAGTTTATATTAGTTAATCTTGACCTTGAGTACATATCTTTGTATCATTCTGTGTGAAGTAAAGGGAAATACACTTTTATAAAGGGCTTCTACATGTTCTTCTTTGGAACAGTGGTTGTCTCCAGGCAAAGCGCTTGTGCAATTGTTTGAAACACCATTTTACTCAATGGAATGACCAACAGACAAACTGTGGTTATTTAGACTTGGATATTTGGCACGCATTTTCTTAATGAATGAAGTGATTCTCTCACTTTAAGGAAAACAATTGTCAGTATTTGTTGGCAATGGTAAATTTGAGCTTGTAAGGTAATAAAATTTTGGAAAACTTATGTTTACCTCTGTGAGCTTGTTTGACAGCTTCTCAGTATTTAAAGACTTTTCTGGTGAAATCAGTGGTGATATTAATGAATATGATTTTTGATATTGATAATGAAATATGTCAACTTCTGAAAGATCTGCATAACCCAGTGAACCAACCTTTTTTAAGTGAACATTGCATGATGTTACAAAATCATGCAGTTAGAGGATCCTTTCAAAATGCAAGACAGAGCACTGAGTTTTAATGTAATTGTATGAAAAGTTTATTGATAATAGTTTAAGGCTATCATTTGTTGAGTTTTGGTATAGTATCAAAGAAGAATATCTATAATTCTCTGAAAAACTTATTAAAATATTCCTTCTCTTCCTAAGAACTTACCTGAGTGAGGCAAGATTTTATTTGTATATATAGTTAAAACAAAAGAACACATCACAACTGATTGAATGCAGAAGTAGACATGAGAATCCAGTTATTTTTTGTTAAGCCAGATATAGAAGAGATTTGTAAAAATAAAAACTCATGGTTTGGATAATGAGGTTATTTTTCACTAGAAATGTCATTTAAAATATGTATTTTTAATTATTTTTAATGGAATAAGCAAATTTTTAAAAAATTGCTCAGTTCTAATTTTCAATGTAGTAAATATTGGTAAGTATAACCACATAAACAGGACCTCCTGAGTCTTTGATGGTTTTTAGGAGTGTAAAGAGAGCCTGAGATCAGAAGTTAAAAAATGGCTAACCTCAGAGATATTTTCTTTTTTTTTTTTTTATTTTTATTTATTAGAGAGCGAGAGACTGAGAATGAGAGGGGAGAAGGTCGGAGGGAGAAGCAAACTTCCCGCAGAGCTGGGAGCCCGATATGGGACTCGATCCCGGGACTCCGGGATCATGACCTGAGCCGAAGGCAGTTGCTCAACCAACTGAGCCACCCAGGCGCCCAGAGATATTTTCTTTTTAATTTCTTTATGCAACTTTTCTTCCCAACACGCCCATGTCCCTGCCACTCTCTCCCCAAAAGTTGGAAGCAATATTTCTCTCCCTGCAATTACATGTATTTTATTTCTACTTCTATTAAGGCATTTAGGGCCTGTGTTATGTTTCCATCTAGGCTAGTATATTTTTTGATAGGGTAGACTATATTTTACATCTTTGCATATTCATCTCCTCTTAACACATTGTTTTCCGTAGGAACTTATACACATGAACTGAGTAACTTTTATAAATTCCTTATCTTAAAAGTGTGATCTCTAAATGGTTTGGAAGATTGATTTAGAATTCTGAGTAACCAGGATTCTGGCTGTTTCTTATAACAAACACAAACAGATCTTTGCTTGACAAAAGGGATGCCCAATTCTAGCCAATGGCCTGTTGGTTGCAAGAAGTAAATGACTAATTGAACAATTCATTCAATGAACATTAGTTGCACATAAACTGTACTAGGCACTGTACTGATAAGAACAATGTTTTTATAGAACCTTATAGTAGACATTTAGATTAGCAGTTCCCACGTTTCTTCTTTTTATAATGAAATGAGAAGGACAACAATAATGAAAAAATTTCCACACAAAACTAAATACATTCTATTCAAAAGATTGTCTTCTTCATTCTTGGTGTTAACAGTCTTTCTTTTCTGATACTATGTTGAGATTAGGGTTTGAGGCTTTTTGTTTTTATTTTGTCCTTCCTTGACGAAATTCAAATTTGTCAGCTCTCTGTTTACCCCAGTAGTTATTGGGGATATTTTACTAGCCTGTGGAAAACCACTGATGTAGACATTCCTTTGGCATTTATTGGAAAGAGATTTGACCTTTAGGTTTGACACTTTAAATCCACTAGGACAATCAGCTCATTTTTTCTGGAGCTGATTAACAACTTTGTGAGTTCTCTGGATTCCCTGTTTATACTGTCTTTCTTTGGCAGTTTATTGTTCAACTTCAAGGAAAAAAAGTAAAAGGAAATAAAAATAAACTCAAACCAAAAAACCAATAAACTAATTTTAGTCAAATTTTTGGATGGCAGAGTTTTGGAGGGAAAAAGATGGAGAAATAATTTTTTTTTTTTGCCAAAATAGGGCATTTGAATTGTCTTTGAATCTCAAGTCAGATTGCATTTTCAACTTCCCACCTCTTTATAGGAACTGCTAGTTCCTGCGAAAGAACCAACTGGTTTTAATTCAGATTACTCTCTTTAAGCACCATTAGCAGTTGAGATGGCAGAGATGGCAAGGTGGGAAATGGTGACCCATGGAATGAGTCATGTATGTAGTCATTCTTCCACTGAGTACATCATGGCTGTTGGGTGCCAGGTATTGGGACACAAAGATGAGAAAGATACCGCCCCTCTGCTTAGGAACTGTATAATCCAGAAGAGGGAGGCAGAGACATAAGCAGTCAGTGCCCTGAAGTGGGTTGTAGGGAATGTGATCGCATGCTTGGTCCCTCAGTGGGGACCCGGATGGGAGGTTAGGAGGGGCAACAAGGAGAGTAAGGGTATGGAATGAAGAAAGATGAGGGAAGTTTTTCTGTGGTTAAAATCATTTGAGAGGCAGCAGTTGAGACAAGTTAAGCAAGTATTTACTAGAAAGCCTCTTGGATTCTTTTCATTGGGTAATATTTCCATGACTAGTTGACTGTAGACTTGTTTGAAAGGGTATCTCCTGTTTCTCAGAACAGGGCTTGGGAAACCGTAAAATATGCATTGGGGAATCATCAAAAAGTTTTAATCAGAAAATTAGTTGTGTAATCGAATTTTCTTTTTTTAAAGATTTTATTTATTTATTTGACACAGAGAGAGGGAACACAAGCAGAGGGAGTGGGAGAGGGAGAAGTAGGCTCCCCGCTGAGTAGGGAGCCCCATGTGGGGCTCCATCCCAGGATCCTGGGATCATGACCTGAGCTGAAGGCTGATGCCTAACCTACTGAGTCACCCAGGTACCCCAAAATAATAGTGCGTTACTGCTCATTAGGTGTTGTTCAGCCAGTGTTTTAAAACACCAGATTATTTCCAAAATGATGTACTGGATATTCTGGGAAATTGGAAAGACACATAAGACATGTGTCTGGCATTAAAAACATAATATGTTGATTATTTATAAATGTTATTCCACTATGCAATTATTTGCATCAAAGACAATACAAAAGTGAGGAAGTTGTGGACAGACTCGGAGAATTAGAGATTTTCTGAGTGCTAATTTCTACAGGGTGTTTAATGCTAATTTTTATCTCCGAGATTGTCAGGCCTAAGATACATGTGCTTCTCTTGCCTCTTTTTGGACTAGGAGTGTTTCTGGCTAGGGTCCTCACCCAAGCAGCTCAGGGAGTGTAAAAGGAAAAAAGCTGCCAAATTGAAACTTGAATTTTTTTTTCGGGCTATGGCAGGGGTGTGTTAGCTGTTGGGTGTTTTGGCTTCAAAAGTACTATATTATCAACATACTGAAGCTTTGGTATAGTCAAAGGGAGCCAATCCCAGGCATGTTTTGGAGATGTCCTAAAGGTGTATCCAAGAAGTTGAGAGAAAAATTTTGAAAGTGAAAGAGAAAGGGAAGTTGCATCTGGTGGAACAGAGAGCAAATATAGAAATCTGAGGATGTCTCTGTGTTCTTCCTTAACTTCTTACTTGTTTCACTCCGTGTCGAGAGAGAGAATCTTCAAATAATCTTCTTGAACTAATTGAATCCTTATAGTTTATTGTCAGTCACATTATCTAGTAGGGAACTGGAGAGTCAGAGGATGTAGAGTGAGCCGGTCCAGCCTCAGGCTATTCATCGCCAGTTGTGTTGTGGTGGAGAGCGGGTCCTGGAGCTCCATGACCTGTGTTCAGATTTGTTAGAGCATTCAGTCCAGTTACGTAAGGGCCCTGGGCCTCAGTGGCTCTAGGATTTTAGTCAAGTTACTTAACCTTCCTATGCCTCAGTCTCTACATCTAAAAATGGAAAATGATAGTATGCATCTCATAAAGCCACTGGGCTTAAAAGAGCTAATAAACTGAAGTGCTTACAATAGTGCCTGCCACATGCTAAGAATTTCATCAACGGTTATCCTTAGGAAATCTTTATCCTACCATTTTTGTTAGGGTGATAATTTGCCGTGGAAATGCATCAAAGAGTAGCAAGCTTTGTGGCCTGGAAAAGATTCTGTCTTTGGAGACTCTAAATAGGATCGAGTGTAAACCGACTGTTCGAAATATCTAATTGATATAATTTTAAAATATAGCAAATATATGTACATGTCAATAACTAATAATAGCTAACATTTGCTTATCATATATTATGTGCAAGGAGTTGTCCCAAGGGCTTTTTACCAATTCATTTATTTTGTAGTTTGGGGAGCTGAGGCACTGAGCGGGTAAGCGGTTTATCCAAGGTAATACAACTAGTTAGGGGCAGGGCCAGGGTTTCCACCCAGGGCATCGGACCCCAGAGCTCACACACACTCGCTGTGATGCCCGTCTTTTGTGCAAATGTGGTCTGTATTTTAGATCACTTTGTCAAAATGTTTAATTTCATTTACTGCAAACATAAGTGGAAAACATTAAAAATTAATTGTGTTCAATCATTTCAGCATAAAGATACTTCTTTTTCTATTCCAGAGAAGGACTGCTCTTGGCATCACATGTTAGAGCCGTATCAATAACTATGATTCTTTTGTTCCATTGTTGCATAAAATTATGAGCTGTATTTCACCAAGGTGCCCAGATGCATGTGTCTGTTTTTTAGAACGGTTTTTCACTTTATGTTTTAGTGATGATTTATTTTCAGAATAGTGTATGAGTAATGTCACTTTACATGCATTTTGCAAAATTAGCTGCTTTTTCTGCTATCATGAGGAGTAAGACATTAAAAAAATATGGCTATAACAAATCCTACCCTGTGAAATGTGTGCTTTGTAGGATTTTAAAATAGAGAACATTGTGATGAGTCATGCTTTTTGCATTCTTCAGTGTAAAAAGACTAGATTGCTCTAAAAGTTACCAGTCATTTTAATTGCTGCACTTTCTTGATGCCAACTAAGGTAAAACTTTATGGATTCTCTTTTAAAGAAAACTGGGCAAAACTAATTTGCCACTAGATGGAGCCCTGGCTGTTTGGGTAGAAATAAATGCAAGAGCCTGGGCATTAAATCACGAAGTCCAATCACGCTGGAGGGCCCCTGGTATTTGAGGCCCTCAGCTTTTAATTGTAGAATGCATCTTTGTTCTTTGCCTGACCTGCAGAGTGACATCACTCCCTTTCTTCCTGTGCGCTGGCTTTGACACAAGCCAGATGGCTGAGGCCATCGGTAGGCGCTCAGGCCGCCTGGTACAGCGGTTGATGAAACAGAATGGGAAGACGTTTTATGGTCAGCTGTGGGAGCACAATGAGGCTGCAGCTTTGCTAAGTAATTACATTTATTGTGCACACTTTATTCCTCTCAGAGAAGGTCACAAGGAAAAAAAATACATTTTTATTTATTGTGTTGTGAGGTATAGACCTTTGATCTTTTATTAGTCAGTAGTCTGCTGCAAAGGAATGCTCTTTCCCTGCTCTGCAGTCACTCGTGAAAATGACATGTTTATTTATGTTTAATGGTTCTTTTCAGCTGTGCATTGTGATACTTACCTTCCCTCTTCCTCCCTTTTGTCTCCAGTTAGTAACACAAAAATGTTTCAATTTTGTAGTGAGTTTAGTTTGGAGAAGTCAGAGTTCAGGTATGTTAATACAAGCAGATTTCTGTCAGATATACTCCAGAATGATTTGGTGAAATATATTACTGTTTATTTTGTGTTTGTTCTTCAAGGAGTTCAGAAGAGACCAGGAACAGATTTTTATTCTGGGGGGAAGAGGGCCAGGAAATGGATAAGACATTCATTTTATATCCATTTTTGGATATGTAGTGGTTAGTCACTTATAATGCCAATTTAAAATAAATTATTAAAAATTAGTATTAGTCTAGTTTTTTCCATCTTCATTTGTAGTTAATCTTTAGCAACTGAAAGATTGTACAAAACTTTAAGAAAATCCAGACTGAGCTTTTCTCTGAAGTTTAACACTCACACAATTTTGAGATTCTTCCACATTTCATTTCCAAAACCTTTAAAAATGTTTTTACCCTTTTTAAGGTTAGGTTGTAAATATTATTCAAAGAATTGACCTTGAAATTATAAATGTTAAAATCAAACGAAAATTCATATTTGCTATGCTTTGCTCAAACTTACCACTTTCTAAAGTGATGTCTCCTAGTTTTCTGTAGGTTATTTGGTTCTCTATTTAAAAAAAGAAAAAGAAAAAGAAAGGAAAGAAAAGAAAAAAAAGAAACTCTAACAAAATGCATCTCTTAATCTTCCAATATTTTACAGTCTTCTCCAGGGAGGGAAATCTACAAATAATTGCTGGAAGGAGACAGCATGGTATAAGGAAAGAACACGGCTTTGCAGTGTGATATAACAGGGTTTTCTAATCCTTTTTCCGCTGGTTATTTGCTTTGTGCCCTTGGACCTTTGAGCCTCGATTTCCTCACATATTATTGGGGGATAAAACCTACCTCCTAGGTTTATTGTAAGAATTAAATGATACAATGTGTATATTGGGCCCCAGACAGTTCCTGTCACATGGTACGAACTCACTCCATAAATGCTAATTCTTTTCAAATGTTTCAAACTTCGTCTCTTTTCTGACCTCTTGCAAAATGTGTTCACAGATTACATTTTTATATTGTGTGTATTTTATTCATAAGATATAAATAAGTCTGGGTTGAAAGTAAGCTCACCATCTGAAAAATAGGCATTTGAAATTTATTACCACTGTGTGTATGGGTTCAGTTCCAGATAAAACCGTAACCATCAATTGTGCAATGAATGTGTTTAACATTTGTGATGTTTTAATTGGTTTTTGTTTTCTTTTTTCTCCTACTCAGCTCTTGCCCCTGTTCTTTGCCTCTTGTTCTGTTGGTGAAGATATCACAGTGATGTCTGCATTCAACCTGCTGCATTTGGTGACAAAGAGCCAGCCAGTAGCCCTGCGAGCCTGTGGGCTTCCCTCAGGTTGCTGCTTCTTGTCCTGTATCTAGTGAGGGCACTGGTCTGGGGGGGGGGGGGGGTGTTTCTGCTGCAGGAAATGATATACCAGAATGCTTTGCTAAATTCCGTTTTCTTTCACTTGGGCCCTAATTTGAAGACGGAAATTGGTTATAAATCACCACTCTACTTTGAGTAACATTCATTTCCACAATCCTTATAACCCTTGGAAACATTGTCCAGTTTCTTTGCTCAGTCTATAATTGTCACTAATATTTCATTATATCTTCTTGTTCTTTAATGCACATTACACATCTGAAAATCATAACGTTCATAAGAGGCTGGCAGTCTTCATAAGAAACTGCCCCAAATCACACAAACAGGATATTCGTCTTGTTCAAGGAGAATGAAAATACTTTTCATTCCACGTGGGCCATTACTTTGGGAAAGGAAAAATGAAAATGAACGACTTTAGTATAATAAAGTTACTTATTTATTATAGTTAAAAAGAAATGATGTTCTCCTTAACAATGATGAAATAAACAGAACAAAATCAGCATATGTCAACTGGTTCTTAATTTAGAACCACTACAGTTTTAAAAAATGTGGTTCTAAGCATGTACACAAGTGAGGCATGAAAGTCCAAAATTTCAGTGTGTGCCTATAGTGTAAATTTAATATTTTAATTTTATTATGAAAATCACGATGGTCAGATATTTTCTGTGAACATTATTTTCAACATCATTTACATTTTCTATTAACGTATGTATCTCTATTACTATCTGTAACAGATATATATATATACTATATATATACTAGATACAGATATACTATATCTCTTGTATAGAGAATTTAATTCCAACTCATTAAACACTCATTGAATATTAACTATGTGTGCCAGGTATTGTGTGAAGCAGTGAGGATACAATGATAAACACGATCAAGCCAATTTATTTCAGTAGCACAACGTGGAAATGACACTGTGTGAGGACCTTGGAACCTTATGGTGATAGTACTAAATAAAAGGTATTTATACCTGGGATGTTAGGGGAACTCAGAGAAGGAACCCAGAGAAGGTCTTGGGTTAGGGGCAAAATTTTTGTAAAGGAGGGAAGGTCTCTGAGGTTTAAAGGAGGGCTTCATGGAGGATATAGTTTTTAAGCTGAATCTAAGTCTATGAACATCGGTTAGCCAAAGAGTGGGAAGGACAATTCTAGGATATGGAGTAGCATGGGCAAGACGTGAAGGTCTGAAAGAACAAGGTATGTTCTGTGAGATGCAGGTTATTTAACATAGGTAGCTTGGGTGGGTGAGGGCAAGTGCAAGAGGTGAGGAAGGAAGGTAGCCGAGTCATGAAAGGCCTTAGATGACCCTTTAAGGAATTTTAGTCTTGGGGAAGGGATGAAGGGGAAATATCATGACTTGATTTGCATTTTGTAGGAATTCTTGATTTAGTGTGGTGGAAGGTTAGTGCAGGTTCCAGATGTTTCTGTGAGAAGGCTAGGATGGCAACTTGACTTGAAGGGTGGCTAAGGCCTCTGTCTTGAAGCTGTATTTGAGTAGTAAATGTCATTCGTTTGTTTGTTTGAAAATAGACTTTATGTCTATTTATGATTATATGAGAGGCTAATGAAGCTTAGTGCATGACTCTTTCAGGTCTTTTGCCTCCCTGAGGCAGCCATACCCTTGCAGTGCCCCCACAGAGAACACTGAAGGAGTTTGAGGCGGGAGGGGCTCATGAAATGCTGAGTCTTAGCAGTGGTCATTACAGTAGGTTTGGAAAGAAGGGAGATGGGGGCACCTGGGTGGCTGAGTCAGTTAAGTGCCTGACCCTTGATTTCAGATCAGGTCATGATCTCAGGGTCTTAAGATCAAGCCCTGTGTTGGGCTCCATGCTGGGTGTGGAGCCTGCTTGGGATTCTCTCTTTTCCTCTCCCTTTGCCTCTCCCCTGCTCTCTCTCTCAAAAAACAAAAACAAACAAAAAACCCAAACAAAACAAAAAGAAAGAGGGGATATGGATTTGAGAGATTTTTAGGTTGTAGAACTGACAAGGTTTACCTGCTGAATTGTATATGAGCTTGAGGGAGAACATCAATCAATGAAGTCCCTGTGTCATGTGGAACTTTTTCCTAAGCATATGCTATATATGACAGTGGGAATATGAAAGTTATTTAGTTTATACATAATTACCATGTTTTCCACTGAAGAAAGCCCCAAAGTATAAGAACACCAGTAGTGTTCTGTAACATGAGTGTTCTGTGCACAGAGGAGCCTAAATATTTGTGGAGACAACTTATTAATAAATTAATTAATTAATGGTGTATTCCTCGAGATATTAGAATCATGGAATTGAAGGATTTCATAATGAAACTGTTTGAGGTATAAGTATATTTAAATTTTGATATCAAAATGATTCAGAGATAAATTCAACAAAGCTGGGGGCACCTGGGTAGCTCAGTGGGTTAAAGCCTCTGCCCTCTGCTCAGGTCATGATCTCAGGGTCCTGGGATCGAGCCCCGCATTGGGCTCTCTGCTGGGCAGGGAGCCTGCTTCACCCCACCCCCACCTGACTCTCTGCCTACTTGTGATCTCTCTCTTTCTCTGTCAAATAAATAAATAAAATCTTAAAAAAAAAATTCAACAAAGCTGATAATTCCTAAGCAGTAACCATTACCGTATAGTGCTTAAACACTCAGATTCAAGTCTGGTTTTGCTACTTAACTAGCTGTGTACCTTGACTTTCTTGTTTGTAAGATGGGAGTTAATAATAGTACTCACCCGGGGCGCCTGGGTGGCTTGGTGGGTTAAAGACTCTGCCTTCGGCTCAGGTCATGATCTCAGGGTCCTGGGATCGAGCCCTGCATCGGGCTCTCTGCTCAGCAGGGAGCCTGCTTCTCCCTCTCTCTCTGCCTGCCTCTCTGCCTACTTGTGATCTCTCTCTCTGTTAAATAAATAAATAAAATCTTTAAAAAATAATAATAATAGTACTCACCCGAAATGTAGCTTTGATGGTGAAATAGATTAGGATATGAAAAGTGCATAGAACAATGGCTAGGATTTAGTTAAGCCACCATATATAAATATTCACTGAGTTCACTATAGATTTCTTTCTTCTTTCTTTCTCCTTCTTTCCTTCCTTTCTCTTTCTTTCTTTGTATTTTCCTACTACAGTAGACTTTTAAGAACATATAAATACGTCCTATCTTTCATTTAACTATTTTCACTTTAATAAGAACCACAAATGCACTTTCTGTTTGAGAAATAATCATCTCATTCTGTTGCTTTTATCTCTTTCTTTTACTTATACGTCTTGCCTAACCAGAATTCAAGTCCTATAAATATGCATGTTTCTTTTATTCTTACTATCCAGTACTGATGGAAGCTAAAGTGTCTTTCTGGCTTGCAAATCCATTTTAATTTGATAGATGAATTGGCTAGAATAGTATTCCATAATGCCTTAGCCATTGAAGCACCACTTTTTAAGGCATTATGAAAGTCAGTCTGTCTAGCATTTACATACTTTACGACTTGAATATTAGTAAAATCGTTACAATCCATTTCTCTAACAGAATTGTATTCTTAGAAATACAGGAATGTTGAAGAAATTAAGTTCAAAAGGAATGAAACAAACTATATTTTGTAAAATAAAAGTGAAGTTGAAGTGGGAATGCTAGTCCCTATTATTTTGTATAAGTAGGGAGGAAAGAGGTCAAAATTGGAGATATAGGAAATTAAGGTGAAAGTCTGGAGTCTTGCTTTAATTTACTGTTTCCTGGTCAAAACCCGTTACAACAAAAATCTCTGTAAATCAAAAAGATTTCTGCTCCCTTTGCCGGTACCCTGCTAATTTCAGATATTATACAATACAAAATAATTCCAGAACTAAAAAATAATTGGAACAGGCTCTTAAAATTGGTTATAACTGGATTGACCTGAAGGGAGGCCATATCCCAAAGGGTGACCTATCATTTTTCAGCTTTGACTTCCTTTACTTCTTATTTTTTAATAAAGCATAATTTTAATTTAGAGCTTATTATGTACATCTGAGTTATGGTTCACTCATGTTTGTAATTAAAGGTAATTTCTTTCTCAGATTTTTCTCGTAATTTCCTATAACAGCTTCATTTTGTATTAAAAGAGCACTGGGATAGGAGTCAGAAAACTTCTAATCATAGCCCTATCACTAACTTGTGTACCATGAACATGACTGTAAACCTCTTCTGATCTCAGTCTGTCTTTAAAACGAAGAATTCAAATTGGATCATCTATTCAGTTCTGAGATTCTGTGATTTTATTAACTGTTGTTTTTACTTTTGGCCCTGGCTTAATCAAATCTAGAGACTCAGTACTAATTAATGGCTGGGAATTTATAAAAAATAAAAAGTCCCCTAGGTTATGGTGGGAGGACAGAAATCTTTTCCACATTTGAACATTAGAATTCCTTACCACTGTATCAAGACTGAAGCATTATCTGAGGAGGGATTAGGAAGCACAATTTTATACATACTTTCAGTGCCTGATAAAAAATTAAGTCTAATTGTAGCTTAGACTAGATAGCATGGTAGCTTTCAGCCAAGTGAGAGTATTTGTCTAAATAGTACCAATTACAGTGATAAATTATACTTTTCTCTAACATCGTACACATAATACGTGGTTGTTACTTGACTTCATTGGCGTATTTAACAGTCACCATGAATTGAAGAGCCACATGGCTGTGATGTAGTTTGTAAAGCTATCTTAATATTCTAATGTAGAAACTAGAAATCTTAAAGAGAGATATTTTGCAAATGGTGTTGCAAGTCATATAAAATCATCTGTATGACTAGAACTCTCCAGAGCTTAGCACAATGCCTGGCACTTGATAAACATTGGTTAAATGAACGAATAAACCTTTGGAAAGTTTACATGTAGGTGAAGTGGTAGATATAACAGAGAGTACACATTTATTTGAGACTCTTACATGGGAAGATTAAAAATAAAGTTCATAGTTTGGCTGCCTTTTGAATATATTATGAAAAACAACTTCTCTTCTCTTTTCTCACTTTGCTGCATTTAATACAATATAGTTGATGTGGTAGGTATAAAACACATTGTAGCTAAACAAGGAGCAAAAAATTGGTAACATGGATTCATTGTGTGTTATCCAGACTTGCTTTTACTTTTTCTCTCAAACAGTTTGAGTTTTAGTGGTAGATAAACTATTTGAGGAAGGGAATAAGTACATATTATGTTTATTATAAGAATTAAGAATTCCAGCTCTTTTGATCACTTTGCTCAAGTTAATGTTGTTTGTTATCTATTAAATTTACAAATGAATCTTATTTGTAAAGAGGAGCTACAACAGACATGCACCAAAGCAACATGCATAAGTAAGAATAACTACTATCCAAGTTAAAGTTGGCAGCAGTTCATTAATGGCATCTGATGGTATGTTTATATACCTTTTTTAAAAAAAGAATTGAGGTCATCAGTGCACTTGCTGTTCATCTACTGCATAGATTGGCTCTCTATGCCAGTTTTACTTTTTAACCTTTTAGGGTTATGAAAAGATGAAGCATCTCCATGCTTCTTCGATAAATGTTATGGCTCTCCTCCCTCAGAAAGTACATCTGTGAACCTACACACAATTTTTCCTGTAATTTCATTCTTTTTGTTAGATATTCTGAAAACTTTAAGGGAGGGCTTTTTGACCACAGGTTCAGAACCTGTGTTCTAAAAAATACACATGATACCAACATAAAAACTGATTAGAACATAGTATATCAGATTTCTTTAGTGATCCCACCAATGGAATTCTCTCCTACGTGTTTAGATTAATGCCCACCATTGTTCAGGTATGCCATTGTTTACATGCTTCTCTTACCTAACTTCTTTGATTATACTAAAAATGCTTTGGGGAGATTTTTTTTTTTAAAGAAATGGGTAATACTTAAAAAATAGACATACAAATTTCAACTCACATAATTCACAAAATAATTTGCAATTAATTGATTGAATTGTACCCACTTTTTCCAGTAGATGGCACTAGATTTACATTCTTTCACAGCATGCACTCGTACTGATCTCTTTAGCAAATAGGTGCATTGTGAAGACTTAAACAAAAGTATGTAAAGAATATCCAGTTAAGAACATATGGATTTACAAACCACAAGTTTTTCTGCTTATATTATGTTCAAACAATATTTGTAGAGTGCAAAACCTTTTTCCATTTTCAATAGGATTCCAAGTCCCTTATGCTTGGACATCTCATTGAAATTGTCTTTCATGTATAGACTTTCTATAAACTAAAACAAGTTTTCATAAATTAACTTATCTTAAATCCAAATAGCTGATTTAAGAGTAATTTATAGCATTATATGCAACTAAATTTTCTTCAGCAGACCACCCAAGAATGAAAGAAAATTTCACATTTTGTTTTGCTATGTTTTGAATTTTTATAGAATCTTGAAAATGTTATTAATTTAACATGTTGATTGTTAAGCATGAATTACAATATTTTTGGAAACTAAGAAAAATTATATTTAAAATGTTGATTAATGAGTACTCTGATGCAGCTATATTTTTTCTAAAACAAAATGTTTTAGTAGCTCTATGATATAATAAAGTTTTAATGTTAATGTTGAAAACTTGCTGTATGACATGTAATTACCATATGAGTTTTGAAAATTATTTGTGCACAAGGCTAAATTATTATAGCACAGTACATCTGTATGAATAAGGTGTTGGGCATATGGTTTATTAAATGTGGATTTTGTTAATTTCTATTATAAAATAAACTCTTCATATATAGATAATTATAAAATATGCAGCAATATCTAGTAGCAAGAGAGATAAAAATGGGCATGAACAAAAGATAAAACAAGTTTTAGTTTGAGAAACTCACTGGTCAACTAATTAGCAGTGACTGTAAAGAATATAAAATGTGTTGAGTTCTGAAAACAAATGATAATTCTGCAGGGTTAGATTATCTAGACAATATGTACTCTCAGGGAATCTTATAAGTAGAGTTATTAGATGTTTATCTATCTAAACACGTTTACAAGAATGTTACCTATCAGATCATATAGAACGGTTTATGCAAACAAGCCAGAACCACCTTTTGCTCTCAACAACAAACATGTTTAGTGAAGAAATGAGGCCTGTAGGGCAGTTCACAAAGACTCACTAATATTGAGGCTAGATACTTGATGAATTGTCATTGTCAGTCTTTTCCGACTTGTAGCTTCATCTGAAACATTTTGTTTGGAGGTTTCTCATCTCTGCTTTTACTGGATACATTTTAATTTAAAATGCCTTAAAAAAGTTTTTACTGAGATGCAGTGGCAAATTATTTCTAATTGCTTTCTATGCCTTTGCATTTAAAATCAACCATTTATTTAAAAATTTAAAATTTCCATGTATTTCAATTCCCTATTTTTTCTTTTTTCTTTTTTTTTACATTTAGTATTCTCGCACTTGTATTAGCCACTTAAAATGTATGTTATAAAAAATGTACCAAGGGATGACAAAGATATCAATTATTTAGGTGATTTGTAAGAGCTATACATTTATAGAATTTAAATTTATCTAACTGCTATGATAAGCATTTCCTTCAACACTAGATATATTTATTATATTTAGCCATATAATTGCAAAGAATGGAGTGCTAGTTAATTCATTAGATTATTTGAATTTTAAGTAAGCAAAGAAAATCCAAAATTCTATAGCTATAGTTTTTAAGATTTTGTTTTGTTGTAGAAGTGCATTTTGGCTCACAGAATGAGACAGCTGTTCATACCAAATTCCATTTTGATTTATATTTTAATAGTTCTTGTTCAAATTTTAGATAACATTGTAAGTTTCAGATCTTACTGTCCTAGTACTGGTATTGATGAAGAAATAAATTGGAAGTTTAGTATGTATTTACCTGCTTGTTTCTACTACCAACTTGATTTCTGGCCCCATAAATCTGTTTTATGCCTTTTGTTCCTGTTCTTCATCCATAAACCGAGAATGACATAACAATCTTTTCAAATCTTTCACAATTAGATATGACCCTCAGGTATTAACGTTATCTCACATTTCCCAGAAATGTATTCTGTGCCACTTTAATCCCTGGCTCCATGGGGAAATAAGCTGGAAAAATTAAAAAAGGAGGGGGTGGGACATTAAATATGTCTGGGAAAGGTGATGGGTTTGATTGGCCAAAATCTATTTCTAATGGAGGAAAATCCTTGGTTCCTTCAGAAGCTCCAGAAAGACAGAGATTTTTTTGCCTCTTTAGTTCACTACCGCATCTCAGCAACTAGAATTGTCTCTGGCACATAATAGGTGTTCGATAAATATTTGGGGAATGAATGAATGGGTATAAATAAGTAGCACCCTCTTATGTGTCAAAATAATGCCACATTGTAAATAATGTGACCTCTGTTTTTAAGAAATGTATATCCTGGTGAGAAAGATGGCCACTTTGGGTCCAGGTTTTGTTATCTATAGGATGAAGGAAGTTATATACTTGATGGTTTTATGATTCTACATAAACACTTGCTCCTTTGCTTTCCCTGCTACGGAGGGAGAAAGAGAAGTGAGAAGCACTCTGCTTCTTTCTGCACAGAATGGCAGACTGGCTCCTTGGACTAGGATCTGAAGCAATGACAGTTCTTCCGAAGGATATTGAAGGAATGTGTAGATGTAATTAGCAGGAAGTGGTAGGGGTGGGGATGGCGGCGTGGGGGTGGGAACGGACTCTGAGCACAGGGGTTAGTAAAAGATGGGCATGTTAAAGCACAACAAAGCGCGAGTTCAAGAAAGAAATGTAATGAATGAATACATTAAAGTAGAAACGCTGCAGACAAGAGAGCCTGGCTCTCATTAACCAGGTGTGTGACCATGTCAAGTAAGTTTGTTAGGCCCTGGTTTCCTCATGAGAGCTTTGGACTAGAAGTTCCTCATTTCCCAAATTATAACCTGAGGAACACTAATTAATACCCTGTACAACTGATCCCATTGTCAGATTGAGAAACTGCATACTATCATATTTTGTAACTTCTTTTTTTACATTTTATCATCTTGATAATGAGGATGCACTTTAAACCGTCATGTGAGAAAATATTGTGTCATTGGCAACTCTTTTTTACTTTTCTAGTAGAATATAAAATAATGGTGTGTCAAAATACCGCATATTTAATAATGCACATCAATATTAAGAAAATCTCTGAGAAGATCTTCATTAAAAAAAAAAAACCCATGTAACCTTGATTTTTCCAATATGGTTTGACTGTGGAAACTTATTCTCACCAACCCATCCCCCAACCACCCCCAACCCCGCCTTAAGAACAACCTATTATCGCTTCTCGGCCTTTTGGCTAAGATCAAGTGAAGAACAACCTATTAGCATTTTTTTTTTAGAGCCAGTGTGGTACAGATTACATTTTGGGAAATGCTGGATTAGGTAATCTCTTAGTCTTAAATCCAGAGATTTATTGGATTATTAACCTGTAATAGAAGATTTGAATGTGGAACTCAAGAGAGGATTCAGAATAGTATTAAAAGAAAAAAATTAGTCTTATCAATTATTCTTTTTTTAATTGCACTGATTTAAAATATTGCTGTTGCAATTTTTTTTAAGATTTTATTTTTTTAAGTAATCTCTACGCCCAATGTGGGACTTGAATTTACAAACCTGAGATCAAGAGACACATGCTCCACCGACTGAGCCAGCCAGGTGACCCGATTGTTGCAGTTTTTAAATTAAATTCCAAGAAACATAGCCAAAGGCATCATTTAGAAAACATCTTTAAGGGAGAAAATTTAAATACAACAACATATATTTACTTAGTACTTACTCTTGCCAGGGCACATTGCTAGATGCTGGGAGTGCAAAGGTAACCAAGATATGTATGTACTCTGTCTTTCAAGGAGATATTGAATAATTCAGGAGAATTATTATGCCTTTTCTTTAGTTGTCTGGGTGGTAAAGAAAAATGTGAAAGTTTTTACTTCTTCTCCCTCTGGAATCTTTCAGATTTTTCTGGAACATTAGGACTCAAATTTAGTTATTCATTGAGTGGCAATTGCAGACTTGTTTTCTGCTCATTGTTTTAGAATTAATTTAGATTTTAAATTTGATTTGGGAGATAATGTAATTTTGGAAATTTACAAAGCTGAGCTCTCAGACAATATAAGTTTTATTCTCTTTCTAATGAAGTATTCTTAATGTTACATTTAAACAAAATTCTACATCCCTAAGTGATGGATCCTATTCTTCCTTTTTGTGGATGGTTACCCCTCATCTTCCCTTCAGTCTGTGCTCCCAAGGGGGCGAGGCAGGATGGGAGAGCGAGCTATTTTTTGCAAGTCTTTTTGATTGCATGTGAAATATAGAATGAAAATGAGCCTGTCTGGTTTTAATTTTTTTTTTCTTTCCCTGTATGGGCCATGATGTTCTAGTGAAGACCCATACTAGAAAAAAAAATTAAAAACAGGGAACTCCAACTTTGTCAGACATTTCACATGCAATCAGATAGACTTGAAGTTAAGTGACTTTCTCTTCCACTATTGTCACTTGATGATGGCAGTGCCTTTAAAAATTCTTTTTACTCATATGCTTTGCAAGCAAGAAATTGCTCTTTGCATCAGGACATGTTTTAAATATTTCCCTAAACTTAGGCTTTATGGTCCACATTAATATAAAAATCACTGCTCTTGGTATTTGCATTACATTCTGAAGAGTTGATAAAGTACTCTAGTTCTTTTAGATACCTAAAGAATGTTGATAAAATTGTTACTACACATGACTTCAACAATTAGAAATTTACTTGTGACACACAAGTAAAAGATAGGAATACAAAATGTGGTTTCTGTCTTACAGAGTCATTCAGGTGAATGTTTCACCAGGATGCACGTAGTGGCAAATGTCTCTTCTATCAAGAAACTCACGCCTCCCTACTTACAAGAACATACTATTAAAGGCTAGAATTTTAAACCATATTAATAGGCTTCGGATGTTGTGGGAAGTAAATGTACTCCCACTGACTTCCAGTGAGAAAATGCTTGTACACATTCCCCTTAATATTAAAACTGCCTTATTTCTCAGCTCCACAATTTCTCCTCTTCCAAATCTAAGTCCACAAATTTATCCTGTCTGCTTTTACTTTAGTAAGTTAGCTGATATCTCTTATGTGAAAGACCCTTTGCATTCTCTTCATCAGACCCTGATACTTACCTTCTTGATGTTGAACACATTTGATCACGCTACATTTCAGCTTGTCTAGATGGAGTTCTCTTCCCTATTTGAATCTTCTCTAGCTCTCTGAGCCTATGGATGCTGTTTCTACAAATTATATGAGTTATCCATATCTCAGTTACAATTGGACCTAGTCAATTTAGATGGGCAAAGTTTGACAATATTAATGTCTTCTTTGTTAACATTCTATACACAAAATTTTGCATATGCTTTTACTCTGTGACTGCACGTTGTATTGATTGCTTTTCTTCTATCTTTCCTGCTAGAATGCATGCTCTCCTAAGATAGGAACCTTGACTTACTCGTTTTTAACTTTCCAGAGCTCATCATAGTTCTTGATTTACTGTAGATGTTTAATAAGTAGTTGTCAAATGTATGAATTAATCTGAGGCTCAACAGTTTGTACTGTCAAAGAATTTATAATCTGGAAAAAGAAAGTGGAAACAACTGAGGACGTTTGAGAATAATTGCAAAATGCTACTTTAGCCCACGTGTAAATAGTACCTTGTAGAGTAAATGCACTAGTACTAAGGGTATACAGAAGAAAGGAGTTATCAGAGTAGGGATGAATTTATTTGGGTATGTAGACTTGGAAGCAAAATTTGCTTGAAAGTATTTTCTCAGTTTATCTATTCAGACCTTCAGTATGGAAACCAGAGACCAATTTTATCATTCAACTATGCTCCACTAAAACATATGGTCTTGTTTAATTCAAAAAGTTTAAAATGGTATGTTGCCTTGGCATGCTTCTAATGTCCATTGATGCTAATTAGAACTCTGTGCATGCATCAATAGAATATAACTGAAACTGGTCTGTAGAGCTGTCTTATGTGAATAGAAAAACAGTGAGAAGGCATGAAATGTGATAATTACTATGACAAGGATATGATTTTTCTCACATAAGAAAAAAAAAATCTTTAGGAAGAAACAGTGGTCTTTTGGACTCTTAAGACCTGAAGTTTTATTTTCTTTGTGTTATATTTAGTACTTGGAGGATGAATGAAATGAAACTGAACCTAAATGTAAAAATTAAGAATGTTTTTAGACATGGAAACCAAGTTGAGGTACAAATTTTAAACTTTCTTAAGTTATGATATTCCCAGACATCACCTGCACAAGCACTCTGCAGGGAGGAGTGAGTGGATTGTTCCGGAAGGGTAGAAGCATCCTTGGGCCAAAGGATTTTGCTCTCTGGGTCCACCAAAAATTTATCACTGAGAAACATCTATTGAGTATCTCTTACACATGACTCCAGGTTGGGAATGATAATCTATAGCCTGAATTAATTACACAGAGCAAGTTAGCAGAGACTGCACTCTAGTTCCGGGTTCAAAGTTCAGCCAGTGGGATACTCTCTGAGAGCTATTTCGAGGATAACACTTTGATAAAAGGATATTCCCTAACATTTCTCTGGGGAGTTAAAAAGTAATACCAGACAATGTCTGTACGAAGATATGTCATTGTACATTTCCTGGTTTAAAAACCTATTCTTTGCATGCTTAAATTGTTGCTTTCTGCCCCATTCACATTCAGGTTTTGGCACGAGTGTCACAGTTCCCCATCTCTGTCTCTACCACTGGAGCACGAACTTAACGTACTCATGTCTTGCATTGGCCATGTCTTCTGTGTGTTTAGAAAACACCTCTTTTGGATATCAGTCCAGCCAACTTCCTCTCTTCCTTCACGGCGTTGTCCAATGTCGCTTTCTCAGTGAGCCCTACCTTGACCGTATTTAAGGGTACAGCCCTTAACTTCCAGCATTTCCAATCTTCTTTGCTCTGCTCAATTTTGCCTTTTTCCTTCTTCTGTGGTTATCACCTTCTAAGAGGCTATCTAATTTGCTTACATATTTTCATTGTGTTTTTTTCTGTCTTCCCCTGCTGCTTTTGCGGGAGCTCCACAAAAGCAAGATCTTTATTTTTTTGACTGGGATAGCCCAAGTACTTAGAATAATGCCAGAGTATAATAGGTGCTCAATAACTACAGGAGAAAGGGATGAATATATTTTACTTAGCACAGTGCCTGGCACTCTGGAAACATTCAACACTTTTGGAGCCTTTCGAAAACAGTAAGAAAAAAGTGTTGGATCAGTGGTCCTGTACGTAAGCCCTGCAACCCTAGTTTCATGGAAGCCACAGTATTGAGGCAAAAGTGTCATGACATCTTAGATTGCATGTTAATCTTGGGAATGTTTTTGTTTGTTCCACAATAAACATATATGAAAAAAGTGGTTCGTGGAATATATTTCACATGCTCTTCTAAAAATGGACTAGATTTGGCTTTTGTAAATGCCCACTAATTTAGAAATTTCCAACAATGTTATATCTGGATAGTGTTTAGCTTTCCAGTATGATGGACGAATAACCAACTGAAATTCAAAGTGGTAATGAAAATTCAAGTATACCACTTTGAAATATAGTAGCAAGCTATTTCAACATGAATTTTGCTGTTTAAACCCACTAAACTCAAAGCAAAACAAGATGGTCTTGTCATCTTTTATTTATTTATTATGTTGGGAAAATATTTAATAGTTTCATTTTTTTTCTGATCCTAGAACCAAAATTAAAGTTATGGGATCTTTAGGTCTTGTTTTGATTTTTCACAATGAAATGTAAGATTTATGACTTAAAAGTGTTCTAAGACTTAGGTAACAGATCTGATTTACTTCTTAACAGGAAGTTAAAAAGCCTTTCAACGTTTTATAGACTTTGTGAGAATCCCATTTGAACCTTGTCATTGACCCTCTGCTGAGGGAATGAGCACCGGAAAACAGACATTGGCTAGCAGACAAATGTATTTATTTTTCTGGATGTTCTATGGCGATTATTACTCTTGTCCTTTATTATCTTAAGTTGTTAGCAATAGTTCTTGAGCTAAAAGTTATCACGTAATTTAAGAAGAAAGAAGAAAATGGTAGCATAATTTGTCTTCACAGAGTATATAATGACTATGGGCTTTAGAGTCAGATAGCCCTGATATATCTATTTACTGTTTGTCCGTAGAAGTTATTTTACAACCTGAGCTACACAGCATTCTGCAGAACAGGCATGATTTCTACCTCCCGGAATTATTGAGAGGATTAAACACGGTTATGTAAAAATGCCTAGAAATGTGCCTGGCACATAGTAAATACTCAAGTTTTAGTTTTCTTTTAATTATTATTTTAATCATTTAAAGAGATAATTTGTGAAAAAAATACTGTCCTAAGGGAATTAGTATAGAAAAATGGTTACCAATAAGATATTGGTATGATATGCGGCACACTGAAAGAGTTAGCCCGGCTACCTTTGAAAACACATTTTTAACTTCAGAATTTAGCATCTTCAGAATGATAATGTGGCACTGCATTTATTCAGACAGTGTTTGCTTAGATCACTTAGATTGTGGCTGTGGTCCTTAGAGCAGACCTGTGAAGGTGTCAGTACATGGTCAAAGAGACTGACTCGCCTGAGGTCACATGACTGGGAAGCAGGCAGACCCAGAACATGAACTCTTGCTGTAAGTCTGTTTCTACTTAGAGTGAGAGCTTTCCATTGGAGCTTCAAGATAATACTGGCTTTGAGGCAGCAAGCCTCAATGGAACAAGCGTCAATATAAAAAGAGACTTCAGGCATATTTCAGTCAATAAATACTCTTGGATGGGGTTCAAGATGGATCTTATCTCTACCGAAGTTACTCTGTAGGGACTGGTGTTATGATGAGATACCAAGGTGGCGGTGTCACTCCCCCAAACATACTTTGTGTTGCATGTATGCACACACACACACACTCACTTGTGCCTTCGAAGCATTCTATTAAACTTTTAAATACAGGGAAAAATCTTACCCTAACATACTTCTAAGCCAATTTAGAGGTCACTGAGCAGATGTCATATAATACTAATGTTAAATTACCCTGTGTAATAAGAAAATTACAGTTCCTAAGTGAAGATAGTGAAGGGAAACCATCCAATGAATTATTCTAGGATTTCAAAATGAAACGATTTCTTCGAAATTAACAGTGGCACCACATAACGTTAGAAAAGTGAGTCTGAGAGGGAGAAAGGAAATCAGAGACAAAAGAGAAGGCTTTCTGTGTTTATATATGTCAGTTTTGGGTTATGAGGCTAGAAGAACTAATGTAATAGTATAGCTTTCAATTGTCCAGGAAGTATATTATTAAACTGTGTGGCAAGAAATTTATTAAAATCTGACTAACTGCTCATTGGGTTGTTTAATATAAAATCACAATAGCTGTTTCTAGTCTACATATACTTCCTTTTGCTATTAGGTACACTTTAAAAGCCTAATTATTTTGAGAACATGGCATGGCCAAAGAATAAAAATGTACAAAGTTCGACAACTTCAAATAAGCACTAGTGTTTCTTAAAGAAAAAAACAAAACAAAACAAAAAACCTCACTTACAGTTAGGAAACAATATTTATATTTAAGGTTGAAAAGCCAGGATATAGGAAAATTGTGCTAATTTGGAAGATGACCTTTAAGTGCACCAAAACCAAATAATTTGTAGGCTGTGACATAGGGCACATTCCTACAAAATTTGTGTGAATACTGCTTTAGTGGTTCTTGAAAGACAAACAAAGAAAGCTGGACTGAAATCTTTATCCCCTCCCAGATAAGACAGAGTCTGACAAAAGAGCACAGCCCTCTTTCAAAGCTTGCCATGAAAACGAGGTCTCTGTGGCACAGTTAATGAGATGGTTCATGGTGGAAAAACAATCTGTTTTTAAGAATGTTTAGATCAAAAGTAATTTCTAATCTATGAAATAAAGTCTCCTCAATACCCTTCATTCACCAGGAAAGCTTTTATGTTTGTCGTATTTACTTCAATCAGATGTTTTCAATTTTACCTTTCTCTCTGTACAAATACTTAACGTGGTTCGTCAAAACTGACCAACAATTTTATTCTCTTTCTTCAGAAAAGAGAGATTTTCGAGAGAGGGAGAATGAAAAAGAGAGAGACATCTTTGCCTAAACGATTTGCAAGCATCTGCGCTTTAAGCTACTTTTTATGAACACTCCTTAGTAAATGACTCAAGGTAAAAAAGCAGAAAAGCATCCAATGTTAGGAAATTGCAACCCAATACCGTGTAATTTAAACCTGCAGTTGCTTCTCTTGTGCTAAATGACATACAGATGGGTAGCTTAGTTCTCTCAATTTGGGGAACACAATTGGTCTTTTTGTATGAATGAACATATATTAACAAAAATATTTGGGGCAGAATCGTTTAATTCTAATTGTACAGATTTTAATTCTGTGCCATGGGAAGGAGTACTTTTAACCCAGAGATTTTGCCACGTTAAATTTGCAATTAATAAATCTCTTTGGACGAAATCAACAGAGATAACAACCCTTCCAACTAATGGAGAAATAAAAACCAAAAGATGACTTTTAAGAAGTCTAGAGTGAACGGACCAGAAACTCGGTTGTAACAGTCAACGGAGAGGTAACAAAGAGCAGTTCTGCATTCAGGCTCTGGAGAGGCGGGCTCTGACGGGACAAACATTTCTCATCTGCCCCTCGGAAAAGATTCAAAGTGTGAGTGGTAGGTGTTTGGATAAAGCCTAGTGTAATACAGGTTCCACCGAGATGAGAGACCACCACGCCATCAGCGATATGCCAGCTGTTCCTGTTGATCTTTGCAGGCCAGGGTGAGGCCGGCCTGCTCCGTGGAAGGTCAGGAGAGGCGCCGTTTGACAACCCGCAGGCCTAGGCCAAGGTGCGACTTTGTTTGGCTCCAGTTAGCTGTCTTCCCGCCTCTGTATTTTCTCATCGAGAATCAGCCGTCTCTCTTGGTGGCCCTGATTCTGGAAGCTGATATGCTTCTCCAATCCCACAATCAGGGGAACCGGTTAGTCACTTTTCTCCTGGTTTCATTTCAGTGTTCTCACACACTGTGACATCAGGTGACTTAACAGTAAAAGACGTAGAGAGCATTTCAATTTTAATCAGAGTTCTTTTCATTTCAGAGGAAGCTGAGTTTAGTATTCGGGGAATGAAGCAAGCTTTCTTTTAGTGATTTCAAAACATGGTAAGGGATTTTTGCACATAGGGCCAACTGCAAACCTCCTTCCCACTGTGATGGATGGTCAAAAAAAAAAAAAAGGCAATTTTATTGCAGTGAGTAAGGGTTGCCCTGCCGCGGAGTTATATTTCTTTTCAATCATTCGTGTAGGTAAAATAAAATACCACATATAAACAGGTGTTGTCTGAACATTTTACTGCAGTCTGTATAGGTTGAAATAAAAGCTGCCATTGTTATTACAATCACATTACAATTATTTCACCATTCAAATATACTTAATCAGTGAGGTCTTGCTAGATATACTTTGCAAAAAGAAGACTGTAGGTCTCTAGGCAAAATCACATTCACTTTACTTCTTGTCTTTGTCTCCCCCCCTCCCTATTTTTCTCACCTTTTCTTTGGAACTTATTGAATCTATATTAGTGTAAAGCCTTCTTCTGGAGTCTATTAAAGCTTTCTTGCTGCCTGTTTAATGTCGTAAGATACAGTCTTTAGACATTTGTTTTTAAGGACTCTACAGAACCTACTGAAATGTCTGACAGAATCACAGAGAACAACAAATTCCTAGTTATGGAAAAATGCATCTTTAGGGTTTAAAAAAAAATAGGATACCATTTAAATGGCCCAGAATGGAAACTGGATGATGGTTTCAAGCTACCCCACTAAGTTGCAAAATTGTTGAGTGAGGAGTCATTATGCAGCATAATATGCCCATCATCTTATATACATACAGTGTAAATGTTTATAAACAGGGTTATGCTTTTTGAATTTCTTTGAAAAAAAGGATTTCCTGGTAGCAGGAGACAAAGGATGTGCGACCACCATTGGGAACATTCAGTGAGTCGTTACCATCCCATGTCAGCCTCTTTGGCTAGAGTGCCTTGTCAGTGCTTCAGTGGGAGCCCCCGAATCTTGAGAAAGATTCTTTTCCAACTGAGAGAAACAGTCAGCTGCAGTTCAGATAAGTTTGTGTGGTGCATTAGGGACCGGTCTAGTGGTTGACAAGTGACTGCAGAAGCTGGGCGGTGGCGGCCAGCCAAAGCAAGTATTTAGGATTCAAACTAAAAAGACTCCTTCTCCCATGTCCTCTCTCTTTCCAGGGTCATGTAGGGATAAAAAGAACTGTAAGGTGGTCTTTTCCCAGCAGGAACTGAGGAAGCGGCTAACACCCCTGCAGTACCATGTCACTCAGGAGAAAGGGACCGAAAGGTAAGATGAGCTGGAAGAAAAAGTCATTAAGAACTAGTTTTCTTCACCTCGCCACCCCCCCCCCCGCCCCCCAATCTCCATGGCTCTGAATCCTTTTCCTTGCCGTTTAATTTAAAGAATTCTATACTTATTTGCTAAAATCTACAAATTAGTATCCTTGAAAAGGTTGAAAATGGTATTGTTTAGGTTAAGAGTAAGTTTTATTTATTCTTTCCCCCATTTAATGAACACTCTATCTCATGTAAAGTCACAAGGCTTTTATTAAGGGCCTGTTTTTAGTTTACTACAAAATGTGTGGAAGTAATAGCGATTTAGGTACATTTTTTGGGAAGACATCACAGTAAGCAAAACCATGAGGGACATGGCACTGTGCCAGGATGCTGAAATTTTGAAGGTGGCCATTGTAAGTATAGACGTTTTGGCTGCAAAAAGAAGGTAGCATAATTTAGTTCCTTTCTACCCCACTCCAATTTCTTTTTGAAGCACATGTGGAGAAAGTATTTATTGGCTCATTTGTGGTTGGAATGTCAAAAATTTTCAATAACTGCCCTCACATGGCTTTGGTCCTTGGAAGTTCGCCCTGAGTCCTGAAACAAGAGTTTGTTCACTTCCAAGACGTTTTTAGTGAATAAAGTCTCTCTCAGCTGATTCCAGCTCAAAGGTAACCTGCCAAGGTCCAGCCATTTTGTTGTTTAATTTACACCATGGAGGCTGGCATAAGGCTGTGACTTACCTCTGATCCAAATTTATTAATGATGTAACTTCTTGTTTTCATTCATGAACTGAAAGAGCTCTCTGCCACACACGGGGGCCTTGTTAATAGGCAACACTCTCTTCCTGTCACAGTATATACTGTTTACTGAATTTACCCAACGTTGAATCTCTGACAGTCTACTCTCACCACACAGTGAGCCAGTGGTGGGCGTCAGCCTCAGCCCAGGAGGACCTCTGCCCGTCCTGCTGTGTACATGACTAGTAAAATGATTTAATGCACACAAACAACTAGAGATTAGGTCATTCTTAAAAATTCTGTTTATAAAAAAATTGGACCTCATAAAGAGGGTGAAAGGATAATAAAAACAAGCTGCAGAGCACATAGACTTTTTGTTGGGCTAGCACAGCTGATTTGTATTAGCTGAATGACCTCCTAGCCTTTAAGATTGTTAACTTAGAAAAATATTCCCTTAAAGCTGCAATATTCCTTTTCGAACCAAAAAATAAGACTCCTTCCACTTGAAGTCTTGGACCCTTCTGCATTTTTGGGTATACACTCTTGGACACTGTAGAGTAGGCAGAAATCTTATGTAGTAATTTTTTTTTTTCCTGCGAATCTGAATTACAAGGGTTTTTTTTTTTGTTGAATAGCAAAAATTTTTTCTAAGCATTACATAACTAGATGGCTTGATTCTTTTTTTAACCTGCCGTAGTTCGGAGTAGTTATATGAACATTTTATTATATAGATTTGCAATATATTAGTAATGTTCAGATTTCCATATGTTTGGTCTGTTCTCATTTTAGGACAAAAAGCCCTAGAAAGATTTATTAGAGAAATATATTTTAAGCAAACACATTCTATTTGAAATAATACTAACTTTGTTTAAGTTTTTTAATGCTTTGTTTATTGTTTATCAGTGCCTTTGAAGGAGAATATACACATCACAAAGATCCTGGAGTATATAAATGTGTTGTTTGTGGAACTCCATTGTTCAAGTAAGTATGTTAGAAACCTATGGGTATGGGAAATATCACAGATGACAACAAACTAGTTATCGCTCATTCACATTAGAATCTTTATGCTACTAAAAAAAAAAAGAATCTTTATGCTACTAAATTTTCTTATTTCTATTTTCTCTCCACAAAACAAAAGTAATTGTTGACTTTCATGATAAATTACCAGTTTGGTAGACTGGCTGACTTTGCACTATTTTTTGGAGCTTTGAAATCTCCCAACGTTAACTTGCTCATGGCAATTAACCATGGTCCTTAGAAGAGCGATGAGAGAGATTTTGGTGGGCATAGAAATGTTTATTTTTTTATTGCTTTTTCTTTTATCAAGAGATAGCACTAAATTCATTTATTGGGCCATAGTAAAAGTTCTTCATGTGCATCCTTCAGATTGAATGATATCCACCAAGTTGATTATTCATATTTCTGTTATGAAGTGCAATACCTGTGCTGAAAGTAAGTGGGTATTATAACTGATAGTTACACATATGTAAGCAAATTATCTTTATTTTAAAGATCCCAATAGTTTACTATAAAACAATCAGTATATAGACTTTTTCACCAAAATAGTCATTTCAGAGAGCATAGATTATGGATCTTATTCAAGAAAGGAAAATCTTTACCAAAATTTAATTACCTAGGTATAGAAAAATCCTAGAAGCCCTGTACTTCCCATGGGGATGTTTATTTAGAGGAATGAAAAGACAAAGACAGAAAGCTTAAGTGAGAGTAAATTTCACTTATTTAAAGCAGAATTACAAATTTCTAAGGGGAAATGAACAAACAAGAATCTGATATGTGTAGCATGTAAAACATACTTAATATCTCTCCATAAATGTTTCCCTTTTAAAACACTAGCATTTACAGATTTTCCAGAAATAACAGGAAACAGTAGTTTCCTTGAAATTTTTTTAGAAGTTTAAAACCTTTCTTAACTTGCATAAACCTTATTGCACATTAGTGTTGGTTGAGAATCTGTTCTGAATTCTTATGTATTTATTCATGTTAAAAAAACCCAGCCCTTCAAATTGTCACCCATTTCCTCTCAGAAAACACACATCCTTATATTTCAACACCTTTAGCTTGTGTCATAATAGTTGATATAACACTTAAGATAGTTGCTGAGCCATGTTAAACTTGTTAATATCCCAAATGGTAAAAATTGGCCACATCCCCTTTGCCTTTTGTTTAAGAATCTCCATCTCTTTCCCCATCATGTGATTCAGTAAAGTAGTGGATCTAAGGAAAACGTATTGTTTTAAATAAGAAACAGAACCACTGTAAATGAAGGATTTAACCCATGTGAGATTTTGAGTCACAAATATTGAAAAGCAAGATCTTCCCTTAAACACAGGTACTGGCGAGATTCAGGGAATTTCACATTTGAGGTGATATTATGTCAATTTCCTTTAGCATTCTTATAGGGAAAGCTTTTATTTTCTACGTTTCTAAGGAATATGGTTTAATATTTTTATTCTCTTTCCCCCCTATTTTTTAAATTGTATGCTTCTCCTTCCTTAGTTTCTTGTTGGTTTTAGTGGGGGAATTGCTCTAGCCTTTCTTGTAGATTGCATTAATTCATTGGTGCAGTGCTGCTGTCTTCAGACTGGAGAAATTGTACCTTGGGAGTCCACCAAGACTTTCCAGGAGCCACAGGGCATGGACAGTTTTGAGGGAACCGATTTTCTGGTCCTCAGCTTCTAGATGTATGCTTCTCTGACACTGATGTATCTGAGAGAATCTGTGGTTGGCCACCTCTTTCTTCCTATCTTCTCTATCATAATTCCCTCTCCCACTTTACAGAAGATGTCATACCTTTCACTCATCCCAAATCTTACTATGATTGATTATCCTGGGATAAAATCTCTAAGGCTTCAAGCAAAGTGACAGTTCAAGAATGCATTACTTCTGAAGGAGAAAGCCAGAAAGCAAGGCCAATATATATATATATGTATGTATGTATATGTGTGTATGTATGTATGTATATATGTGGACATACATACGTATATATATTGAACTGGTAAAAAAAAATACCAAAATAGTATTTCATCCTGGTAAGACTCAGTCTGCCTGCCTGCTCTCTGCTTATCCATCTCTCCATCTGTTGTCTATCTATCCATTTTCTACTGGTCTCTTCAAGCGAGACTGTTGTCATGAGGCTATATATCCACATATTTATTTAAATTTGAAAAATGAAAGTCTTTTTCTGTTTGACTTGGTTTCACTTGGTTGATAGATATGACAGAGAGGACTATTGCAAATAAGGTTGTATGGTGGACTTCTCCATTCATTAAATGACCTAAATATATAGCTATAAGGTTTTGACAAAAAATGTATTTTAAGCCTGTAATCTATTTACAGGACACCAGAAAATTCAATTATTTTTTCAATTATTTTACTTTTGATAAGAAATTTTAGCGGTTACTTTAAAATATGTATGGGAGTCTGTATCCGTCAGCACACAATCTGGATACAGAAACCACACAGTAATTTGAACAGGAAAGTATAATTTAAAGAATTACGACCCTTAACAGAGGATTGTGGTAATGAGGGATTGGCTAGGAGGGAGTAAATAGAAATCCTGAAGAATACGGAAAAAGCAGATAGGAGACGCAATCATGACCCCTAGGGCTGCGGAAGAGTCCAGGAGAAAGCTCCCCTGGAGTGCCCCTCCCCGCTCCTTCCTCTCGCCGGGGCTGAGATCTGAGTCCTGCTGGAGAGGGCCGGGCTGTACCCCCACTACACTGCGGTGTCATGACTGTCCACCTTCCTGGCAATCCACTTTCTGGAATTTGCTGGAAATCTATCCTCTGCGGTGCTGGGGAAAGCTGTTTAGAGGGAGGTGTCTCACTGTAGGCATTCCTCCACGAAAGCACCGGAGTGGCGGGGGTGGCGGGCTGGGGTGGCCGGGGGAGCTGCTTCCTGCCAGGTGGGGCTGCTTCCTGGCACCGAAGGCAGCACCTGGCCCGGGAGAGGCTGCCTGTGCCGTCGGAGCCTGTCACCGGGGCGGTGGGTGTGTGCCGCGGAGGCCGGGGCCGCAGACGCCGTTCACAGGCCGCAGCCTGGCGCCCGCGACGCTGCCCGCACAGCGAGGGCCTGGAAGGGCAGTCGCTCCGGGCGCCGCGGGAGCCGGTTCAGCCCGCACACTGAAACCGCGAAGGAGCACGGTTCTCCGGCAGTTTTCCTCCTGTGCCCTCTGCTGACAGTTTAATATCATGCTAGCTGACAAAGAAAAAAAAAATGTTTTTAAAGGTCCCAGCTCCATTTTAACAGTAGACAAAGCTAGAAGAGAGGCAATAAATTGATAAGCTTAGAGCGCGCGCGTGTATATATATATATATATATTTTTCCCCCCAAAAAATTCTTTCAGGTTTTATTTATCTTTTTAAAAAAATTTTTTTTATTTATTTATTAGAGAAAGAGAGAGAGTGAGAGCGAGCATGAGAAGGGAGAAGGTCAGAGTGAGAAGTGGACTCCCCATGAAGCTGGGAGCCTGATGTGGGACTCGATTTTGGGTCTCCGGGATCATGACCTGAGCCGAAGGCAGTTGCTTAACCAACTGAGTCACCCAGGCGCCCTCTTTCAGGTTTTATGAGCAAAAGTTTGAAAGCCACTCACTAGTGGAGTGGATGACATCACAATGAGCTGCCTTCTTGAGAGAGCTGGTTTCACACTTGGAACACAAGCACAGGGGACCATTGAGATGTGTGGCTGAGCATGAGTGAGAAAGTGTGAGGGGTTTTTGCTTGTTGGAAAGCTGGGAATAAGGGAAGAAAATTTGGCAGAAAAGAGTAAATAGAGTAATATGAGAAATAACAGTGAGAGAGACACAGGTAAGAAATAAGATGAAGAAAGAAGTGCTCAATTCGAAAATGCCTAATCGTTAGCAGTATGAAAGAGTGGTTTATCCCCACTGCTATTTCTGTTACCAATACTCACAGTGTGTGTGTGTGTGTGTGTGTGTGCCTTCACGTATGTGTATAATCCTCTTCTTTCACTTGACTGATATCTATATACATAATATTTCCTTACAAAAAAGGCCATTCAATTATTCTCATTTCATTTTCAAACTTGTACTCTACCCTGAATACATTCCCTTTCAACAATATAGTGCTTTCTTACTGCTTACCAAGTACAAGAACCTTATTCACAGACGGCTTATAAACCAAATGTGTAATTTATTCCATGGTTCACATTTTCTTCACATTCACAAATTCTACCAACCTAGTTTATTTCTCCTACGGTACTACTGAGTTTCAGTTAGTAAATTAACTGACAGAGTCAAGAATGTTCTCTCCTCTGGAGTTATTTGAACTTATGAAATTTCATAAAATGAATTTATTACACATCAGATAAATGAGAGAAGGCCTTGGCGAAATAAGTGATTCAGAATGTATTTTTGACCACATATTTTGCTTTGGCTGACACTTTGCCGAGTGTTGTGGGACAAATAAATTTATGGACTATTTTTTCCCTTAAAGTACTTCTAGTTTTGTTTCAGTGATAAGAAAACAGAATAAACACTTATAAAATATGAAAAAATAATGCTGGTGTCAATCTGGTTGTGCCTTTTAGAAATGCTTTCATGTGGTGGGGCACCTGGGTGGCTCAGTCGGCTAAGCATCCGACTCGATTTTGGCTCAGGTCATGATCTCAGGGGCATGCCATCCATGCTGAGCATGGAGCCTGCTTAAGATTCTCTCTGCCTCTCTGTCTACCCCTCCCTCTTGCCCTTGTGCTTGCTCTCTCTCTCTCTCTCTCTCAAAAACAAACAAAAAACCAAAAAAATAATTGCTAAGTATTTGTTTGTTGATCAGATTCATGTCTGAACTTTGTGGGATAGATTATGGAGAAATTTTGAGTAAGTCAGTAGCATGATGAAAATGGAAAATAAGCCATCACAGTGCACAAGATAGATTTCTTTCTTTCTTTTTTAAAGATTTTATTCATTTATTTGTCAGAAAGAGAGAGAGAGTGTACAAGCAGGGGGAGCAAAAGAGGGAGAAGCAGATTCCCTGCTGAGCAGGGGGCCTGACGTGGGGCTCCATCCCAGGACCCTGGGATCATGACCAGAGCTGAAGACAGAGGCTTAACCGACTGAGCCAGGTATCCCCAGGTGTCCCCACAAGATAGATTTCTGGAGGTGAAAAGAGAAGGGAATAAGAGTAATAGCTTCAGTGGGAATTTTTTCCCTTGTTACCTGATAAACCTTAACATTGTCCATGTGTAATCCAGTCCTAATAATTTTAAGATTTGTAAGAACCACATAGGATAGTTTTTGTTCTGTATGCATTAATTTATCAGGCCTTTCATTGAATTAATAGCTCATTTTACACAGGTTCATGAATGATGATGATGATGATAATAATAATAAAAAAACAAGAGCTAACATTTACATAGTACTTACCACATGCCAGGCATGGTTGTAAGTGCTTTATGTAAATTAAGTTTTTTAATCTTCTCAACAATGACACATTTTACAGATGAAAGAAACAGAGAGGCTAAGTACTTTGAGAAGATCGCACATCAGTTTACAAATAGATTTAGTACGGTAGCACTTGAACTTGACAAGAAAAAAGGTAAGGAATTATAGGAAGATAAAATTTTAATTAATTTAGTTAAATTTATTTAGTATTTTATTTTGGTCACTCTGGTCTGTTTATTTTCCTCAGCATTACTGAAACACACACACACACACACACACACACAGACACACAATTCCTTGAAAAAACTTTTTGTTGTAGGAGTTAAGTTGAAAATTAAAGACCATTCCAGTCGTAGGGGGTGCTGAATCAAAGGGAACTAGCTCTGTCATGGGAGGTCATCAGTACGGAGTCAGCTTCAGAAGGGTTGTCTTTATGGAAGTCCCTTGGAATCCTGACAGGAAAATGTAGCAGCATCCAGAAAGCCATCAGGCAGTTCAGCATCTGCGAGGTAGGGGAGCAGCTGGATTCGTGGGCAGGATTCTAGTTATTGAAACTGGAAGGTCATTTTATTTTCACTTATTGACCCCCCCCATCACATTTTCTTAAGTACCTGTATTCCAAATTTTCACCACTTTTTCTGAATTCTCTCTGTATATTTCTGTGAAGACTGAGGCCAAATGACATGAGCTATCTTAAATATCTTTTCCTTCTATGTTGAAATTTCTTTTTAGCTTCATTATCATCAAACAGAACCCAGATCACCTATGAGAAAGGGCAAAATAAAACCAAACAGGTGTAGGAACTAAATGCAGGAAAAGACCTAGAATGTGGCTGATATTCAACACTTGTTAAATTCAAGTGGTCTGACCAAGTTTTGGGAGCATATCCTACTATCACAACAGCCTAAGCAACTCCTCATAATGTGAGAAAGCACAGGCTTTATTAGAGGGAGTCTGTCTGTTAACAGGAGATATTAGCGCGATGAGTCACTGCACCAGCTGTGTTGCTACATTTCAAACGGAACTCTGCTGCAAAACTACTCACATGTCCTGCATTGCACTTGAGCCTCCTGTGCAATTTTATTCTAGGCTACTTGAAAATTTAAGCCGTTTTTCAACTCTTTAAGAATATAAGCCCTTTCACTGGAGAAATTCCAGTTGAGTGCCGCACACAATTTACTCAGCTATGCAATTCCCTGTATGCTATTCCACTTACCATTAAAGGAGACTTTCAGCATAAACTTTTCCCCTTCTGATACTATGTTCTGAGTGCGCCGTGCATGCAACTATGCGTGTGTGTGTGTGTGTGTGTGTGGTTGTTGTTGTTGTTGTTGTTGTTAGTGGAGGAGATGTAAAAGGGAGAGGGAGTTTTCCATTCTTACTCTTTATTCAAATCCCATTTTCTCAACCCTTCAAAATGCTATCCATGTAATATTTATTCATAAACCATTCCAGCCACTATGCAATTCTACCAGGAAGAGTAATACGAACTTCACATCAAGCTTTCTTTTTATGGAACTCTAGCTGGGAATTGCTCATGGTTCCAGCAAATGTTTCTTAACCTCTAACAAAGTGCATTTAACTTGAATTTAGAAGATTTGAATTACCCTTCACCTCATGCTAAATCCTTAAAGTAAGCTTTCCAGTACAATGAAACTACTCTGAGAGGAACTAGATTTCTGAGCAGTGGCTTAAATTGGTGTTCTAGCTGAATAACTCATATATTATTTTGAAGAGGATATAAAGTTGACTTCCCTCATCCAATTGGCCCTTCCTGTCTTGTCCCTACATACAGTGATTTACAGGAAAAGTATCTGTCACAGAGGGAGTTACTTTTCTATCTGTATCTCATCTGAAAGCTCAGGGCAAGACCCCGGTTAGACTGAAAGAAAAGTACTTCCTGGAGCTACTGGCAAAGATAGGGAGCAAAAAACGTGGCTAGTGCCTGACTCATTAAGCCACCAGGAAAAAAAAGAAAAGAAGAGAAAAGACAGAAAAGCATAAATAGCATGAAATAAAGGAAAGAACAACTCCATTTGAGAAGCCAGAAAACAATAGTAAGGCATGATTCAAAGTTTAACAATATACAAAGGTATGACAGTTGCCTTTTCTGACACAAAGAAGAATTGAAACAAGGCCTACACATAAAATCCCCGGATAGCTGAATGTGTATGTATCTGTGTTTTGCGAGAGGAGCAAATCTTGCCTTTGATTATCTAAATCACAATCCTAGTTCCTTAGTTAATTTTCCAAATGTAGAGAGAAATAGCTTAGATCCTTCTCAGTGGATTAGAATGGATAGTTAGATTCAACTGGGAAATACAATAGGTAAAATTCTAACTCTGATTCATGTAAATTTATCTTGTTTGTATAAATATGAATCAGAATATTAATGAATATTTACTATTACAGTTCACAGACTGAACATCTTGTCTTCACATAAAGATATCTTATAAAAAATAATGTGCAAGTTTTAGCAAGTCCTTCTGAGGCAAGCCACAAAGCTACTCTTTCGGTAAATGAGCAATTCTTTCTAAACATGGTAGCTGATTCAATGAGACCCACATAAATTTTCATCCAGGGTCATGCCTTCCGTGTTTCTTACACGTGGACAAGTAACCCATCACATCACATTATCAGAGAAGAGCACAGAAGCCCTCCAGAGCACCAAGTGGAAAGTGTTGGGAAGCTCCAGTGTGGACTTGCTGGGTAACCATAAGCAAGTTCCTTAAATGTTCCATCTCATTTTTCTCATCTGTAAAATGGTGAGAATCACATCAACCCTTCCTAACTCATAGCACTACTGTAGCAAATGAAATAATTACATAAACATGCTATAAAAGATATAAAGATACACATATAAAGTAAGGTTTGTAAAAACTGCACAGCTTTAAATAAATTTACATGGTAAAGTATAAACAGCATGCAAATCTGAAATTCTCAAAATTAAGTCAGCATAGTCTGCTTTTGATTCCAGCCTTACCACATGTTTTATAATATAATTTGACCTAGTGATCTGTATCCAAAATATTTTCAGTTTCTGCTGAATTAATTAAAAACAAATTTAGTCTAGATTCTAAATTCCCCAAATAATGTGACCTAGATGAGTACTGAGAGTTTAAATACATTAGTTACTTGCAAATCTCTCCTTAACAAGTCTATAAACTTCTTGAGAGAATAGGTCATGACTTGGGATTTTGGTAGCCCCCATCTCCACCCGGTGCAGGGCCACAGGACTTTGCATATCCTTGGTATTCAACTGTTTGTTAGATAAATGGTTTAATTCCAGTAAATCAAGAATAACAGTAGAGTCAAATGATTCAAGTTGATGCTGGAATGAGGGAAGTAGAAATAAGCAGTTGGTTATAGACTCCCCTAATTATAATCTTCTGCCACACTCTCTAAAGTGTTTTCTGTAGACCACTCAATGATACTTTCATTGGATGCTTAATTCAGCAATAGCATTGCTTGCAACTGTAAAGGCATACCTGTCCCAACTAAGGGACACGTGGAAATGTCTACAGCTGGGACTATAATTTACAAGGAAACATTAAAAAGAGAAAAGTGTGACAAAAAATAGGGTCAGCTACCCAAAGCTGTATCAAAAGAGAAGTTCATAGTCAAACACTATTTTTTTAATGATTTTATTTATTTGAGAGAGAAAGAGAATGAGCAAGAGAGAGAGAGAGAGCACTAAAAAGCTGGGACTGGGGTGGGAGGTGGAGAGATAAAGGGAGAAGCAGACTCCCCACTGAGCAGGGAGCCCCATGAGGGGCTGGATCCCAGGACTGAGGATCATGACCTGAGCCCAAGGCAGACACTTAACTGACTCAGCCACCCAGGTGCCCCCATAGTCAAATATTTTTATTATTAAATATAAGAAAGATTAAAAAAGCAGTGAACTAAATAGTCAACTCAAAGTGCTAGAAACATAACAAAAACAATAAAATAAACTAGGATAAAGTGTCCACGTTTTCCCTTCAGGAATTTGCCAGATATTCAGAAGCAGAGATACCAGTAGGCAGGATTTTTCAACCTCAGCACTTTTGGCATTTGGCTTCCATAATTCTTTGTTGTGGGGGGCTGCCTTATACATTGTAGGACCTCTACTCACTAGATGCCAGTAGCACACGGCCCTCCCATTCAACCCCACTAAGCTGACCAAGAAAAATTTCTCCAGATATTATCAAATACCCACTGGGGGCAAAACCATCTCCATTTGAGAACAACTGATGTTGGCAACCAAGAAAACAGTCAAGCTCTGATTTGTAGTGTTTGCTGATTTCTGTGGTGCAAATACTTCTACCATGGCTCATATTTCAAGCTATAAATGGGACATCACTGAGTGTGGAGTTGGGAAGAGATGTGTAGTAACACTATTATGTAGTTTTTCTATAATGCACATACAACAGATATTAATAACACAGACAACAGTTAAATTTAGTTTAAAAATTTAGAAGTGGTGAGTTTTGGAGTATTTGCTTTTAATATAATTTATTTAATTGTCAGTTTATATAATTTATTTGTAATAATGCCTGTACTTAGCAACTGACTTTTACATTCCTGAAATTTTAGTAATACACTCTCTTGAGCTCCAGCACACCGATGGATCGGTGCAAACCAACGGTAGACTAAATTTATCAAAAACTGCAACCCAGGGTCAAATTAGCTCAGTTCCTGATTAGATTAATGTAATCTTCCCTTTCCTCTCCACACTCCGCCTATCAGAAGTTAGGATGAACCATCTGTAAAGGAAGATTACATCATCCAGCATCCAATGTTTCATACCCACTGTCTGGCACTCATCAAAAATAACCAGATACACCAAAGTAAAGGACCACGGGAAATAAACTGACCAAAGAAACAGGTCTACAGATGGCCCAGATATCCAGATATTTAAATCATCAGACACAGACTTTTAAATAACTCTGATAAATAGAAAATAGATGACAAGCTGGGGAATTTCACCAGAGAACTGGAATCTGTTGTAGAGAATGAAATAGTTTGAGGGCTGAAGATGCCATAACTGACATATAAACAAAAGAGATGAATTTAACAGCATATCGGACATAGGAGAAACAAGATTAGTGAGCAGAAAAACAGGTAAGTAGAAAATATTCCGACTGAAGCGAGGGGCTTACAAAATGAAAAGTTATTGAGAAGATAATACAAGAATTACGGTTTCAGGAAGACCATACTATATAGCCATAGAAAGGGAAGGAAAAAGTAATGGGAGAGAAGCAATATTGGAAGAGAGAAGAGCCAGGAATGTTGCCAAACCCAGAGGAAAAAAGATAAAACTCAAGTCACAGATTCAAAAAGTGCTATAAATCTGAAAGGATGAATATGAAGAAAACCACATATGGGAACAACACAGCAAATCTGATGAATATCAAAGGTAAGGAGGAGATCTTAAAAGCACTCAGATAAATTAACTTGAAAAAATAAAAACAAGTAGAACCGTTAAATAAAACCAAGGGGTTGATCTTTGAAAAGACCAATAAAGTTTAACATGTCTGTCAGGTCTAATCAAGAAAGAAAGGGAGAAAGAAAAGAAAACAGGTTGCAAACACTAGGAATGAGGGTGGGATAAAACCAAAGATATGAAAAGAATTAATGTAAGAGAATACTATATATAATTCTATTCTAATAAATTAATCTCAGTTTAATTTTCTAAGAATCAAATGAGGTACAAAATTTGAGTATAGGAGAGTTGTAATACTCGAATTGACCAGTAACCCTGGAAGAAATTGAGAGTTATCATTAACCAACTTCAACTTCTATAGAAAAAGGCAAAAACATTATGCCTACCATGTTATAAGGTCAATGGTAGGAAATAGATAAAAGCTTACCAACTTCATTGACAAATGTAAAATACCTCAAAAACCCAGACCTGACCAAGATATTCCAAGGGAAAACTGTGGACCAATCTGAATTATGGAAATAGATGTAAGGCTTTTAAATATTAGTAGAAGGCATGTAGCAACATATTGAATGGGCAATATGCCACGGCAAGATAAAGTTTTTTTTCAGGAATGTACAAATAGTTCAATTCCCGGACATCTTAGGAAAAACTGATCATTTTGATTATGTCCAGAGAGGTTTTATAAAAATTTAAAGTACATTTTTTAATGAAAAAGAAAAAAACTTCTCAGTGAAGTAAGGACAGAGATAAATACTGTGTTTTATCAAATCTAAGAAGCCATTGATTGGAGGATTTATTATTATTACTTTAAGTAACACTAAGGAAAGAAACTTGCCATATAAATTGTGCAATGCTGCCTATTGATCATAGACACACCTAGGTCTCAGAGATGTTAATGTGTTAGGTATAAAAAGTACCCAATAAAATCAATGAAAGACTATAAATAGTGTCGGGACAACTAGCTCTATATCTCAAAAATAAATTTAGATCCCATCCTCAATATCCTACAACCCAGTATCTTATTTCCCACAATAAAGCCTAGGTTAAATAAAAATTTAAAATATTAACAATAAGACCATACAAATCCTAGGGGACAATATAGAGCTGAATGAGTATAACATTGGGGGGTGAGGTAAGCCTTTCTAAACAAGACTGTCATGACAGGAATCAAAAAGAAAAAAATATTTTACATTGGACTACCTAAATATTTTACATTTCTATAGCTCAAAAGCACTTAAAAAAACTGGCGAACAAACTGAGAGAAAATATATGCAACTTATATGAGAGACAGAAGATTAATATTCAAATCAATTGAGAAAGACAAACATTGGGAAACTAGTAGATGATATAAAACCTTCCACCTCTTAGAATAAAAAAATGAAGTAAAAGGAGGGATAGTTTTTTTCTTCCTACTTAGTAAATGCAGTATCAACAAGTTCAGTGTTGGTCAGGGTCTGGGAAGTTAGCACTTTAAAATTCTGCTGGGTAGGGTGTGAATTGGTAGAAACTTTCTGGACAGTAACTGAATAAGTGATGTTAAAAGTCTTAGAATTCTGCATGCCATTAATCTAGCAAATACACTATTAGCAGTTTATTCTAAAAATCATGTTAATGCATTTAGATAAAGCTATAATGTCTTTAATCACTCTTATTTATGATAGTAAAAATTAATTTGAATATTCAGCTAAATGAACTACCTAGTTAAAATATATATGACATTTCAAATAATATTGCAAAAGAATATTTTCTGGTCTGGAAAGAAATTTAAAACAAATTTAAAAGTTTATGAAACAATGATGACTATATTTGTAAAATACATCTCTCTATCATTATATGAATATAAAGCAGTTTAGAAGGTTATGTACCAAATGTTAACAGTAGTTATCTCCAGGTAGTTGGATTATAGGTAATTTATTTTCTTGTCTGTCCTTTTTATTTGTTTTAAAGATGAACATGCATTTCTTGGGTAATAAGAAAAAAAAGAAAATATTTGACATTATTTTACCTTTAGTCAATGTGTTACAAATATTGAACAATTTATTTTAAAAATATTTTTTATTAATAAAAAATAAAAAGTATTTTTATTAATTTTTTTAAAGTAGGTTCCATATCCAACGTGGGGCTTGAACTCATGACCCTGTGAGCAAGAGTCCTACGTTCCTCTGACTGCACCAACCAGATGCCCCTGAACAATTTATTTTAAAAACTTAGTTTAAGGGGCACCTGGGTGGCTCAGTTGTTAAGCATCTGCCTTCGGTTCAGGTCATGATCCTGGGGTCCCTGTGTCCGGCTCCCTGCTCTGTGGGAAGCCTGCTTCTCCCTCTCCCACTCCACCTACTTGTGTTTTCTCTCTCTCTCTCTGTGTCAAATAAATAAATCTTAAAAAATTAAAATAAAATAAAAACTTACTTTAAAAACATCATATTTCTACCTCCAAATTTATCTTTTCCTGGTGATAATTTGAAAGAATGAACTAGAATGTAATTTCCAATTTATTTTTGAGAGCCCAAATAGATCCTGTCCGTGTAATAATTTACTCACGTCCCAAGTAGATACTTTACCCACTGCTCTCTTCTTCTAAGTTGTTGCTGCTGCTGCTGCTGCTTTTCTCTTCCTTCTCTTTTATCCCTAAGTAATAATGATGCTGTCCCAGGACAGGTGGCCCCTGGGTCTTAAACTTTGCTCAGACCTTCTATATACCAACCTTCTCTTGGCATACAGCTTCAAACACCATTTCAGGTTTTCTCCCTCCTCCTGGCTATCTTCCATCTATCTTCCTATAGGTCCTCACATGATCTTACTCCCAGACACCTGGAGGTAATTGATGAAGGATGGGACACCAATTTCAGAAGATTTGTATTTATTTTATACAGACTTGCTTTCTTAAACTGTTCATGTTTGAACGAGGATTAAAAAAAAAAGTGGCCATTGATTGAGGGCTTACCAGGTAGGAGGCGTTACTCTAAGCACTTTAAAAAAATGATCTCCTTTATTCTTCCTAACTTAAATAGAAAATCAAAGCTTACAAAAGGTGTGCAATTGACTCAACGTAACATTGGCCGTAAGAGATGGAGCTAGGCAACAAATTCAAGTCTGGCTATCCCCAGAGGCACCACTCCTCAGCTCCTATATTGTGTTATAATACCTCCCTGTATTCTGGCTGGTTATTCTTTTTGCTGAGTAATTCACCATCTGGTAGCTATCGCACTCTGGTGTTAATTGGTGCTAATTTTCTGATGATGGCCAAGTGACTCTACTTGGATTTTAAAGTAAAACATGCTATGATTAAGGTGTGAGACCGTGTGAGGTTAAAGTAAAGTCACAACTTTCCCTCCTTACTGTGTGTCTTTAAATAAGCTACTTAACCTCTGTAAGCCTTAATTTCCTTATTTGCAAGATGAGAACAATACCGGTGTCAGGGTGTCAGGGGAGGGTTAAGTAAATAGTGTTGAAATGTTTTGTAAGTGGAAAAAACCACTGTAAATGTGAAGCATCGATACTAAAGCACTTTAAGGATTGGCATTCGTTGCAGCTTTCAGAGCTAAAGTTCATTAGAGAATGGGAAGGCTTGCCACTTATTTGGAAGAGACCAGAAGATCAGTTAGTAAGTAATGCTTCAACTCCTGCTAAGCTTATTTGCTGGGGTGATCACTGTCTGGTGGTTATTCCAAGCCGGTGTTGATGCCGTCGAGTAGTAGCTTGCTGTGGGGGTTGGCTGGGGAGGAGACTGATTTTGCTTGTCCAGCACAAACGCAGGAGGCGATGGGTAATCGATAGTCCTGCGCTCTTACAGATGGCCAGCCCGTATCTGCAGTGCTCTGTGGCTCAGTATAAGAGCCCACTTCAAAAGGCTTATACACAAAATGAACCCCATTCAGGAAAGAGCAACTGACCGTTAGGCATCTCAAAACCATGTGACTTGAACAGATGGTGGAAGGGAACTGAAATGCTCAGTTCAGAGGGAGGAGAAAAGGCATGGAGCCTTGGTGGTCTGTGTTAGCAGTTTGTAAATCTAGCGGTCCATGAGAATCACAAATTCCACGCCTCTCCCCTGCTCCAAATTCTGATTTAGCAAGATTAGGATGGAACCCAGAATCTTTTATTTATTTATTTATTTATTTTTTAAAGCTTTCCACTAATTCTTCACGCTTGGTTACCATGAGTTTAGGTGAGCCTTAAGAAAGATTTGCCCTAGGGTGATGTCAGTAGCCATGCAAGGGAGGGAACAAACACTACAGATAACAATCACTAGACAGTAAGAGATAAAATTTCTGAGTGTGAGATTGGTGAAAAAAGCCATTACTAAAGATTAATTTGCTGTTTTAAATGTGGCTTGGGAAAAAAGATCATTATTCAACTTTGGGAGCCTGATAGATTTCAGGTTTTAACCTAAAATTTCAGGTGCATCGATATTCCCCACAGTATGTTCCGGTGAATATTTGTTTGGTCAGAATACTATTCCTGGAAAAAAAAAAAAAGAATAATACTCCTGCAAAAGACCAATTCCATGACATGCTAATATGTGTTCCACGAAAAAAAGAGGGTTCTGTGGACACGAGATTGCTTTGCTTTCTGGGAAACATGGAGTTAAAATAAATCGAACGGTCGCTTCATCGTAAAAATCAAGGAGTACACAATTCACTAGTGTTCATTGTAGAGCTCTGGAAGTAGAATGTTCTGTGTAGCGTCTTCGGAAATATCTGAGCTCAGAATCTTACTTTAGGGATATTTTGTGCAACTGATGTTATGATGACACACATTAGGAAATGCCACTGTGCCAAGTAGAACAAAGTCTAGAAATCACGGAAGGGCTGAACAAGGCTGGGAAGTGCTGCAGAGACTCAGAAGACTTAAGAACCAGCCACTGTGGTTGGCGATTGTGAGAGAACAGTTTTGGTAGAAGCAGTAGTGAAAATAAGAGTGTGAAGATTTAAGATATCATCTCGTGTTTTCAAACCACGAGCTGAAGTGGAGATAACGTAAAATATTTGAAATTGAAATAATCCCAGAAAACACAGTCATCGTAGTTACATCATTTAGTTAAGATAGGAATGGTGAGGCTAACCCCTTATTACTGGAGGGAAAGCAAACTCAAGGGAAAATTTTGTTTTATGTTTTTGATAAACTGAAGAAAGGTATAAAGAAGGATATATTTAAGGTTTTAGAGTAAGGAAAAGAGATTTAAAGACTAGGTATAGTCAACTTGACAACAGAAGATTAGGGGTGCCTGGGTGGCTCAGTCTGGTTTTTTTGTTTGTTTTTTTAAGATTACTTCTTTGAGGGAGAGAGAGTGAGTGCTCTCAAGTGGGGGGGGAGGGCGCGTAGAGAGAGAGTGGGAGAGGGAGTGGGGGAGGGAGAAGCAGACTCCCATTAAGCAAGGAGCCCGATGCAGGGCTCAATCCCAGGACCCTGGGGTGACAACGACCTGAGCTAAAGGCAGATGCTTAACTGCTTAACTGAGGGAGCTACCAGGCAGCTAACTGGCTCCGTCCAGTTAAGCATCTGACTCCTGATTTCGGCTCAGGTCATGATCTCAGCGTCGTGAGAGACAGAGCCTCCGTGTGGGGCTCCAGGCTGGGCCTGGATCCTGCTTACGATTCTCTCTCCCTCTGTCCCTCTGGACCAACCTTCCCCCTGTCTGGGCCCAGGGGCACTCTCTCTCTCCCTCTAAACAGAAAAAAAAAAAAAAGATTAATTTTTCTCCTTTTGGGATAGGTAGAAGAATTTTTTAGATTAGCAATTGTCCATCTGGGAGATGAAGTTTTAATCTTCGTGTTTTTTTTGGATTACTTAGGTTGTCTTGTCTAAGTGGTAAAGTACACGTGCTGTAGAGTAGGAGTTCGGCACACGGCCCCTCTTGTCAGCGTCTCTGTTGCTTCTACATTTGGATGTCTTGCTGTGTCACACCACCGGCAAGCAGACCAAAGAAAGGAGCGTCCGTTCAAGTCCAAGCAGATAACTGTACACATGGTATCATTTAATCATCACGAATAGCTGGATATAACCCATGACTCCTTCTGCTTTTTATATATTATCTCTGTTATCTTGCGTTGCGCTTGCAACAAGCTGTACTCGTTCATTTGTGCCTTGATCCGTTTTTCGGTGGTCATTCCAGCTGCAGTTTTTCCTGCTCCGAGGAAGGTTGGCTTTATGCCGCCGAAGATTTGCACATTTTACTTCTATGTACTCACTTACGTCTATAGTGTTAATGGCGGTTGCATGACTCACGGCCTGCATAAGCGTAAGTTAACTGCAGTAGCTCTGTGGTCCTCGCAGAGATTGCTCTGGAAGACCACCCAGAAGTGGAATTTACACAAACTGCAATGTCCCCCTCAACTTCAGAAGCTGAGCGGCACTGACCAAATTACACCTGCCTCCTCTGGCATGAACCAGCTACCTGTTTGTTTCTGATGGAGGTTCACGCTGTTGATGTTAAACTATAAAGGGCTTTATGGGCTGAATTACGGCTACTTTAAACAAGACTTCTTCTTTCAAATCAAGTGCTTTGCACATAGTGAGCTCTCCATAAAGGCTTTGGACTATGACTTAATGAAAGTTCATGTCTTGTCAACTTCTTTTCATGGTCTCTGGTTTGGAGGGAAGACTTTTTGATATTGAATGTTGGTCTTTCGTATTCTTTTTACTTGGGGGCGCAGAGGAGTGTAAACTTACTGACTTATGTAAGACACATCAGTTTCGTGCTGAATCTTCTGAGGTGATTTGCTGGCACAGTCTGAGTAATTCATGGAATCTAAGGTTTTATCCTTTGATTCATGTAAGCAGAGACAATAGCTGTAAAATCAGATATTTTTAAGCAAGTTCACCAAGAAAGGGGCAAGTGTATGATTTTTTTTTTGCCTGGGGACTGGGTCTTTTCTGACAGATTTTTTCACGTGGTTGGTGCTTCGTTCAGTGCTTCCCACAAAGATAACTTTTTAATGGTGATGTGTGACAACTTGTGAATGTGGAAGTTTATATGAAGCAATGGGAAATTTTTCACTTCCTTGTTGGGCAAAGAGTTATTTTGGAAACTACTAATATAAACAAATTGAAATAATTAGGAATGTGAGATGCTTTGTTATTTTAAATAGAGGTTTTCTTTGCTTTAAAGGAACGCCATCCAGTCAGTGGTTTGTAGGATCATCTGGATCATATGGAGAACTTAAAAGTAGAGATTTCCAAACTCTTTAATCTGTGCTTTCTGAAAGTGTGATGTAGTTCAGATAATCATACATCTTCCAGAATCATTGATTTGGGTCCAGGGAACCAATGATTTAGTACTTATTTTTATTTCAGAGTTAGGTCAAGAGACATTTTATACCATCTCTTTCAAGGCGGTTATATACTTTTCTATTAGAAAGTTTGCTTTTAGTATCTTTATGATTAAAAAAATTACCATAATCTGAGATCCTGTGAGGAACCATACAGCTTGAAGCTTTATTGATCCTACCAAGTCACAAGAATAAATCAGGAATTAGCAACAAATAGAGGTAGCAAATGATTCAGAAGCAACCTACTCTTCTCTTGTTTCCCCCAAATACTAAAAGTAAGGTACTATTCATTATCTACCTAGTTACTTGAGCAAAAATTCCAAGAGTCATCCTTGATTATTCTCTTTCTCTCACATTCTGTATCTAACCTACCAATACATTTTGCACTGGGCACTTTCAAAATATAGTCTAGGGTGCCTGGGTGGCTCAGTTGATTAAGCAACTGCCTTCAGCTCAGGTCATGATCCTGGAGTCCCGGGATCGAGTCCCACATTGGGCTCCCTGCTCTGCGGGGAGCCTGCTTCTCCCTCTGACCTCTCTCCTCTCATGCTCTCTCTCTGTTTCAAATAAATAAAAAATAAATATATATATATATATATATATATGTATATTCTAAATCCAAGTCCTCATTATATCCACTGCTTCACCCTTATCGTTATCATCTTTCACCTGTACTACTGTGGTGATCTTTCTGCTTTGACTTTTTTTTTTCTTAATAAATTGTATTTTTTTAACAGTTTTAGATTTGCAGAAAAATTGAAGAGATTGTGCAGAGATTTCATATACTGTCTTACCCCGTTTCTCCTGTTATTAATATCTTACATTTGTATAGTATATTTGTTACAGTTTATGAACTAATATTGATATATTTTTATTAAGTAAAGTCCATACTTTATTCAGATTTCCTTGGTTTTTTTTTTTAAGATTTATTTAAGAGAGAGAGAGAGAATGTGTGTGCAAGTGAGTGAGGGCAGGGGTGAACAGATAGAACCTCAAGCAGACTCCCCACTGAGCACGGAACCCCCACATGGGGCTCAATCTCATGGCCCTGAGATCATGACCTGAGCCGAAATCAAGAGTCAGATGCTTAACTGTCTGAGCCACTCAGGTGCCCACAGAGTTTCTGAGTCTTTATCTAATGTCCTTTGTCTATTCCAGGGTCTTATCCAGGGTACTGCATTACACTTAGTCATCATGGCTCCTTAGTTTCTCTTGACTGTGACAGTTTCTCAGACTTTCCTTATTTTTGAGGACTTGAAAGTTTTGAGGAATATTGGTCGGGTATTTTCTAGGATGCCCCTCTATTGGGATTTGTCTGGTGTTTTTCTTATGATTAGACTGAGGTTATGTTGTGGGGTGGAAGATCATAGAGATAAACCATAAATCATATCGAGGGTATATACTATCAACATGACATCACTTTTAATATTGACCTTGGTCCCATGGCTGAGGTAGTATTTATGTGGTTTCCCCACTGCAGAGTTACTGTTTTCCCTTTCCATACTGTGCTCTTTGGAAAGAAGTTACAATGCACAGCCCACACTTAAGGACTGGGGAGGTATGTTCCTCATCCTGAGGGCAGAGTATCTATATAAATTATTTGGAATTCTGCAAAGGGAAATGTGTGTCTTTTCTCTCATTTATTTAATTAATCATTTACTTATATTGATATGGCCTCATGGATATTTAGTTTATACCTTGGGTTATAATCCAAAACTACTCTATTTTGTTGTTCATGTTGTTCCAGCTTTGGCTGTTGGGAACTCTTTCACTTGGCTCTTGGGTCCCTTTGAGATACCCCATCAATGTGGGGTTTTTATTTGTTCATATTTGAGCCCTTCTTTGCTTTCTAGCACCACTTGATAACCCAGGTTTATCTTGTGTATTTCCTGCCCCAGTTCTACAATCAGCCATTTCTCCAAGAAGCCCTGGATCCTTTTATTAGAGAATGGTATTAAAAACCAAGATCTGGGGCTGTCTAGGTGGCTCAGTCAGTTAAGTGTCTGACTTTTGAATTTGTCTCAGGTCATGATCTCAGGGTCCTGGGATTGAGCTCCACATCTGGCTCCCTGCTCAGCACGGAGTCTGTTTGTCCCTCTCCCTCTGCTCCTAACCATCTCCCCAACCCACCATCAAACACATAAACAAACAGATAAATAAATAAATTAATTAATTAAAAAAATCTTAACAAACAAACGAAACCAAGATTTGGGTGCCAGGTGGGCTCTCTGTTTTGGTGGTTGTTCCACTGTAGTTCATTTTTCACATAGGAGAGTGAAAATTTAAATAATTTAAATCAGATTATAATTTGTTTTTTAAAACTCTGATGGTTTATCTTTAACAATCACAATGCCTTATAATGGCTTTTAAAGCTGAGATCTGGGGGTGCCTGGGTAGCTCAGTCAATTAAGAGTCTGACTCCTGCTTTCAGCTCAGGTCATGATCTCAGGGGTGTGAGATCGAGCGTGTGTGGGGCTGTGGCTCAGAGGGGAGTCTGCTTGAGATTCTCTCTCTCCTTCTGTCCCTCCCCTCATCCACTCAAGTGCTCTCGCTCTCTCTCTCAAATAAATAAATCTTGAAAAAAAAGAACTGTATAGAGTAGCAGCTATTATTATCTTTACTTTGCAAATAAAAAACACCAGTGATTTTTTAAGATCTAAATGACTATTTTAGTGCTTTGTAGAAATAGGAGTATACGCACTCAACACTGACAACTAGGTCTTTTCCCCATGGTCTCTTTATTCTTTTTTTTTTTTTGCTCTCCTGCTGAGCAGGGAACCCGATGTGGGGCTCCATCCCAGGACCCTGAGATCATGACCTGAGCCAAAGGCAGAGGCTTTAATCCACTGAGCCACCCAGGTGCCCCTGATCTCTTTATTCTTAATTTATGCTTTTCTCTTCCTAATTTTGTGTTCCTTCTTCTGTTTGTGTATAGTGATATTTAGGAAATGAAGAGCTTTGGACAAACATATTCTCTAGACAACTAAAACGTGTATCTTAACCCTAAAATTATTAACCAATGATTTTAAAAATAAAATCCTGTCTAAATAATATACTGCTGTGCCTTACTAAATGGCATAATTAAATGATTGATTTCATGACTTTTAGCTATCATTATTAATATTAAATATTATATCTAACACAGTTATTAAATTGTGTTATAAAACAGTGGTGCAATGATGCCCTGATGAGGTAATTAGGGTTCTGTAAAGTGTGGAGGATGGTATTCTCTTACCTTTCCATCTCCCACTGATATCCTCAGAGGCTATTGAAGTGTGTAGTCTTTGCCTCTACACTCATCAACTCTGGATTCCCCTTGTTTGAGTTTCTTTTGTCATCTCTAAAATTTTAGGATCTACCATTTATTGTGTCTAGCACTAACCTGCTAGCCACAACTTCTATTGTTTCCCTTCTGATTATAACCTAGAGTAGAAATGAAAATTTCCAGGGAAAATAAGAAAACAAATATTATGTGTAAAACTGATGTAGGGCAATAAATTTTACCACCTCCCAAGTCTGCCTCATCCCCCAGAGAGCACATGCCAAGTATGTACACAACACCAGTGTTAAAGGACCAGGCAAAACCATTGGAAACATTCTCCCACAGCGCTGTGATGAGACAAAGAGCCCATTGATCTGAGTCTCATGTGTGCCACTGATGGTCTCTGGTCATTTGCAGGAGCAGCTGCCCCGTGGTCAAAATGCAGATAAAGCGCTTTGGCCGAATCTGGTTAAAAATAGTGAGGGAGAATAGAGAAATCAAAATTATATTGTACCTAAAATGGGTGCAAGTGTATAAGAGCTGTAGACATTTTTATTTCCAGCTAATTTCTGGGTTTTTGGCTTTTATTGGAGGTTTGAGGTTGCTAGAAGTCTGGCTGAAGAAACGAAGTGCGGCGGTTTAAACGCAGGGGTTTCCGATAACAAAGTGCCACAAACCAGGAGGCTTAAACACCAGACATTTACTGTGTTTCAGCTCTGGAGCCTAGAAGTCCCAGATCTGTCAGCATCTCGAGGTGCTTCCTTCTGAGGTCTCTCTTCTTGGCTTGTGGGTGATTGTCTTCTCTCCTTGTCTTCAGATGGTCTTCCTTCCCAGTGCGGCTAGGTCCTGATTTCCTTTTCTCATAAGGACACCAGTCACGTTGGATCAGGGTCCACTTCAATGACTTCATTTTAACTTAATTACCTCTTTAAAAACCCTGTTTTCAAACACAGTCACAGTCCTAGGGGTTAGAACTTCAACATAAGAATTCAGGGAGTACCCATTTCAGCTCATAATATGAAGAAGTTGTCTTCTGCCCCCTTTAACTGTTTCTTTAGTGCTTTAGTGCTTTGAGTTTATTTCCAATAGCTAAAATATCTTTAGTTGAGAGGTTGTGTTCTCCCGTGAGATATAAATATACACAAGAAACAATTAATTATTTTAAAGGCAATGTATTATTAAGTGCTGTAGATTATACAGATAGGAAATGATATCGGAATTTAAAGATGATAGTTATCAATATGGCCTAGGGAACAGTTGTGGAACCTGAGAGCCAAAAATTCCTTAAGAATTGTCTTTTTTGGGACACCTGGGTGGTTCAGTTGGTTGAGCTACTGCCTTCGGCGCAGGTCATGGTCCCAGGATCCTGGGATCGAGTCCCACATCGGGTTCCTTGCTCGGCAGGGAGCCTACTTCTCCCTCCGCCTGTTCTGCCTGCCACTCCCCCTGCTTGTGCTTATTCTCTCTCTCTTTCTCGCTGACAAATAAATAAAATCTTAAAAAAAAAAAGAATTTTAAAAATTAAAAAAAGGAATTGTCTGTTTTTTTCAGTTTTACTTGTCTGTAGCTTTGAGTTATACAGATGCAAATTTTTATCCCCTCACACTCAATTTTCCTCTGCTCTTTCCTTTCCAGTTCTCTTTTTCTTTATTCTTGAGGACGACAGAAAAATTTAGACAGCTTACCTCTCCATGGAATAGTTTGTGTGGAGAAACACTGATTTATTTCAAATGCTTCATTTTCCTAATGAGGAAAATGAGGCTCACAAGTTAAACGACTTGTCCTGGTTTCTGAACTTGATTCCAGGTCTCTTCATTCTTAATGCTATATGCTGTTGAGTGCATTGTGCAGCTATTCTCTTTTTTTATTTTATATTTTTTAAAGATTTTACTTATTTATTTATTTTCTTTTGGGCAGGGAAAGTATATTTATTTATTTACTTACTTTTAATTAAATTTAATTTTTTATTAACATATAATGTATTATTTGCCCCGGGGGTACTACATGTCTGTGAATCATCAGGCTTACACATTTCACAGAACTTACGATATCACATGACCTCCCCAATGTCCATAACCCAGCCAGCCTATCCCTACCTCCCAACCCTCCGGCCATCCTCAGTTTGTTTCATAAGCTTAGGAGTCTCATATGGTTTGTCTCCTTCCTGATCACATCTTGTTTGATTTCCCTCCCCCACACCCCCATGAACCCCGGCTCTGCCTCTCAAATTCTTCATATCAGAGAAATCATATGATAATTGTCTTTCTGATTGACTTATTTTACTTAGAATAATACTCTTTAATTCCATCCACGTCGTTGCAAATGGCAAGATTTCGTTTCTCTTGATGGCTGCATAGTATTCCATTGTATATACATACCACTTCTTTATCTATTCATCTGTTGATGGACATCTAGGTTCTTTCCATAGTTTGGCTATTGTAGACATTGCTGCTATAAACATTCGGGTGCATGTGTCCCTTCAGATCACTACATTTGTTATTTTTAGGGTAAATACCCAGTAGTGCGATTGCTGGGTCGTAGGGTAGCTCTATTTTCAACTTTTTGAGGAACCTCCATCCTGTTTTCCAGAATGGCTGCATCAGCTTACATTCCCACCTACAGTGTAGGAGGGTTCCCCTTTCTCTGCATCCTCACCAACATCTGTTGTTCCCTGACTTGCTAATTTTAGCCATTCTGACTGGTGTGAGGTGGTATCTCACTGTGGTTTTGATTTGTATTTCTCTGATGCCGAGTGATGTTGAGCATTTTTTCATGTGTCTGTTGGCCATTTGGATGTCCTCTTTGCCGAAATATCTGTTTATGTCTTCTGCCCATTTCTTGATTGGATTATTTGTTCTTTGGGTGTTGAGTTTGTGAAGTTCTTTATAGATTTTGGGTACTAGCCCTTTATCTGATATGTCATTTGTGGATATCTTCTCCCATTCTGTCAGTTCTTTTGGTTTTGTTGACTGTTTCCTTTGCTGTGCAAAAGCTTTTGATCTTGATGAAGTCCCTATAGTTCATTTTTGCCCTTGCTTCCCTTGCCTTTGGTGGTGTTTTTAGGAAGAATTTGCTGCAGCTGAAGTCAAAGAGGTTGCTGCCTGTGTTCTCCTCAAGGATTCTGATGGATCCCTGTCTCACATTGAGGTCTTTCATCCATTTTGAGTCTATTTTTGTGTGAGGTGTAAGGAAAGGGTCCAGTTTCATTCTTCTGCATGTGGCTGTCCAATTTTCACAACAGCATTTATTGAAGAGACTGTCTTTTTTTCCATTGAATATTCTTTCCTGCTTTGTCCAAGATTAGTTGACCATAGAGTTGGGAGTCCATTTCTGGGCTCTCTATTCTGTTGCATTGATCTATGTGTCTGTTTTTGTGCCAGTACCACACTGTCTTGATGATTACAGCTTTGTAATAGAGTCTGAAGTCTGGAATTGTGATGCCGCCGACTTTGGTTTTCTTTTTCAACATTCCTCTGGCTATTTGCGGTCTTTTCTGGTTCCATATAAATTTTAAGATTATTTATTACATTTCTTTGAAATAAATTGATGGTATTTTGATAGGGATTGCATTAAATGTGTAGATTGCTTTAGGTAGCATAGACATTTTCACAATATTTGTTCTTCCAATCCATGAGCACGGAACATTTTTCCATTTCTTTGTGTCTTCCTCAATTTCTTTCATGAGCACTTTGCAGTTTTCTGAGTACAGATTCTTTGCCTCTTTGGTTAGGTTTATTCCTAGGTATCTTATGGTTTTGGATTCAATTGTAAATGGAATCGACTCCTTAATTTCTCTTTCTTCTGTCTTGCTGTTGGTGCACAGAAATGCAACTGGTTTCTGTACATTAATTTTGTATCCTGACACCTTATTGAATTCCTGTATGAGTTCTAGCAGTCTTGAAGTGGAGTCTTTTGGGTTTTCCACATAAAGTATCATATCATCTGCAAAGAATGAGAGTTTGACTTCTTCTTTGCCAATTTGGATGCCTTTTATTTCTTTTGGTTGTTTGATTGCTGAGGCTAGGACTTCTAGTACTATGTTGAATAGCAGTGGAGATAGTGGACATCCCTGCTGTGTTCCTGATCTTAGGGGAAGAGCTCTCGGTTTTTCCCCATTGAGAATGCTATTTGCTGTGGGTTTTTAATAGATGGCTTTGATGATATTGAGGAATGTATCCTCTATGCCTACACTGTAAGAGTTTTGATCAAGAAAGGATGCTGTACTTTGTCAAAATGCTTTTTCAGCATCAATTGAAAGTATCCTGTGGTTTTTGTTCTTTCTTCTATTAATGTATTGTATCATATTGATTGATTTGCGGATGTTGAACCAACTTTGCAGCCCAGGAATAAATCCCACTTGGTCATGGTGAATAATCCTTTTAATGTACTGTTTGATCCTATTGGCAAGTATTTTGGTGAGAATTTTTGCATCCATGTTCATCAAGTATATTGGTATATAATTCTCTTTTTTGATGGGGTCTTCATCTGGTTTTGGGATCAAGGTAATGCTGACCTCATAAAATGAGTATGGAAGTTTCCCTTCCACTTCTATTTTTTGGAACAGTTTCAGGAGAATAGATATTAAATTTTCTTTAAATGTGTGATAGAATTCCCCTGGGAAGCCATCTGGCCCTGGGCTCTTGTTTGTTGGGAGATTTTTGATGACTGCTTCAATCTCCTTACTGGTTATGGGTCTATTCAGGTTTTCTATTTCTTCCTGGTTCAGTTTTGGTATTTTGTGTGTCTCTAGGAATGCATCCATTTCTTCCAGATTGTCTAATTTGCTGTCATATATTGCTCATAATATGTTCTTATAATCGTTTGTATTTCTTTGGTGTTGGTTGTGATCTCTCCTCTTTCATTCATGATTTTATTGATGTGGGTCCTTTTCTTTTCTTTTTGATAAGTCCGGCCAAGGGTTTGTCAATCTTATTTATTCTTTCAAAAAACCATCTCCTAGTTTCGTTGATTTGTTCTACCACTCTTTTGGTTTCTATTTCATTGATTTCAGCTCTGATCTTTATAATTTCTCTTTTCTTGCTGGGTTTAGGCTTTCTTTGCTGTTCTTCTCCAGCTCCTTTAGGTGTAGGGTTAGGTTGTGTATTTGAGATCTTTCTTGTTTCTTGAGAAAGGCTTGTATTGCTATATACTTTCCTCTCAGGACCACCTTTGCTGTGTCCCAAAGGTTTTGAACAGTTGTGTTTTCATTTTCATTTGTTTCCATGAGTTTTTTAAAAAATCCTCTTTAACTTCCTGGTTAATCCATTCATTCTTTAGTAGGATGCTCTTTAGCCTCCCTGCATTTGAGTTCTTTCCAACTTTCCCCTTGTGATTGAGTTCTTGTTTCATGGCATTGTGGTCTGAAAATATGCAGGGAATGATCCCAATCTTTTGGTACCGATTGAGACCTGATTTGTGTCCCAGGATGTGATCTATTCTGGAGAATGTTCCATGTGCACTAGAGAAGAATGTGTATTCTGGTGCTTTGGGATGGAATGTTCTGAATATATCTGTGATGTCCATCTGGTCCAGTGTGTCATTTATAGCCTTTATTTCCTTGTTGATCTTTTACTTAGATGATCTGTCCATTTTGATAAGGGGGTATTAAAGTCCCCTACTATTATTGTATTATTGTTGATTTGTTTCTCTGATTTTGTTATTAATTGGTTTATATAATTGGCTTCTCCCATGTTAGGAGTATAGATATTTACAATTGTTAGATCTTCTTGTTGGACAGTCCCTTTAAGTATGATATAGTGTCCTTCTTCATCTCTTATTATAGTCTTTGGCTTAAAATCTAATTTATCTGATATAAGGATTGCCACCCCAGCTTTCTTTTGATTAAGGACAAATAAGATTTCCTCTCTATGTTGTGTAAACAGATCATTTATATTATTTTACATTAGCCTTCTTTCTTAAATATTTCCAGTTTCTTTAGTTATTTTTATTGCTATTCTCTCTTATTTTTTGCTACATCATTTTGGCACTCCTATTAAAATCGCATCCCAAGTAAGATCACAAGCAGAGTAATACATTCTGTGTGTGTATATATATATATATATATATATATATATAGCCAAAATATTGCTAGTTGTACTTGTAACCAGAGGTCAATTTTAATATCTTTGCTTAGATGGAAACCTACCTTTTACTCAACTTATAATACATGCCAGAGCCTCACCTAGTAATTTCATAGTATGAGACACATAAACTGTAAAAGGTGAATATATTCTTTCCATCCTATAAAGTGTGAAACTGAGACTTGGAGCAGTAATTACCTTCTCCAAAATCACCTAGGGTAGCATGGGGTAGACCCGAGCCAGGCTCTGGTCTGTCGGTGTCCATCGGCTGGCTTTTCCACAATTACTGCCTCAATATTAAGTGCTGCATAGTCTCTACCACTCTCCTGCGTAAAGTCTCCAACAAACATATCAGGGTGGCAGTGAGCCCAGTGACAGGGCCATGGCCTGGTTACGAAGAAAACATGAAAAATCAAACAGTGCCAGTGGAAGCAGAATTGTGCCCATGGGGGAGCGGGAGCTTGCACGGTATGGTACCTGGGTGCTGTACAGTGCCCAGTGGAAGAGTCTGTCTGCCTGAACCTCAGTTTCTCTTTAACAGCCTTGTGGGGGGCCTCTTCAAGCAGGACTCCTCAAGTTTGATGGTCTTGCGCTGTTTCGACTTCTAAATTTATAAGATGTTTGATTCATCTTTGTCAGTTTAAAAAAAAATTGAGCATGCCGTTATTGGACACCTTTTATTGTACATGTTTTCTCCATTTTTGTTGTGGGAGTTAATGTGTCTTTCGACATTTACATTTATTTTTTCCTGTGTATTTTTTTGTCTTTTGTCTTTATAGCATCTTTATCATCAAAATAAAACATAGAAGCCTAAGTTTTAAACTCAATTAGTAGGTATCTCATAACCTAGTACTGCTTTGGTTACAATATCAGAATGTTTTGGGTTAAAGTAGCAGAAATACCCCAGTAAAAGTGGCTTAACAGTGACAGACTTGACTACCTAATCACGAACACTAGAGAAAAGCCCTTCTGGAACTGGGATGCTATCAGAGTTCTGTGTTGGTATTTCTGTGATTTTCTTGGCCTTCCCCTCAATGTTATAAGATTGCTCTAGCAGTTCTAAGTGTCATGGCATTAAATAATAACCTCAAAGGCAGGAAACAGGGAGGGGGAGAAAGTAGGAAAAGGGCCTTCTCCCTAAATCACCTCTGTCCTTTTCATGGAGAGAAACCTTCCCAAGAAGTGTCCCAGCAGACCTCCCGGGACCTCTCGCTGCTCGGAAGGGGGTTACCCGCCTGTCTGGGAACCAGCCACTGACCAAGGAGAGGGGGACTGCTGCAGCTGGCGGAGCCTAATAATGATTCATTCTTATGGGGGGAGGGAGGAGGACACATCTGGAGCACTCTTCCAAAACTGGAATTCTGTCTTCAGGGAAAAAGAAGACTGACTGGCTGTTAGACAGGCCACAAACAGTGTCTGCCACAGTTGTTGAGCACTTTTAGTATGGTTAAATAACCGCATGAACAGATGTAGGATCTCAAGTCTGATGAGGGCAAAGGAGGAACAACTGGTGTAATTTGGGTATAAACTCAAGGGGTTTAACATTGTCTGGCCACTCCTTTTCAAAGCACTGATGACGAAACTAACATGTGGAAGTTAAGTAGGCAAAGGGGTTAAGGGCTACTAGAATGAGGTGGGGGGAGGGGGCATTCCAAGCAGAGGAAGCATATTCGATTTATGTACTGGTAAGAAGGGTTAATTCATCGCTCTTATTACTAGCCCCTGGTTTGATGACAGCCTTTGAATTACCTTTAGACTAAGAAGAAATTCTAAAGCTTTTAAGTAGGTTCCTGAAATATTGGGATTTCTGAAAATTTTCTGTGCTTTAAGGGGACAACAGAACAGGTTATTTGACCTGGTCTGTTCTAGAAAATCCTGGGTATGGAGTTGCCATATATAATGACCTTATAGGCAGAAATCAGTCTGTTATTCCTTCTTCTTCCTTCTAATGATTTCTGCAGCTAGGATCTTAGATTAACATCAATTAAAAACTCTAAGAACAGCACCCTCACCTTTCCACATGTTACCTAAAACTTTTTGGTACACCGACTTCCTCAACTTCATGTAGCTCTTACTTAACATGGTTCTCATTAAAAAATTTTTAATTCGGGGCGCCTGGGTGGCTCAGTCGTTAAGCATCTGCCTTTGGCTCAGGTCATGATCCCAGAGTCCTGGGATTGAGCCCCACATCGAGCTCCCTGCTGGACAGGAAGCCTTCTTCTCCCTCTCCCACTTCTTTGGCTTGTGTTTCCTCTCTCGCTGTGTCTCTCTCTGTCAAATAAATAAATAAAGTCTTTAAAAAATTTTTTTAAAAATTTATTTGAACATTAAGCAAAAACCCATTTCTCCGGCACTTTGTGGATTCCTCATAAGAGACAATGCAATTTTTAAAAATGGTAAAATAAAACCTTTTGACTTCAAAACACAGAACTTTCCTGGACACGGGGTAATTTTCTATAAATAGAGAACAGTAGTTTTATAAATTTGTGCAGGACTATAGAACTCTAACCGAAGACTAAAACCACCCTCTTTTGAAAATCTGTAGTTCTGTTATCAAAAGAATGCATTCATTGTATATTTTAATTATTGAAAAGAAAAGGTAATGATACTTATATTCTCCTAGCAACTACAAATTCATAAAAACCTGAATAGGTCGAAAAATTTGGAATTTTAGTTTAAGCCTTTTTTAGTGTGGTAATATTGTTACAAGTGCCCCCAAATAATAGTGGCTTAAACATGGTAACAGGATTGATATGGTGCTACTAGTGTGTATGTACCTTCAGTAGAAGGGCTGGTAAAAGGCTGATATTCTGATATCAGCTTCTCTCTCATGATCTAAGAGTGGCTGCTTCAGCTCCTGGAATCATATCTACATTCCAGCCAGTGGGAAGAAGAAAGGGGTGCAGCTCCATGGAAGGGCATGACTCAGATGCTATACATATCACTCCTGCTTGCATCCTTTTGGCATGAACTTAGTCACATGGTCACAACTAGCTAGAAGAGAGGTAGGAAATATTGTGGAAAAATTGTCTTACTTAGGCAGCCCATGTGCCCATCGAAAACTCAGAGCGTCCATTTCTAAAATAAGAAAGTGGAGAATGGATATTGGAAGACTGTAGCAGGGTGTGCTGTATTCGCCATCTTTTGGCAATTGCCAAAGCAACTAGGTGTGTAGCTTTAAGCTTAGATGTGAGCATGGAATCAAGGGGTTAAATGGGTGTCTGTGCGGAAACAATTCTATTTATGCATCTTATACTCCACATAACCTTATTTCATGCGTTTTTATATTCCTGCCATCTAGCTTAATATACTACTGAAAATAAGTGCATCACACGTGGTGTGGAATGAATGAAGGAACATCCCTTTTTGCCTTTCTAGTATAATCTCTATTATGTGTGAATTTTTTTTTACACTTGCCATTTGTTTGTTCCTATCTGTACTTTACTTACTTTTTAAAAGAGGATTTAGAAGTAAAGATGATCATAGTCCATAGCACACTACAGTCTTACTTTGTGTCTTGTGTGTGTATGTGTGTGGGTAAAATCTGAGAAAACGGAATTAACCCTTACCACGGGGCCAACTTTCCCTAACCCCCAAAGAGATAGTATTAACTCTACTATTAAGGCTTAATTAATAATAGAGTAGTTGTGTGTTTTTTTGAAGCTTCAGTACTGTGTCTGAGAATTCTAAAAAACATTCTTGTTTTTCAACTGATACCTGACGTCATTAATTCGTTTGTGATGATGTTTTCTCTGCACTCTATGTGTGTATTTTATGTACTGACCAGCTATCTCTGGAGAAGATAAAATGGTCTGAGGAATAAGAGTTTTGATATGATTTTCCACATCTCAAAAGAGGCATTTGATTGAGTGGCCACTCTCCCTATTTTTAGTTTTCTGGTAACTAACAGAAGTTATTCATTCCTACTACACATTTTTCATGTGTTCATTCCTACTACACATTTTTAATAACTCCCCGATGCCACATGCCGCAGTGAGTGCTGGGAATGTGAAGATTGACCAGACCCAGCCTGCATCTCTCCGACACACAGTTTGGGGGGTCTCTGGGCCAGGCCCCACACCGTGCAGTGACTGAGGGGCAAGCAAGGAGCTCTGGGAGGCAAGGGGCCAGGCAGGGTGCTGCCGGGATTGAGGTGGGTCTTCACGGTCTTCACACTCGGAGAGCTTGTTGCTAAGGAGCTGGGGGGAGGGCCCTGGAGGCCGAGGGCGCTGGGTGCAGGCTGATAATAGGGCAACAGTTGCATTTGGTGAGAGTGAAGGATCCAGTGCGTCAGAGTTGGAATGGGAGACCTGGGACCAGGGCCTCACACACCCGGCAGAGGAGTGTGAACTTGACATCCCTCAATCAGTAGCTTTGAAACTTTTTGGTCTGTGACCCATAGTAAGACATACCTTCTTATATGATGATTTATTACCAGGCCTGGTCCTACCACATGTCTGGCCTGGGCAAGGGGACAAATGGGGATACAAGATAGCTAATTATTTAAGAAGTTATAAATCAAGGCAATAAACTATCACAAAAGGATATACCCACCTACTTTGACAAATGTACCTTATAACAAAAACTGAAATACCAAACACCTGAGAACAGTGCAAATTTAAAGTTAATTTAGACTTCCACCAAAAGACTGTCATTCATCCTGGGGAAATGCAGGCATGATGGCAGCCAGGTCAAGTGGAGGAGAGGGGGAGGAGTCTCCCTCAGCCTTCTCCCCCTGTGGCTGTGGGATCTGTCAGAGAACACTTCCTTTGTCTTCTCCTTTGTGGGGCAGAGGAGCTCTTCCGTCTGTCCCGTCACTGCCCCTTCCTACCCCTCCCGGCCGGCACCCGAGTTCCGAGGCCATCCAGACTGTGCCAGTCTGACCCCAGGGGCAGCCTCTGGCTCCTTGCTGCTCCAGCTTTCCACTCTCACGGAAGAGTTTGAATTCAGAATTCTCTGAGCAGAAATGTGGAAGAGGAGGAAAAGCATCCTCCCCTGTCCTCTTTGTTCACCCTTCCTTCTGCCTTCAGGCCCAGTCTCCCTCCTTCTGGCAGCAGGTTCTGGCCCCCCTGGCCCTGGAGGCACACACACACACACTGGTCGCACACCCTGCCTGGAAGGGCCCACCCAAGCTGAGGAAGCCAGCTGAGGGCCACTCGGGTGGACAAAGCTGGGGACCCTGGTGCTTGGAGCTTCGGAGGGAAGAGGCTCCTTGCCTGGTGGAGAGGAGGACACAGCCAGAGCTCGGCCAGAGCAGAGGCTTTTTGCTGACTTGTTAGGTGGTCCTGCACAGCACGCACATGTGCGATCACACGCACACACAGGGACACACGCATGTCCCTCAGAGTTGCACAGAATTGCGCATGCCCTCACTATGTGAAGTGTGTTTGTCTTCTTTTCTATTCTAATTAAGTTTTTTTAAAAATACTAGTTGTAATACTAGTCGTAATTAAAAATACTAGTTGAATTTTATAATCTACTAATGGGTCAATTTGTGACCTACATTTGGAAAGCTCTGCTCTCATTTTTGGGGTGTGATCAGATTAGTGTTTTGGAAACTTCTGGCAGCTGATGGGATAATAGATTGGAAGAGAGGGCACGACCCTGGTTATGAGATTCTGAGCCAACGATAGGCCCAAAGATGGTAAGGGTGAGAACAGAGAGGAGGGGAAGGCAGTAGAATCAACAGGTCTTGGTGACTAATATGATCCTGGGGGTGCAGAAGAAAACTAAATCAATGTCATATCCAACTTCAATGCTATCTTGTAGGGAATTGTACTTGAGGGAAAAGAAATTGAATTCAGCTTAGTACATATACCATTAGAGGTCCCAGGACAACCTTCAGGTAGCATTGCTTGTTAGTTGGAGGGAGGTTTAGTGACGTTGGGACTGTAACAGGGCTTTTGGGTTTAGCGATAGTAAGCCACTGATAAAATTTAGCAAGGACACATGGTCGCGGCTCAAAGAGTAACTCTATTGGGAGGTCAGGAAAAGAAGACATACGGTAGAGGATGTAGTTCCTCCCTTCCGTACACTTGATTGCAAGCACAAGAAAGTAGGGCACCGACTTGAAAGAGGGCATATAGTTCATTCCCGAGCACTTCTCTGCAGTGACCCCGGGGACTGCAGAGACAGTGGAGAGGAGGAGTCATTCCCGCAGCCCGGCTTCAGGCCGGATGAGAGAGTGCCTTTTAGCACAGAAGTGGAGGGAAGCTTAGACAGAAGGAAGAACCCCTCCTGTGCAGGTGAGAAGGCTGTGTCCGGGGGCAGATGTGCCCCTCAACAGACAGTTGTGTGCAAGCTCCAGGCGCTGTGTACCTGCTGTGACCCGTGGGGAAGGCAGGCGAGGGAACCAGCAGGACCTGGGGCAAGTGTCCTTTAGACTGGGGTTCAGGGATGCTGGAAACAAGGAAGAGGGCCCACGGCAGGGCTTTCCACAGCAGGAGAGAGGAGAAAAAGCAAAAATGGTCTGCACCTGAAATGGTAGTCAGGGACGGGTCAGAGAAGGATTGGGAGGAGGGCCGTGGCTAGCCAGGGCTTGGGGAAAATGTGCCCCTGGCTCGCAGCGCCGGTTACTGATGACCATGGTGGTCATAATACTTTTTTTTTTTTTTTTTTTTTAACAATTACTGACTTAGTTTAAGTATCAGGTGAAACTTTCCTTGAGAATACTTGAGAAAAACGGGTTTTTATGACAAAGGAAGCTGCTTCTCACTTCTCCTTTCCCCCTTTCCCCTTTGATGACTTCTCTTGAAACTCATTTAGGTAAAGAAAGCCACTGCTTCCAAAAGTGCTTTGGTACCCTGGCATAATTTCAAAGAACTCTCCTTTCCCACTTAGTTAACTACATTTCCCCAGGAAAAAAAAAAATCTTCTCTGTCAATGTAACATCCCTTAACAGGACTCCTGCTGGTGGGTTCTTGTATCTTGCTGTGGCAGCTGTGAACATATATACTATTGATTGTTAATGTGTGATATAAATCCGACTGGAGCATGCCCACTAATTGGTTTGAGAGCTAGGTATAGACAATGCTGTCTTATAGTAGCCTGTGTAGATAGGCCTAGTCATAGGGTTAATTCTGCTTGACAGCACATCAGCAGCATCTTGGGAGTAATTACCCAACAGAAGTTTTCCCACAGCCGAACTGAGAGCTTCAAAGGCTGCTGAATTTACAGCCAGTATTAACCTATATCTGAAACATAATGTTCCCACAAGAGCTCGGATTTTTTTTTTTTCTCCTTATTAAATGTATGGGGTGACTAGGTTCATTTACTGGGCAAAGAACTTAGTGAAAAATTACTTGGTGTTGAATAATTGAAAATCTTCAATAATAAGAAAGAGGATAAATTTAAATTTGAGTTTTTTTATTGCTTTATTATATTACGGAAACAAGTTAATCTGCCTTTTAATTAATTTATTTTTTTTGTCTACAATTTATCATCCTTCTCTCAAAATAAGTTAAAAAGTTACTATCTTTTTCATACTATGCTCTCTATCCAGGTAATGTGCGTGTTTAGGGGACCTAGGATAATGTGTACATTTAAAATAGTTAAAACAGGTAAGGTATTTACATTTTGAAAAGTGATTTTCCTTGTCGACCATTGTACTGAAATCTCTAACTACTGGATCCCCTCCCGCAAAGTAACAGTTGCTCTTTAATAAGCAATTTTTATATTGTAAAAAATTTCTTTCTCTTTTGCAGGTCAGAAAGCAAGTTTGACTCCGGCTCAGGTATGTTTACACTAGTAATGTTATTCTGAGTATATTTTATTTACATTATTCTCTGAGGAGTAACTCATCAGATCAAGAACCTTTTTGATTTTAAACAGACTAGGCAGCCTCTTTTCAAAACATGAACCCCACCCAGAGCTATCGGCTGCTTGGAATCCTAACTTGAGATGTTCACTTTGGGATTCTTGATGGTTCTGCAATAAGGCTTCAATGCCCTATATCTGCATTTTATAAGCAGAAGTTTCATTTTAAAAGCAGAAGTAAGAGTTGTACGTACTTATTGCTCAAAATAGAATATTATTCTCTAAGTAGATAAGGCATCCTGAACGATTGGAAGATTATGTGCAAGCGACTTGTCATCAAATGTGGGTAATAAATACAATTATCCAGCAAACTATATAGTTTATGTGCTGAAGTGAGCACTAATCCAGAAAACTATAAAGAGTTTTACCCAATAGAAATAGAAATTTGTCTATGATTTGTTAGTTTTTTAAAAAGTCATTTTGTTGGGGGGAGGGTAATGGAAAACTACCTGAAGCCATTATTTTGTATCTATCAAGACAAAATTGACATTTTCAGAAACAATGGCATATCAACCTCATTAGATATCTTCTTTTCATTAAGCATGCATGTAGCCATATAATCCTTAGGTTAGACTGTGTCTTTATGTCATTTGCTGAGATTTATGTGCTCCAGGGTGTCTAATGGTATTTATAACTAAAACACAAAAATTGTCTCATATTCATACAAAGAAATTATGCTCTTTAGTGAACTGTTAATAGATAAATAAACATTGATGTTCAGTTCCAGGAGAAAATAATTTGCAAAGAAACATAATTTATTGAATTTAAAAGTAACATTCTTACTCTGGTTTGAGTTCTATTCTAATACTTTTAACTTTAAAAAAAGTTTTTGTTCATTATGTTCACAAAGGAACTAAGGACCATATATATTCTTTTGGTCATGACATTAAGGAGCTAATGTGCTTTTCTTCTTGAAAAGCTTCATGTTTCTTTTATTGTATACCTTTATGAATGTCTCCAACTTGGTGAGACTCTTTAAATATGAAATCTGTATGTTTGAGTTAACAACTTCACCTAATTTGAGAACCATGGTTCCAGAAATCTCTCCATTCTGTGTGTTCTTGGGCTTCTGAATCACATCTGACAGTGAGAGCATAAGATAAACATTTCTGGTTTACAATACGGACTAAATGGAGACTAAAGGCATGGTGGCATCGTATCAATGATTTGACTTTTTATTGATTCATAAGAGGTGACTCAAATAAGGTGAAATGTCTTTGTCATTTTTTAAATATTAAAACCTTTAAATGTAATAAAAAATAAATGGAGAAAATTGATGGCATATGAATTTTTTACATAAAAGTGGGATCTTTTCATATCATTGCCAGTATCACCAAATAGTTCTTAAGAGCCGACTTTGTTATGATCTCATTTAATTTCCTAACCATCAGGTCAGAAACTGGTTTTAGGGTAAAGGATCTGGAACATAGCTCTTAAAAACGAAAAAGTCCAACAAGTTCATTTTGAAGGTAAAACCTGGAAATAGTGTACAGAATTGAAATATTAGGCAGCTGTTGTCAAAGTCAGAAAATTTATGTTGAATTTTCAAATCCAAATGAAAGTGCGCTGCTAAATTCCTGTAGTGATAGTTATAACATCTGTACAGACACACATCTTTCACTCTGGTGACCAAAGATTTTTGTTCATGATTCTTATTTTCTCCAAGTCCTAATTTTTTTTTTTAAAAAGTTTATGATGGACAACATCTGCATGTCTTTGAAAACTACAAAGTTCTGTACTCTGAAAAATCTTACAGGGAATCCTGATTAAAAGTTTATTTATTCTTTGAATTTTGAATTTAAATATGTTGTGGAAAGAATTCAGATGGTTTCAAATTAAGAAACAGGTAATTACGTTTTCTTATAAGCTCTTTTAGCTTAGTATCAGATGAGGGAATCATGACAAAGGAAGCTAGAACTGTGTTCTTGGCATGCTATATCATGCAAATTTGGTTGGGAATAAGATGGCATATTGGAACAATTAAATGTATGACTTTAATAGGTTCAGATTTTCTATTGTTCATCAAGTACAGAAAGTAAACTAGCTCTGCTTAATGTTGTATACAGCTGTAACCGTGTTCCTGACAAAGTAAGATTTTTAAATGAAGGAAGATGTCAATCTTACAAAGAAAAAAAAACATTTAAAAAATAAATAGTGTGGTTCATGACTGGCCATAAAGGAAAGGATTTCAAAGTAAAATTTTATATATATGTGTATATATATACATACACACACACACACACTATATATATATATATATATATATAATGTATATCTGCCCTCCCAAGCAAGGAACCCAGCTTATGCAGAACTTACTGCACATTTGCAGTTTGTGTAAATGAGTTTTTGACTGTAGAGTGAGCTTCATGAGGAAGGAAGGAAAGTTTTCATTGTCAGCACATGATGAAAAATGTCAGTTGTTGAATACATACCCAAACGATCAACCTAGAGAGTGATTTAATTTTTTTTATCAAAACTGTATCAACTTTTTTCTACAAAAGCAAATCCACAAACAGCTTGTTTTTTTTTAAGCTTCAAAAAACTTATAATGAAATATTTCAACTATATATAAAAATAGAGTGTGGTATAATGAACACCCACATATCCATCATCTAGATTTTACAATTGTTAATGATTCGCCATACTCATTTCACTTTTCTTTTTTTGCTTGAACTGTTTTAAAGTAAAATACATATACTTCATATCACTTTAAAAGCCTGAGGATAATAGATTGCCTTGACTTAGTGAAAGAGATCAACTGTTTTTTTGAGGTTTTCATTTGTCCCAGAAATTTGAGTCACATACAGATTCTTATGGAACGGATTGTGTCATTACCATGTCCACATTTAGTTAAAGAGACATCAAAAGTTCTATTTGTGGTGAAGGTTAAGAAAACCTTCAACCAGAAGGTAGCGGCACTGGATTAATTCTGATCCAAGAACCCCAAGAATGGTCTGTTCTCAAAATTAATTTGATTAACACTTTAACTGCCATCTAGCTGTGTCCTCTGTGTCCTGAGGTATGTCCTGATTAAACTCTGTTTCTGTTGATTCGTAACTCAATCCCCTCAAGTTTTTGGCTTTGCTGATTGAAAGCAATCAACCTACCTTCTTTCTCAAGGAGTTTTAAGATTTCCATTTTAATGTTGTTTCCTTGTTGATGTACTAATGTTGCTTGCCTGCAATCGTGTGTAGTTGGTGTCTTTACTAATAGAGTAAAACAGACTTCCTTTTATGTTCAGAAGTAGCAAGAAGCTGTGCCCTTCTCCCTACCTCCCAAGAAGGGAAGTTAGTTGATGTTGGGGGAAGCAGAGCATTGAGTTTAATGTAGTGATTAAACATGAAAGTTATATATCAAATCTCAGGAGAAACATGCTTTTGAAAGAGACAAGGAACTGTGGAGCATATTGCATGATAGGCTATGTAAACAGAGCCCTGGAGGTCAGTGTGTGGATGCAAACCAATTAAATAAAGAAATTACTGGTTTTGCTTTCTATCATCTGGATGGGGAGGATCACAAGTTAACATGCGCAGGGCTGAAGTGTAAACTTTGCTTGAATAACTTATAGGCACCTCTGGAAATGTCATTAACTCCTTCAATTCACTACCAAGTTTTTTTTTTTTTTATTTAACCAAAAGAAGTAACAATCAAAAACAAAATATATGCTCTCTTTTGCCCTTTACATGTCCACTAACAAAGGTGCTCGTGTTGAGTAGAATGGAAGAGAACGCAGAGGATGAACTGCTGGGAAGAGCAGAGTTGACTGTGCAGTCTGATTTCAAGAACTCTTGAAATGCACATGTCTTTTAGGGTAAAGGATCTGGAAAATAGCTCTTAAAAACGAAAAAGTCCAACAAGTTCATTTTGAAGGTAAAACCTGGAAATAGTGTACAGAATTGAAATATTTGGAACATTTGGAAAAGCAGAGCTCTTGCAGAATGACTAAAAAAAGATGCTTTCCTCTTCTCCTGAATACTAGGTATAAGGCAAAGCCGTAGTTGGAATTTACCAGTCACTACATAACGTCAGGATGGTGTTATTTCATATGTTATTTCTGTTCTATGTTATAACATAGAATAGTCAGGATGGTGTTATTTCTGTTCTATGTTATAACATAGAATAGTTTTCTGACCAAGAAGAACCTGAAGCCTAGAGGTTAATAACTATATGTTAAGGACAGCCTGGAGTCTAATTCTGTGGTCTTAGCCTTCCCAGGCGATGTTTGGATGAGAAAATGAAATATCAAGTTAAAATGGTATAGTTTCATGGTTCATAAACATTCAAAATAAAGATTTTTTTTTCTTTCTTCTGTAGAGTCATGTTGGCTGAGAAAGTGAATAAGCTTATGTTTAGTACTTGTTGATTCTGGGCTGCTTGGAATAGCTATACTAAGGAAATGGGCTCACAGAACGCAGCAACTCAAAGGTATAAGATTTCATGAAAGCAAATTATGGGGGATTAAGAAACCTAATGAGCATGGTTTAGTGTGGAGAGTAGAGGAGGGAGCTCACTATTAAATAAAGCCCAAGAGTGTACAAGGTTAGGAGATCCTAAAAAGACACGATAATAAAAGGCACAACAGAATATAATTATCCTGAAGGAAAAAAAAAAAAAAACACAAGAAAACCCCACAAAAAACCCGAGGAACAAAAAGCAGCTAGTGTCGCTTTTAAGATCTGTATAAAAAGGACTCTACACCAAGGTAAGGAAATAAAAGAATATAATCAGTTAAAGCTTGAGGCAAAAACATAAGGGCAGTGAAAAATACAGTGGACTGTTAATGTTGGTCACTAAGCTGAGGGGAAACGAGGAATTTGAGTGTAGTACAACTAGAGTTTTGAAAGCTTGTGAGCAAATGAGACAGTCTGCCTAACGTAGTAAGGCTTTCTCAAGAAATTAATAAGGGAAACATTTGCAGATCTTACCAATGTGGAGATTATGTTGACAATACTTTTCAGCGGCTTCAAATCGATTTTGTCATTTTTAATTTCTTATTTTTGAAGGGCTCGTAACAACAAAGAGCAAGGGAATACAATGTAAATCTCTAGACGAGTATTGAAATCTGTCTCTGGGCATCGAGCATTGGTAGAAATGAGAAAAATATTGTCTCTTCATCTGTTCATTCATTCAACCTATGTTTACCACGCACACTGTGTACCATACCTAGACCCCGTGGTTATCGCTGTGAACAGGGTGGATATAATTCATTTTCTCCTAGAATCTTACAGCTAGTTGGGTCATTATACAATTTCACATGGATTTCTTTGCATATTTGGCTGAGAAGGGCTAATAAGTTAAATTCAGATCCAGATGGTGAATTGAAGAACTTGCGATGTTTAAACATAAGCTAATATATTTTAGGTTTTGACAAGTTTACCTTTCTTTACTTTATTCAAACCATATCACTTTGGTTTCCACTTTGACTTTTAAGGGACCAGCCTAATAATGCTACTGGTTAGTGTGTAGTCTTTCTCTAGCTTTTAATAAGGACTGACATTTCACATTTGATTATCATTAAAAGAGATTAACTTACAAGAGAACAATGACAAATGTTAGCGAATATTGTTCTCTTCTTCACGTTTATTTAATTTTTAATTTATTCTTTTACTGGATCCTAATCGAAGTTGGCCTGAAAAATCAGGCAGCCTTCTTTATAACAATCTTATTGAATTGTATAGAAGCAAGTGGAAAGGACAGAGCCTTTCATCTCCTTTTATAAACTAAACACCAGGAAGCAGCAAGGAATAGCAACTAAGTGCAGAGGTTTGGGATCAGATAGATCTAAATGCAGACTCTCCTTATTTCTAATTCTAATAATTTTCCGTTGGTTTTCTTAGATTTCATGTATACCATTATGTTACATACTTAAATTTTGTTTTTCTTTTCTTCTTATTTAGAATTAGAGCATTTAAAGCTATGAATTTCCTTCAAAAAGCTTCAGCTTTTTTAATATTGTATTTTAAATAGTTGCAGTTTTGGCTTTCTTTTGGACACAATGATTACTTGGGAAAGTGTTTTACATTTCCATATGTTCTACTTTCCACTTTTGTTTGTAATTTTCAGTTTCATTGCTTGATGGTCAAAGAATGTAGCCTTACTGTTTTTTTTTTTAAAGATTTTATTTATTTATTTGACAGAGAGAGAGAGAGAGAGATCACAAGTAGGCAGAGAGGCAGGCAGAGAAAGAGGGTAAGCAGGCTCCCTGCTGAGCAGAGAGCCTGATGTGGGGCTTGATCCCAGGACCCTGAGATTATGACCTGAGCCAAAGGCAGAGGCTTTAACCCACTGAGCCACCCAGGCACCCCATAGCCTTACTATTTTTTAGTAAGTCTGTTATGCAGTACTTAATAAGGTTGTATTTTTTGGCCTAAGATATGTTTAATTTTTGTAACTCTTCTGTGAGTGATTTAAAAACTATATTCTCTGAAATGTAAAGGGTTTGGCACATAGTTATTAGATCAGTCTGAGTCATGATTTATAGCATTATTTATTTAGTTTATATTTTATCTGACAAGGACTTTGAGAGGAGAGATACTCTGTCATTTTCTCTTTTCTTTTCTTTCTTTTTACTTGAATTCTTCATCTTTAGATATCGCCACCCCTGTGTTGTCAGCTTCTGATCCTCTGTTTTCTGGCACTGGCCATCTTGCTTGGGCCATGCATTGCACTTGTCTTCCTATAGAGCACAGTATTTCAAAGCAGTGCCCAAGGAAATGAAGGCTCCTCTAAATAGGAAACTTACATTATCCCAAATTTGTACATGAAGCAAGAAGTTAGTTTACCATCTGCAAACACTGGTGTTTTCCTCTTCCTTTTTGTGCTCAAAACCATCCCAAAGCTTTGTTAGGAAAGGGACTCTGAGACATTATCTTTTAAGGTTCAGCTCAAGCATTGCTGCTTCAATTAAATCTAGCCATCCTTAACAGCTCCCCAGCAGTTAATCATTCCTTCCCCTGTGCAAACGCTAAGTCTTTAAATGGATTTATTATAGCATTTATGATCCACTATAATGATTTGTGTGAATCTTTTATTTCTCTCCAAGTCTGTGAGTATTTTGAAGACAGGAACCATGTCTTACTCCCCCTTATAACCTTCATATCTGGTATGAAATAGTCAATAAACAGAAATTCCATGAGGTTGGGAATCTGTTCTGTTCTTCCAGTTGTGGCTGAAACGCTTATCAAATTACCAAAGATGTACTCTCCCCATTCATAGTGTAGAGTTGTTGCTGGGAAGTGGCTACTCAACCAAAGATGACAATTTCCCACCTCTCTCCACCTGTGTGGGGACATATGACTAATTCTTTCAGCGGAGTATGTGTCAATTCTGTGTTAAAGGGATTAAGTATCCAGTATACTCCACCTCTCTCTTCTGAAATTATGTCAGAGGTACATGTTGAACATGATATGGAAGGAGGCTAGATCTCTGAGTCTTACTTGGAAGAGATCCACGCAGGAGAGCCCTTCAGTCCAGAGCATCTTCATTGGCCTTTATGTAGAGCGAAATAAACTTTTCTTGTAATAAGCTAGTGAGGTTTTGCCATCGTTTATTATGGAGGCTAGAGTCACATACCCTGATTAGCCTGGTGCCTAGAATGCTTCCTACAAATAGTTGGTACTTATTGATTATTGTTGGATAAATGGTAAAATTTATGGATAGGGATTATAATATGAAACCCAAAGATGATCCTGTAAATGAAGGATCATAGAAATATAATATACTGTGTTTTGTGTAATCACTGAGCCTATTAGTTATCAATTGGCACAATAATACCTAGTAACAGGACACCTTAAAAAGCAGTGACTTAAAACAATAATAATGTATTCGTGGTCACATATCTATGGATTGGTTGGAAGTTAGCTGACATAGGTTGGTCACAGGTTTGGTCCAAGTCTGCTCCACGGGTCTTGTCACTGATGACAACAAAGAAGAGGGCAAACCTCACTGTGCGAGCACATTTCAAGCCTATGTTTTCATCATGTCTGCTAGCATCCCACTGGCCAAGCAAGTCACATGCTCAAGCTGAAAGCTAAGGAAGGAGAAAGAACTCTGTCCTTTCTACTCACTGATCATGCAGGTGTAAGTGTTCTCTCTTCCTTCTAGTGGGAAGAACTGATGAATCACATGATAAAGGGTGTTGAGATAGGAAGGGAAGAAGAATAGAGCCAATAATGAAATCTACTATATTAGAACATCATGCACTTAGATCAATTATTTGGTAAAAGTATTTGTAGAGTTAGAAATATTATATTTCTGAAGTGGATCCAATTCCTTCTTTATAATCACATTATTTAGTAACCTAACTTTGGATATAATATTAATGGATATGGTAAGATGAAAATATTTGTGTAGTGCTTTACCACTTAAATAGTACTTTAATAAATCTTACCAAGTTTGAGTCACAAATTTCAGCAATATACACAGGACTATTTTTTACCAGGAAAGTAGTTGAGATACAGAAAGGTTAAGTGACTTTTTTTTACCAGGAAAGTAGCTGAGATACAGAAAGGTTAAGTGACGTATTTAAGGCCATATAACCAGTGAATGGCCAATGTGGGATTAGATTTCAGATCTCCAACTTGCAAAGACTCTTCCCACCATGAGATCATGGGATAGTTCTTTTTGTGAGTGACTTTTTTTTTAAATTTTTATTTTTCTGTTATTAGCTTTTAATTTTTTTGTAATTCCTATATTTACTATTATACACTATAGTGTATAATACTATTTTACTATTATACACTATATACTAATACTATTATACTATAATACACTATATTATACACTATAAATTAGAAGATTTATTTTTTCTCAAATCAAAAATAATGATATGATTATAAACATGTTTTGAAAATATGGTGTATGACTTCAGTGTGGCTTTTAGTAGACCATTGAAATGTTGCTGACAGTTTCCCAGGAGGCCCCAAAAGATAGCATTAATTGCCTCAGTGAATTTTCTATGTTCTAGTATCTGATCTTAAACTTCCAACCTCAGGAACTTGGATGCTTTAGTATCTTTCAGGGATGGACTCAGACTGATAAACCCACAAGACTAATGGATTAAGCTAGAATGCCAGTGTATTTGTTTATGATGAGAAATATAATTTTCACATGGCTCAGAATACACTTACATCTGCGTGATCAGTGTCCTTTCTCTTAAATAGTCCAACTGTGTGACTCACAAAATCACAGTCAGAACTCACTCTATCAATTACCCAAAATAAATCATTCATATTGGGGCTGAAATTTCCTTAGTATAGCATAATAGCACCCTAAAGGCAGACCTAAATGGGGAGTCAGATCATAACCAGAAAGTTGCTCCGTTAAGCACAAAATAAGAAAAAAGGGAAATAGACAAATTGAATATTTAGCTTTAGGAGTTTAAGTTAACATGAATTACCTATCTCAAAATAGGAATGGTCCTGGCCAGTGAGACTTTATATAACTTAACATCCATTGGCTTACCTTCATCCATCCATTCACCCAACCATCCTGATGAGAGACAGCTTTGCCATTGGGCTTGGAAAACATATTACAAGTCCATTACCTAAGACTCTGTTTCCAAGTTCTTGGAGCAGGAGACCATGTGCAGAAACTTGAGAACTTAAAATTTATAGTTTAATTATTTCTTAGCTATTGAAGCACATATTAAAATTTTAATGGTTTAACATACTGCTTCAGCATACTAAAATAAGATATAGAAGAAGGTCAATATGTAGCTCTAGATATAGAACATTTCCATTACTTAAAATGGTCTCTCATATTTTCCTTCAGTCAGTCCCCACTTCTCAGAGGCAACCGTTATTCTGACTTTAATCACCATTGATACCATTGATTACTCTGTTCTTGAACTTGATATAAAATAAAATTGTACAGTATGTATTCTCTTGTGTGTGGTGTCTTTTGCTCTTTATAATGTTTTTGAAATTTAATCATGTTATTTATAAATACCAGGATTTATTGCTGAGTAGTATTGAGTTGGGATGCATATTTTGGTCAAAGTCAGGCTACCATTCATGCAGTTGGGTTTACTGAGCTGTCTCTGTTCTGAAATTCTCAGGCCCAAAATGCTATTGTTAATGCACTGAGCAAGTATGTAGACATTTTTGCTTGGACTCCACATGATCACTCAGTGAAATTACATGTACATGTAGAACACTTACTCTGTTTAAGACGTGGTGGAGAATATATGAGTATGACACAGTTCCTCCCTCGTGCACCTGGTAAGGTAATTATAGAGATGAAATATATGCACACGTATACACCCGAAGATATCTATCTGTATGTGCAGTTTCTAGTAATGGATTCCTAGTAGGATTTAGAAGAGGAATCACTTTAGGCTACAGTGATTGATTAGCGAGGTTCCTTGTTGGAGGTAGAACTTAGATCTTTAAAGGTTGAGTTGGGATAGATATAAAGAAGGAGATCATTTAAAAGAAAGGGCCAGTTAAAGTCAGGCACAGAAGCAAAGATGCAAAAGGTATTTGAGGAACATAAGTAAACCAAGTTGCCAGAACTGAAGGATTTTTTGGGGAAGTAATGATATAGTTGGGAGTCTGTTAGAGAGCACATGTTAAAGAATTTGGACCTAACTGTAGATAATAGCATTAGTAATAATTGCTAATGTTGATTTATGCCTACTATGTGACAGGCACTGTACCAAATGCTTTATATTTACTAACTCATTTAATTTGTATGAATCAAACATTACTATTCTCATATTATAAATGAGTAGACTAAGGCACAGAGAGGTTGGCTATTTTGCCCAAAGTTACGTAGCTAGTAAGTGACAAAACTGGGATCCTAAGTAGCCTAATTCCAGAGCCTGTACTCTTAACCATGCAAATAAAACCCCTAGCATATGAATTTACATGATCAAAAAGTATTTATGAATTTTTAATGATATATCTTTTTACTCATACACATGACAATTTTTATTCCTATACATGACATACTTGTCCAGACCATCATAACATCGTTGTAGAAATTTTCTCTCCCCTAAAGTAGATTCATTCAGTGGTCCGTTGAGAAATGAGTTTCGGAGGTGAGGTAGAGTTTTGATTTCTAACTGCAAATTATCCCCACAGCATTAAATCACCTGCTGAAAAAGATATTTGTGAGGGATTTTGTTGTAAAGGAATGGTTGCTGAAGAATTAACAATCTCTAGGGAATTGATAATCATTTTGTTTTGGACAGCACTTTATTTTTAATACAGTTGAAAATTAATAGAATTTAATTAATACAGTTCACTGTAGTTTCTATAGTAAGTGAAAATGCTTACCTCATATTGGTAGATCTTCATCAGGTGGAATGAACAGGTGGTGATCGTTAACCTTCTTGGGGGACAGTGTGTGGATTATTTGTCCATTCATGTTAATTGACATACCTTGCTCATTCCTGGGCAGAAATAAGTTACATTTAACTACAAAGGATAGAAAATTTTGTTTTAAACACATGACTTGGTTGTAGGCTTAAGATTTTTAACATTCTGTTTCAGTATGAAAATATTTTATTTAGGGAACAAGTACAAATGCAGTAAGCAAACTATCAATTATTAAATCAAAATGTTATTATTAAATCAAAGTGTTCTATTAAAAATAGTTTAAAATGCCAATGACATTTTAGTTCTTTTTATGTCTCAATAAGTTTTTGGTTCTATATTTGTGTTATAATATTAATTTATATATTATATATCTTTTGGATATATATATTAATTGTATATAATTAATTAAAATTAATACTATAGGAAAGAACACTTCATAAGAGGTTCTTTTGATTTTTCAAAATTCCCTGGATAGGGATCAAAGGTGAAGAAAATTTAATTTTTTCCTGGTGACCACAGATCTTTTAGTGATTTTCAATATATGTTTTGGAAATTCAAATACTTAAGAAACAGATGCCTTACTTTGATATTCAAGTGGTGAAATTAGTAATCTTCCATTCTAGTTATATTTTTTGTTTATTTAATTTTTAATTATTTAATTGATATATATTAAATTGATACATTTATATATATTAAATTGAAACATATTTAATTGATGTATATTAAAGACATATTTAGTCAACATTATATTTTCACACAATAGCATGTGGTAATGTTCATTGTATTAAGTGAGGAGTCAATGAAAATGTAATGATGTTAGTTTTGGGTTTTTTTTAAAGATTTTACTTAGTTATTTGACAGAGAGAGAGAGATCACAAGCAGGCAGAGAGGCAGGCAGAGAGAGGAAGGGAAGCAGGCTCCCCGCTGAGCAGAGAGCCCGATATGGAGCTCCATCCCGGGGATCCTGAGAACATGACCTGAGCCAAAGGCAGAGGCTTTAACCCACTGAGCCACCCAGGCACCACTGGAATGATGTTAGTTTTAAGAAGAAATGTATTTTGCCATTTCCAAAATGATATAGAATATATGAAAAATTGTTTTTTTCTTCAAAAAGTGTGTCTATACATTACCTTACATCCAAATCATTTACCTTGTGGACTGAATGCCATTATATAGAAGGCGAGAGATGTAAAGGGCAAGAAAATTCGATAACCATGAAAATATTTTATGGCAGAACATAGCAACACAAAACAGTAATGTGAAGACTGAAGTAATATAGTAGTTTTTCTATCAAAAATGGTAAGTCTCAGGGGCGCCCGGGTCACTCAGTGGGTAACTCTGAAGTGGGTAACTTCAACTCAGGTCATGATCCCAGGGTCCTGGGATTGAGCCCCGCATCGGGCTCTCTGCTCCGTGGGGAGTCTGGTTCTCCCTCTGCCTGACGCTCCCTCTGCTTGTGCTGTCTCTCTCTTTCTGTCAAAAAAAAAAAAAAAAAAGTAAGCCTCAGGCTCCCCAGCCAATCAAAAACAGAGTTTGGGATGTCTTTCTAACATTTTAGATTTAAATTTATTTCTATGCTGAATTAAAATTAATTCAGTTTTTCTCTTGTGTTGTTATATACTAATAGTCAATAAACCATACTTTTACTGTATGAATGAAAATGGCATTGAAACTCATTCAAATGTAATACCTTAGGGTTTTCCTAGTCGGAATTTATTCAAATTTATTATATCTTGTGGCTTCCTTTATATTAATTTCTTACATATTTGCCTTTTAAGTTATACTTACAGTTTTTATCATGAGCTGCTTTTTAATTACCAGTATTTCTTAAAATGTTGCCTACATATGTGGCTTTTGCCAACTTATTTATTAGGAAATTCATTGGTTTTTAAAAATTCTAAGCAATGTGCTAGTATATTTATTTTTGTAGCTGTATGATTTTACACTTTTTAAAAAAGATTTTATTTATTTATTTGACACAGAGAGAGAGAGAGATCACAAGTAGACAGAGAGGCAGGCAGAGAGAGAGAGGGGGGAAGCAGGCTCCCTGCTGAGCAGAGAGCTTGATGCAGGGCTCTATCCCAGGACCCTGAGATCATGACCCAAGGTGAAGGCAGAGGCTTTAACCCACTGAGCCACCCAGGTGCCCCTGATTTTACATTTTTATTTCAGGATTGTTGAAAAATACTGCATAACTAGAACTGCCTATAGTTCCCAGAATATATAAAAAATAAAAAATTCCCACCAAACTTTAGATTTAAATTCATGTTAAATTCATTTATGATAAAATATAATTTTTTCCAAAAGTTTTTTTTTGTAGAACTAGTATGCATTTTTGGTAACCTACTAATGTTATAAGTTGGCAAATATAGTCATGTCAGACAGATATAAACAAAACATTATGATGTTTTGTTAAAATGATATAAAATTTTGTGAATGAACAATGAATAAAAGAACATTTTAATGTCAAAGTCAATGCCATTTCATCAGTTTGGAAGTTTCATATATGTGGAACCATGTTCAGTTCCACAAATGTTTGTTGATTGTGCACTAAGGTAAAGCTTTGCCTTGAGTAAGCTATTTGTAAACTATTTTAGAATAATCTAGTATCAAACAGATGTGTCTCAGCATAGAAATAGACTGTTGTAAGGGTCTTCACATATGATTGAGGGGATTAGCATGAAAGACAGTCGCCTCTCTGTTGATTTATTTTGTAAGTTCACAAGGCCAGGGGAAGCTTTTGATTATTTGGTGCTATGTGCCTACGCATACCTAGGGGAAAATAATCACAGATCTCAGTGTCAGTTTAATTATGCAGTTGATTTAATTGTTGATTCAACAGCTAGTTAGGGTTCACAATATTTTAGTATTTGTGAACTTCTCGGTAGTATGGGTGACAATAAAGTAATGATAAATTAGTATTTTTTCCTAAAGTAGAACATTATACAAATGAACAAAAATGCATTAAGATTATTTTAAATGTAAAAAGATGCAGCTCAATTTTAACCAACTTTATTACTTAATAAACATGACTCTCTAGATTTGAGGGAAATGTTTAAAGGCAATTATACTCTTATGTATGGTTAATTTTAATCTCTATTTTGTAACTGGTTTTTAAGAAAAGATCTTTTATGGTTTTTCAAAATACTCTTGTAGAAATCTGAAGTGTATCATGTTTTAGCAATTATTTTTTAAATTGCGTTTTAGAAATTCCCCAGTTTAAAAAAGTAATGAGGTTAATTTTCGTCTCTATCTTATAACCAATTCATAAGAAAGTAATCTTTTATATTCATTCCAAATAGTTCAAATTTGTACATTAGAAATCTAAAAGACACTGTGTCTTTTATAAGATGATTGATAGGAATTTACTTTTCTACTTTCTTCTTCTTACTGCTAGTTTTAATAATCTTTCTCTTTTGGCATGATTTTTCAAAAAGGTTTTTTTCCCAATTCATGTGAATTTTGATAGATATGCTATATCACCACATAAGTCATGGGTCTATGTAATAGAAAGACAAACATTTCTCTGTCTGTTATCTGCATTTCTCACTGAGAGTCAATAGGTTGATTTTACATAGGATGATCAAAAAACAGGAAGGCTATGGTTTAGAAAATGTTTTAATCTGTTTCAAATAACTTAGGGCAATCTAGTAAAAATGACATGATTAATAACGGAAGATTAAAATATTTTCACATTCTGTTTTTAATGACCGCTATCTTAAATTTCTACTCTAAAATTTATAACTAGTAAAATATTACAGGAAAAATATATCATTTATAATCCACTTGAAGTTCTGTTTTACCTTATCAAATGTGCCTGCTTTTTAGCCAAAACGGCATAAATTAAAAACAAATTTTAGCCAAAACGGCATAAATTAAAAACAAATTTTAACTGAAATATAGCTTGTGTAATTTTTATTCTTAAATACATTCATTGAAGTATTAATATTTATTAGGTTCAGCATAAAAGGGCAAAGATTATTGTTTTCAATTAGGCAGGGTAACAGTTCAGTCAGTATGTAATTTTTAAAATTTGTCTTTACAATAGGCAGATCTTCATCATTTGGAAATAAGCCATTTTAGTAAATTTAACTAAAAATGCTTTCTATGTGTATAAGTGGTGACAAGTAAAACTATTAATGTTGGAGTTTTGCCCGCTGATTCTAGTTCTGTCTTTTTTTATCCAGAGATAATGATGTATATTCAGTCTCTGTCATATTTACCTAGAGGAAGTCTTTTTAATCCCTCATTTTTCTCCTTTACTGAGGTTATGTGTAAATACTACATGAAATGGCAAATGGAAGAAAGTCTGTTTTGTCTAAAGATACCATTCATCTTAAACAAACACAATCTGTCTTTGAAAGCATAGTGATATGAGTTTTGTTTGGTGGGAGAGGGAGGAGGATGGATTAAGACCGCAAAGCAAAAAATATGTTACGACTTATATCAACTGGTATTAAGCCCCTTTAAAAATTGGATAAGTTGTTCTGATTTGTGTCTGTCTACTTAAGGGACACACACACACACACACACACACACACACACACGCAGAGTTTCATTGCTTCTTAGTTTCCATCATCACCGGCATACCATTTTTATGAAGACTTGCATTGATTTCTGACAGAAACCTGAATCTAATTCTTAGTCAGAGATCTTAGAGCACAGTTTTCTAGAAAGCCACGTATATGAATTTATAATTCCACATAGGAAAAGAATATGTTGCCTTATTTTACTTATTTCCAATTTTGAAGCCCCATAAAATGAAATAAAGTAACTTCATTTAACCTTTTATACTATGAACTCTTTGGAGACAGAGCCCTGTTTAATTCCTCTACTATATTTATCCCAGCACTAAGCCCAACTAGGTCACCAGTAATGACTGAATAAATGTTTACTAAGCTCATGCCAATGGAATTAAGCTTCTACTGCTTACGTTTGCTTACTTACATTTATTATGAAAACTAACAACTTTAGGGTTGTTCTTGCCATCTTGTTTTCTCTGTATTCTTGTCCTCGCTCACCTTTTCTTTCCTTTTTTTATTCATTTGGTTTGATTGATTGAATTTTTACCATTAAAAAGAAAAGCTTCTAGTCATAATTAACATACTATTTCTATTATCTCTATAATTTAATTTTAAGGAAAATGTTTGACCTTGTATTTTTCTGCTCATGTTGGGAATCAATTCAAATGTATAACTTCTTTCTGCTTCTCCCAATATAAGAACTTTAGCACTTTTAATTTGTTTCTGATCCCTATGCCCATAGGCTAACTCCAATCTGGAATTTCGGGGACACTTCTCATCATGCCTCTACTTTCTTAAAAAGCACTTCTCAAGAATCTATTGTGTTAAAGCTACATCGTGAACTACTCTCTAGATTTAAGTATTTAATTTTACATATTTATTTACTCATCAATATTTCTTGCATCCTGACCTTTCTTAGATCTATTTTTCATTTTGCCGTAGTACTTCTTTAGGTATTCTTTCAGAAATGGTTCTAGATAGCAAAGTGTTTGAGTTACTTTATATATAGATTATTTATTCACACTTCTAATATCAAAAAGGATTCAAGGTGGAAGACACACACACCCCATAGCACATTTATTCTTCAGGCATTGGAGTTGGCAAATAGAACTTACATGGTTCGAAGATCTTTGGGTGTGCTTCCATGAAAGGTAGACTTTTTGTTTCTCTTTTAAATGCTAATTTTTCCAAGCATGATTTTAGTTTATCATTCATTTGCCAAGAATTTCCTTTTGGAGGGAAAAATGAATTTTTAGGTATCATTCAGTTAAAAATATGCACTTCAACAAATAATTAGCATCCTGTCTATGCAACAAATATCCAGTATCAAGGAGTATGGTAAATACAATACTTGGTTAATTGTACTCAAATATGGATTTTTTTAAATGTGATAGCTTCAGTTTTTCATATTATATCATATAATTCTTGAGTTTTATTTTAAGAATATTTTAAAATTCAATATGTGAAAGGTAAATTTTAAAAATATATTACTATCTTTGATCAAATTGCAGTATACGTGGCACCACCTTTTAAATGTCATTATCCATGTTAGGATACTTAGCTAAATTAAAAACATGTTAGAGCAATTCAAGGTATGAGAGGATTTCACTTTGTTTTTCTAGTTCACAAGATTAATGGGGCAAAGATCTTTCATGTCAGTTTTGTAGTAAGTGAAAGAATAGAATTGTCTGTTACACAGCTATATGTACCTTTCATATAGACTATATTTTCTGATATTTCTCAGTCTTATCTCATTATTTCAACTTTTGGGTTTATTTGTGTAGGGCTCTTGTAGAGCTAATGGATGACAGGATTATAGTACAACATGAGTATCTCATTTTAAAAGCATTCAGCGTTCATTAGTTTGACGCAACAAAGAACATAGTTTGGAAATGAAGGGCAGTGAACAAAGGGAAATAAAGGAAGAATTTGGCAGTTTGAATAAATACAAACAAAATAAATGAAAATAATGAGTAAGGGATCTGAACATTTTTAAGACTTTGGAGTTTTATTATGAAATAACCTTCCAGAAAAATTGTGCCAATTTATACTCTCTTCAGCTATATATAGTATTTTTTTTCTTCCCTCTGAATGCACTGACCTACTCTGAGTATTACTATTCTCTTATTTTCTTTGCCAATCTGATAGGTGAAAAGTAGTTTCTCGTTTTAATCTGCATTTTTAATGACTAGAGATATTGAAATTTTTCTTCTGTGTTACTAAGTAAAATTCTTTTGTTAATTGCTTATTTATTTATGTATTTACTTTATTATTATTATTTTTGAAGATTTTATTTTTAAGTTATCTCTACACCCAATGTGGGGCTCAAACTCACAACCCTAAGATCAAGAGTTACGTGCTCTTCCAACTGAGCCAGCCAGGCACCCCTATTATTATTATTTTTTAAGGCTAAGAGTAAGAACAGAGCTTACTTGTTATTTGGATTCTGGCTTTATCTCTTAAGCACTGTGTGTTTGGGGGCAGTCATGCAATCTCTCTGAGCCTTCATTTGTAAAATAAGAACAGTTATAATACCTACCTCAATATGAGGTGTGATCTAATGTGAGGACTAAAAAAATAATATGTAATTAAAGCACTTAGCAAAGTGCTTGGTACACATCAGTGATGCTGCTGCTGATAAAAAAATAATGATGTGTTAAAATTTTTCCCAATGGATTGCTTGATGTTTAAATTTTTTTTTCTTACAGAAATTTAAAAATTTTTATTAGGATCATATGTCAGTCTTTTTAATGATATTTACTTTGGGTTTATGTTGAGAAAAATTTTCTTCACACCCAATGTTATAAAAATATGGTGGAAATATTTTTGCATGTGACTGAGTTGTAAACAGAATGATTAACTTTAGTGATTCAGACTAAGGAAATATACCAATAATATGATTTTTTTATATCTTTGGAAAAATATTAACATTTACTCTCATCAAATTAATTCAGAAAACAGTATTTAATAAGTTAATGGGTTATTATTTAAAAAAAAATTCCTTAAGTCTTCGGCAGTACCTTCTCCTGGATTATTTGTATATCGAGGCAGGGCCTCTGCTAGTTTACGCAGTGCCTTTGTGTCCATTGGCTGCTGTCCTTGAGCCAATGAATTAGCAGAACTCCCTTCCCTTCCCCCCTCCCCCTACACTGCAGCTGAATGACTTTTCTGGGTCAAAGCAAATACAAAGGCCTGGAAATGAGGGAAGCATGGGCTGGAGTTTGGCTCCCACTTGCCTATCCCACTAGGTTCCTTTGTATTGCTCACATTACACGGTGTTATGAGGTAGCCCCATGTTTCAGTGTTATCAGAAAATGGCTTTGGAAATAAGATTGATTTTGAGAAATTAATGATTAATGTAGCTAAATCCACCTGCATAATTCAGCTGAATTGAGCAATCTTTTATACAGGTATTTTTATAAGAGGAAAGAAAAGACTTTTTGTTTGAATATTGTGAACAGAAAAAAATCAGAGTGCCCTGGCACCAATCATACAGCCTTCTATTCGTCTACCCTGGGTATTAATTCATGTGCTCTTAAGGGTTGATTTCTTCCTCCCAGTAAATAGTGATGTTAATGACCCTTCGGAGACCATGTCTTTTTGAATGTTTTTCTTGTTATGGGAAAATTGACAGGTATTATGTTGAGTTTCAGCAAAATGTGCTTCGCAGAAATCTCACCCTCTAATTGTGCTTAGCCACCCTGTGATGCTCCTCTCTCTTACCCCTATATTCCTCTATAACTAATTATTCATAGTTCTTCTTACTAGTCTTGCAGCCATTTTTTACCGTGTTCTTTGGAGCGCTCATTCCATTGTAAAGATGTTCTTTTTTATCCTCCAATCTCTTTGTAGAATGTTTCCTTCATTTCCTGGCCTTGAGATTTGTTTCTGTCCCAACGTCTGTCCCGCAACTGCACTTTTTCCTCATATCTAGAGACAGTGTCAGTGATAACTCTTCATTTCCTTTTTCCGAATCTTAGCTTTCCTTGCTCAGGGAAGACCTGCTCTTTTGAAGCCTGCTGTCCTATTCAGCCACTTCTTGCCTTTCATCATTGCTGTGATCTGTTGGCTCCTGGTAGTTCATTTACTGATGCTTTTTGTCTGCTACTCTAATTCTTGTCATCCTCAGGGGTGAAGACCGTGTGGACAGTCCAGCCCACAACTGGTTTCACCTCCATGTGCTAGCCCCTTCCTTTTCTTCCCAGTCTAGTCTGCCTCCCATTGTTTTACTTTTCCCCCGTCCATCCTGGATTCTATGGTAATCAATTTGTCATTTTTGCCAGTACCCTCTGGGTTCTGGATCTGTTTTCTTTATGTTGCATTCCCTGGAAAATCCTCAACCATCTGTTTTCCGTTGTAGCTTTTTTACCCGGGTGGCATGGCCCCACTAAAGGAAAGAATATAATTATTGGATAGTCGCCCCTAGAGATTTATGCTCTTTAATTTCAGATCACCTCTTGCCACTATTCTGCAAGACTTCTAAGTCTTTATCACTTTTCTCAAACCCCCTTTCTACTACTTTCTACTACTCTTTTCTGTCTCAGCAACAATCTTGCCTCCTATTTCAGATAGAAATCTGAGGCTATGAAGCTTGAGTTTTTCCATCTTTTCCCTCGTGTAACTATAAGCATCTCTACTTAAACTTAGCTTCTTTCTTACATGATTGAAGGAAGATAGGCTCTTTCTTCTAGGAATCTCATCAATTCTGCTCCTATAGAATGTTATTCCATCACTTATTTACCCTAATTTCTGAGTTTTGAAGGTCTTTGATACTGCTCATTTCTTCCCTCAACCTGGAGATGAGCTCAAATCATCACATTAAAAAAAAATCAAACAAAACATAACTCCTTCAACATTGTTCTCCTCTTTCCACTGGAATCTTTACTCTTTTACCAGTTGGATCTTTCCATTGGAATCAAGGTTCTCAGTACACTACTGTTTCTGCTTTCTTTTGTTCAGAGGAACAACCTAATAAAGAAGGATGAGGAGAAAGAAGAATTATTAAAGGCCAGTAAGCATTTGCAAAAGTTCAACTTCATTATTAATCATATCAATACAAGTTATATCAGCTACAAAAGTGTTTACTAAAAATAATAGAGCTTCAAGACTATGGGGAGATAGTTACTCTTGAATATTACTAGTGGGAATATAAATTGATGCAATCATCCTGAAATCATCCCCAAAAATAATTTGGTCATTGCTTAATCCAATAATTCCACAATAGGGAATGTTATAAAGAAAGTATTCAGAGATTAATGTGAAAGAATATTAATGAAGTATTATTTGTAGTAGCAAAACAAAGAGAGAGAGAGAGAGAGAGAGAGAGAGATACAGCCTAAAAGTCCAATAACAGAGGCAGGTTACCACATTCTCTTTACATAGAGAAAAGTCCAAAAGTAAATGAACCAAAATGGTAATGGTAGTTACTTTAGAGTGGTAACATTATAGGTGCTTTTATTATCTTCCTTATGCTTTCCTGTAAAATCCTACTTTAATTTATAAGAACATCTCCTGAATTTGTAACCAGAGAAAACAAAAGGTTAAAAAAACCAATTTTTTATGTATTAACCCCTGACCTGCTCTACCTCTGCCTCTGGCCCAAGAATAGAATTTTTTGTAAGAAGGTGTTAATATGTCTATAAGTTTTCAGTGTGTTCCAGTTATTCCTTAGTTTGCATTCATGAAATGTTAGAGTACATTATGGGAAGGAGGGTGAACATGATTTTCCCATCAAGTGAACAATGATAGGAACACATTGACTAGTACAGAATGTTGGAGAAGGGAGAAGAGGAGCTCATCAATAGAAGATGTGTGGAAGCATTAAAGCAGAAGAAAGAGAACCAACTGGAAATAGAAAAGCCAAGTCATCTTAAGCTAACAGGTGGTAGGTGCCAATGTCAAGTTGGTTGTCCCGTCATAATTTCACTGAATATTAAGACTGACAACCAAAACATCATTTAGTTGAAAATGAGGATGGGTTGGCTCCTTCCCCAGAAAATGAGTAAAAGTGATTAGGGACAGTAGTATATTCCTCTTCTGAGGCTAGGAGCAGCTGTTGCTTAAATAGAAATGTCCAGGATGTATGCTTCTAGCTGGAGACTTTCAATTCGTGACATTCCATATATAGACTAAAATTGATTGTGTGTGTCCCCTGGCTCTGTCCTTCATTCCTATTCATACAAGTGATACTGTCATATCAGAATCTGAACAGAATAAAATATGCAGATCATTCTCAAAGAGATGAATAGGTGTTTTGTTAAAAGTTCATTGCAGGGGTGCCTGGGTGGCTCAGTGGGTTAAGGCCTCTGCCTTCAGCTCAGGTCATGATCTCAGGGTCCTGGGATCGAGCCCCGCATCGGGCTCTCTGCTCAGCGGGGAGCCTGCTTCCCCCCCTCTCTCTGCCTGCCTCTCTGCCTACTTGTCATTCCTCTCTCTGTCAAATCAATCAATCAATCAATCAATCAATCTTAAAAAAAAAAGTTCATTGCAGTTTGGTTGTTTTGAATGGAGAATGGTTTCACTATAGAAAGAGTTATAATAGAAACTTAGATTTCAAGTCTGGTTTACCAAACATGTTTAGCCTCTAATGTACTTGAGGATGTATAACAGTTTCAGCGAAAAATTTATCCAGAATTTCAGGTTGGGATGTCAAGAAATAAACTTCCTATTCCCTTATTTTATGGTAAATTAAAAAAAAAAAGTGTTCCTTAGCTCTAAGCTCCTATAGGTGTTTTGAGCAGTTTTTAGAGGTGGTTAGCTACAAGGTTTGCCCAAGCTAATTAGCCACAATAAAGGAATGAAAAGGAATATTTTTGGGGTTGTGGACATTGAGGAACATGAAGCTGGGTGCTAGAAGAAGTCTCAGTGCGATTTTGGCTGTTATACAGGATCTTGAAAAGTAACTTAGAAAGAAAATTTGAGCCAGGTGCTAAAAGAAAATGGGAGAGTATTCCTGGAATCTACATATGGAGGAGAGAAGAGGATAATTGAAGACTTCAAAAGTGGAGTTTCTTGAGTGATGAAGCTCTAAAGAGTCTGCCTGATTTTCTAGCCACAGTAGTTTAGTGACCCACACCTGGGGTTATTTAGACTCACTGTAAGCCCAACCCCAGCTCTGGTTATTGGGTATAATTCCATTTAGGGCAGCTTTTCTCAGTCTTAGCACCACATATGAGTTACCTGAGGAACTCTTTAAAAAATATAGGTGCCGGGCCCACGCTAGATCAATTAACTCACAGTTGGGTCACAGGCGCTAATATTGTAAAATCATTCTAGGTGATTCTAATATGGATTTAGAGTGGAGAACTGCTGGGTAGAGTCAGTAGTAAATTACATGGGATAGAAACGGTGGGTATCTATTTTTTAAAATTAATTTTTTTTAATCTAAGTATAGTTAACGAAGTATTGTATTAGTCTCAGGTACACAATATAGTGATTCAATACATTTCTCAGTGCTCATGAAGATTACTCTTCATCCCTTTCACCTATTTCACCCATCCCTTCTCTCACCTCTGTTGGCAACCACCTGTTTGTTCTCTATATTTAAGAGTCTGTTTGTTCTGTTTGTCTTTTTTGCTTTTGCTTGTTTTGTTTCTTCAATTTCACATATGAGTGAAATCATATGGCATTTATCTTTCTCTGACTTATTTCACTTAACATTATACCCTCTCAATCCATCCATGTTGTTGCAAATGGCAAGATTTCATTCTTTTTTATGGCTGAGTAATATTCCATTATATATATATATATACATATATATGTATATATGTATATACTGTATCTTCTTTATGCATTCATTGGTTGATGGATATTTGAGTTGCTTCCATAATTTGGCTATTGTAAATAATGCTGCAATAAACCTAGGGGTGCATATAGCTTTTTCAAATTAGTGTTTTCATTTTCTTTAAGTAAATACCCAGTAGTGGAATTACTGCATTGTATGGTAGTTGCGTTTTTAATTTTTTGAGAAACCTCCATACTGTTTTCCACAGTGGCTACACCAGTTTGCACTCCTACCAACAGTACACAAGGGTTCCTTTTTCCCCCTACAGCCTCACCAACACTTATTATTCCTTGTGGTTTTGATTTTAGCCATTCTGACAGGTATAAAGTGATGGCTTATTTTGGTTTTAATTTGCATTTCACTGATGACTAGTGATGTTGAGTATCTCTTTCTTTCTTTCTTTCTTTCTTTCTTTCTTTCTTTCTTTTCTTTTCTTTTCTTTTCTTTCTTTCTTTCAATTTTATTTATTTATCTGACAGAGAGAGGTCACAAGGAGGCAGAGAAGCAGGCAGAAGCAGGCTCCCTGCCGAGCAAAGAGCCCTATGTGGGGCTTGATCCCAGGACCCTGAGATCATGACCCGAGCTAAAGGCAGAGGTTTTAACCCACTGAGCCACCCAGGCGCCCTATTGAGTAGCTCTTCATGTATCTGTTAACTATCTGTAGGTCTTTGGGAAAATGTCTATTCAGTTCCACTGCCCAATTTTAATTGGATTATTTGGTTTTTTGTTTTTGTGTTATGTTATGTAAGTTCTTTATATTTTTTGGATATCAGGTTCCTTATCAGATATATCATTTGCAAACATCTTCTCCTATTCAGTAAATTACTTTTTTGTTTTGTGGTGGTTTTCTTTGCTGTGCAGAAACTTTTTATTTTAATGTAGTTCCAATAGTTTAATTTTGCTTTTGTTTTTGTCAGAGGAGACATATCTAGAAAACTGTGTCTATAGCTGATGTCAAAGAAATTACTGCCTATGTTTTCTTCTAGGCATTTTATGGTTTCTTGTCTCACATTTAAGTCTTTCATTGATTTTGAGTTTATTTTTGTATATGGTATAAAAAAAAAAGTGATCCAGTTTCGTTCTTTTGCACATAGCTGTCCAGTTTTCCCAACACCATTTACTGAGGAGGTCTTTCCACTGTACGTTTTTGTCTTCTTTGATGAAGATTTTTTGACTGTAAAAGTGAGTTTCTTTCTGGGCTCCTTATTCTATCCCATTGAACTATGTATCTTGGTTTTGTGCCAGTACCATACTGTTTTTATTACTATGGCTTTGTGGTATATCTTGAAATCTGCGATTTTGAAATGCCCAGGTTTGTTCTTCTTTGACCAGATTGCTTTGGCAATTCAGGGTCTTTTGTGGTTCCATACAAATTTTAGGATTTTTTGCTCTAGTTTGTGAAAAATGTTGCTGATATTTTGATAGGGAGTGCATTAAACCTGTTGATTATTTTGGGTAGTATAGACATTTTAAGAATATTGGTTCTTCTTTTCTTTATTTATTTTTAAGTCAGCTCTATACCCAGTGTAGGGCTTGAACTCATAAACTCGAGATCAAGATTTGCATGCTCTACTGACTAAGCCAGCCAAGCACTCCAATGTTGGTTCTTCCAATCATGAGCATGGAGTATCTTCCTATTTGTTTGGGTCATCTTCACTTTTTTCATCAATGTTAGATAGTTTTCAGACCACAGGTCTTTTATCTCCTTGGTTATATTTATTTCTAGGTATTTTATTCTTTTTGGTGCAATTGTAAATGGGATGCTTTCTTAATTTCTTTTTCTGCTACTTCATTATTAGTCTATAGAATGAACTTACTGATTTAATTTATCAGTTCTAGTAGTTTTTGGTGGAGTCTTTAGAGTTTCTTGTATATAGTATCATGTCATCTGCAAATAGTGAAAGTTTTACTTATTCTTTACTAATTTGGATGCCTTTTATTTCTTTTTGTTGTCGGACTGCTATGGCTAGGACTTTCAGTACTGTGTTGAATAGCTGTGGTGAGAGTGGACATCCTTGTCTTATTCCTGACCTTAGGGGAAAACTCTCAGTTTTTACCTATTAAGGATAATGTTAGCTGTGGATTTTCCATGTATGGCCTTTATTATGTTGATATATATTGCCTCTAAACCTACTTTGTTGAGAGTTTTTATCATGAATGGATGTTATACTTTGTCAAATGCTTTTTCTGTATCTATTGAAATGATTTTTAATGGTTTTTAATCCTTTCTCTTGTTAATATGATATATCGTGTAGATAAATTTGTGAATATTTGTGAATGTCACCTTGCATTCCTGATATAAATCCAATTGATTGTAGTGAATGATTTTTTAATGTATTGTTGGATTTGGTTTGATAATATGTTGAGGATTTTTGCATCTATGTTCATAGAAATATTGGCCTATAGTTATCTTTTTCTTTTTCTTTCTTTCTTTCTTTCTTTCTGCCTTTCTTTCTTTTTCTTTTTTCTTTTCTTTTCTTTTCCTTTCCTTTCCTTTCCTTTCCTTTCCTTTCCTTTCCTTTCCTTTCCTTTCTTTTCTTTCTTTTATTTAGGGTGTCTTTACCTGGTTTTGGTTTCAGGGTAATGCTGGCCTTGTAAAATGAATTTGGAAGCTTTCCTTCATTTTCTATTTTTTGGAATAGTTTGAGAAGAATATGTATTAACTCTTCTTTAAATGTTTGGCAGAATTCACTTATGAAGCCATTTAATCCTGGACCTTTGTTTGTTGGTAGTTTTTGGATTAATGATTTAGTTTCATTGATAGAAACCAGTTTGTTCAAATTTTCTATTTATTCCTGATTCGGTGTCGGAAGGTTATATGTTTCTAGGAATTTATCCATTTCTTCTAGGTTGTCCAATTCGTTGGCATATAATTTTTCATAATATTCTCTTATAATCTTTTGTATTTCTGTGGTGTCAGTTATTATTTCTCTTTCTTCATTTCTGATTTTATTTATTTAAGTCCTCTTTTAAAAATTTTTTTATTTTTTATGAGTCTGGCTACATGTTTATCACTTTTGTTGGTCTTTTTAAAGGACCACCTCCTGGTTTCATCAACCTGTTCTATTATTTTTTTTAGCCTCTATTTCATTTATATCTGCTCTGATCTTTGTTATACTACTGGCTTTGAGCTTTGTTGTTCTTCTTTTTCTAGCTCCTTCAGTTATAAGGTTAGGTTGTTTATTTGAGATTTGTCTTGCTTCTTTAGATAGGCCTGCATTGCTATAATCTTTCCTCTTAGAACAGATTTTGCTATACGCAAAGATTTTAGGCCGTTGTGTTTTTATTTTCATGTCTCCATGTATTTTCCGATTTCTTCTTTGGTCATCTAAGAGGTTGATCTGTTCATTGTTTAGTAGATAATTTTTCAGCCTTCATGTATCTGTAATTGTGTTCTTTCCAATTTTTTTTTTTTTTTATTTCGAGTTTCATACCATTGTGGTCAGAAAAGGTGCATGATATGATTTTAGTCTTTTTGAATTTACTAAGACTTGTTTTGTGGCCTAACATGTGATCTATTCTGAAGAATGTTCCTTGTGCACTTGAAAAGAAAGTGTATTCCATTGTTTTTGGATGGAATGTTCTGAGTATATCTGTTAGGTCCATCTGATTTAATGTGTCATGTAAAGCCATTGTTTATTGTTGACTTTCTGCCTAGAAGATCGATTCATTGATGTGAGTGGGGTGTAATATTACTAATATTGTATTACTGTCAATTTCCTTATGTCTGTTAGTAATTGCTTTATGTATTTAGGTACTTCCATGTTGGGTGCATATATATTCACAATTGTTGTATCAAGATATCCTCTTGATATATTCTCTTGATACAATTGTAAATATTTATTCACCCAACATATTTCCTTTATCATTATGTAGAGTCCTTCTTTATCTCTTATTTCAGTCTTTGTTTTAAATATGTTTTGCCCAACATAAGTATTGTTACCCAGTTTTTTTTTTTTTCACTTTCATTTGCATGGCAAATGTTTTTCCTTCCCTTCACTTTCATAGGTCTTTAGATCTTAGGTGGGGCTCTTGTAGATGATGTAGAGTTGAGTTTTGTTTTTTTTTTTTTTTACCTATTTGGTTAACTGTGTCTTTTGATTGGAGCATTCAGTCCATTTATTCAAAGTAATTCCTGACAGATATGTACTTATTTCCATTTTGTTACTTGTTTTATAGTTGTTTTTATAGATCTTCTCTGTTCCTTTCTTCTCTTGCTCTCTTCCATTGTGGTTTAATGGCTTTCTTTAATGATATGCTTAGATTCCTTTCTCTTTATCATTATTATTTTTTGTATATCTACTTCAAGTTTTTGATCTGTGGTTACCATTAGGTTCATATATAACATCTTATGCATATAACAAGTCTATAGTAAGTTGATGGTTTCTTAAGTTTGAACCCATTCTACAAGCACCACATTTTTACTCCCCCTCTCCCCTGCAATGTTTTAGGTATATGATGTCATTTTTTACACATTTTTATTTTGTGAATTTCTTTATTGATTTTTATAGATATAATCAATTTTACTGCTTTTGTGCTTTAACCTCTATACTGGTTTTTTTTTTTTTTTTTATTCATTAGAGAGAGAGAGACTGAGAATGAGAGGAGAGAAGGTCAGAGGGAGAAGCAGACTTCCCGCAGAGCTGGGAGTCCGATATGGGACTCGATTCCGGGACTCCGGGATCATGACCTGAGCCGAAGGCAGTCGCTCAACCAACTGAGCCACCCAGGCGCCCCTATACTGGTTTTTTTAAGTGATTAACCTACTACTTTTATTATGTTTATAAATTACCTGTGAAATTTTTTCCTTTCATAATATTCTTACTCCTGATTATGGCTTTTTCCTTCCACTCAAAGAATTCCCTATAACTTTTCTCACAAGGCAGGTTCAGTGATGATGAACTTATTTAACCCTTGCACATCTGAGAAACTCTTTCTCTATCCTTCTATTCTGAATGATAGCCTTGTTGGGTAGAGTATTCTTAGTCGTAGGTTTTTTTCCTTCCCATACTTTGAGTATATCCTGCCACTCTATTCTGGCGTGCAAAGTTTCTGCTGAAAAATCAGTTGATAGCCTTATGGGGCACTTGTATCTAACTGTTTTCTCTTGTTCCTTTAAAAATTCTCTAATTTGGGACACCTGGGTGGCACAGCTGGTTAAGCATCTGATTCTTGGTTTTGGCTCTGGTCAGGATCTCAGGGTCTTAAAATTGAACCCTGTATTGGGCTCCACACTGGGCCTGGAACCTTCTTAGGATTCTTTCTCCTTCTGCCCTTACTCCACCTCCCCTTATAAAATAAATAAATAAAATGAAATGAAATGAAATTCTCTTTATCACTACTTTTGCCAGTTTAATTATTATGTGTCTTGGTGTGGATCTTTTTGGGTTGACTTTGCTGGGGGTTGTCTGTGTCTCCTGGATCTGAATGTCTGTTTCCTTCCTCAGATTAGAGAAGCTTTTAGCTATTATTTCTTCAAATCAATTTACTGCCCCCTTTCCTCTCTCTTCTCCTTTTGGGATCCTTATAACATGGATATTGTTATAGTTGATGATGTCACTGAGTTCCCTTAACCTATTCCTATTTTTATTATTCTTTTTGCTTTTTGCAGTTCATCTTGATTGCTTTCCATTACCCTGTCTTCCAGGTCTCTAATTTATTCTTCTGCCTTCTCTAATATGCTATTGACTTCTTCTGGTATATTTTAACTTTAGTTATTGAGTTTTTCATCTCTGATTTGTTCTTTTTTATATTTTCTCTCTCTTTGGTGAAGGTCTCACTGAGATCCTCCACTCTTTTTTCAAGTCCAGTAAGTATCTTTATGACCATTACTTTGAATTATTTATCATATCTATTACTTATTTCCATTTTATATTTAGCTTTTTTTGCTGTGGTTGTGTCTTGTTCTTTCTTTTGGGACATAGTTCTTTGTCTCCCCATTTTGTCTAACTCTCTGTGTTTGTTTCTATGTATTAGAAAAGTCAGCTATATTACTTGATCTTGAAAGCAGTGGCCTTATGAAGAAGAGTTCTGTAGTGCCCTGTAGCACAATGCCCCTTGTTCATTGGAACTGGGAATTTCAGGGATGTTGCCTATGTGTATTGTATGTGCCCTACTACTGTGGTTGAGGTGTGTTTGCCTTCAGTTCAGTTGTCTTCAGTGGCCACTTAGCCTGTTGTGGGTAGGATTTGGTTCCTCTGCTGTAAAGGGGTCAGTTTGGGGCTGCTGTGGGCTTGTAGTTGGGCAGTGTCAGCAGTCAGATGAGCTGCCTGCCTTCAGCTCATTTTCCAGGGCTGTGATTGCACTGGACTGCAGAGTCCTCTCCCTGTCTTTTCTCTTTGACAGGCTTTCATTGGTGGGTGGAAGTTTACAGACAAAGAGGACATATGTCCTCATTCCATCCAGTGGGTATGCAATAGAACCATCCTTCAGAGTACTCTCCCTGCCTTGACCCCTGAGAGATTTCTCTTGGTGGACAGGGCAAGCAGTCAGGGCAGATGCCTGCTGGGGGCTTCAGATGTGCTGATCGACAGGGCACTCTCTGCACTGCCAGTTATAAGGTTTGGCTGCTGGGGCTGTGAGTGTACTTGTGTGTGTGGTTATTTTTCCCTCTCTCCAGGGCAGGAGTCACTTTGGAGTGGCACTGGTCCCTGCCGGGGATGCTTGTAGGATATGACATAGTAGGAGCTGCTTTGGAGGGACTCCTCCTGATTGGAGTGGATTGGATGGGGCAGATCTGCAGAAGGACATACAGGTGGGGTATGTGGTCTGAGCAAGCTATGTGGCGAGCATGACAGGGCTATCCAAGTTGGGGAGTAGGGGAGAGAAATGGGGACTTCCAGCTTTTTTGCCTTGGAGAAGTCTTCTAAAGAGTCCTGACCCTCCAGCACACATTCCAAGATTAGTAAATAAGATCTCACACATACCCCAAGCACTTTTCAAACTGCTGCTTCTATGCTTTATTTTGCTTTATTTGGGCTCTCCCAGAGCTAAGCACTGTGATTTTTAAAGTAGCTGGAGCTAAGTCTCACTGGTCGTAAAAACTTGTGAAGTTTTCAAAACTTCACTGATAACTGGTTTTCAAAGCCAAAAATTGTAGAGACTCATCTTCCCAGTGCATGTGTCTGGGGTTCCTGATGTGGGGTCCACTCCTTTCCCTTCTCTGTGCTTGTGGTGTCCCCCCCCCATTTGTGGTTAGTCTGGCCAGGAGTTTAGTTCCTGACTAGATCTCTGTTCCCCCTACCATTTCCAATGTATCTTCCTCTCTAACTGCGGGAAGTCTACTCTGCCAGTCTTTGGGTTGTTTTCTGGGTTAACTATTCTGATATGGGTGTATATTGACAAGTGCACCAAGAATACACAGTGAGTAAAGGAAAGTCACTTCAATAGATGGTGCTAGGAAAACTAGATGTTCACATGCAAAATAATGAAATTGGGCCCCTATCTTACACCACTCATAAATATTAACTTGAACTAGATTAAAGACTCAAATGTAAGACCTGAAACTATAAAAATGTAAGACCTGACACTGTAAAATGACTAGAAGAAAACATAGGGAGAAAGCTTTTTGACATGGGTGTTGGCAGTTTTGGACATGACACTACAAGTGCATTCAACAAGAGCAAAAACAAATAGAACTGCATCAAACTAAAAGGCATCTTCACACCAAAAGAAACAATCAAGAAAAGAAAAGGCAACCTACAGAATGGGAGAAAATGTTTGCAAACCATTATGTCTGATCAAGGGTTAATGTCTAAAACATATAAAGAACTCCTACAACTCAATAGCCCAAAACAAACAATTGAATTAAAAAATAGACAAAGGACTTGATAGACATTTTTCTAAGAAAGACATACTCTTGGCCATGAGGTATATGAAAAGATGCTCAACATCATTAATCATCAGGGAAATGCAAATCAAAACCACAATGATGTATTAACTCACATCTGTTAGAATGGCTTTGATTAAAAAAAAACAAGAGACAAAAGTTTTGATGAGGATGTGGAGAAAATGGAATGCTAGTGCACTATTGGTGGGAATGTAAACTGGTGCAGCCACTATGGAAAGCAGTATGTAGGTCCCTTAAAAAAATTAAAAATAGAACTACCGATGGTCCAGCACTCTCAATTCTGGATATATATCCAAAGGAAATGAGATATCTGTACTCCCATATTCATTGCAGCATTATTCAAAATAGTCCAGGATATGGAAACAACCTAAATGTCTGTTGGTGGATAAATGGTTAAAGAAGACTGTGGTGTGTATCTACACAATGGAATATTTTTTATCCATGAGGAAGAAGGAAATCCTGCCATTACTTGATAACATGGATGAACCTAAAGAACTCTGAAATTAGGCAGGGAAAAACAAATACTGTATGATTTCACTTATATATGAAATCTAAAAATAAACGTTGAACTCATAGAAACATAAAGTAGAATGGTGGTACCAAGGGCTAGGAGGTGGGGAAGATGGGGAGAGGCTGGTCAAAGCATATAAGCCTTCAGTTAAAAATGAGTAAGTTCTGGGGACCTAATGTATAATACCGTGACAATAGTTAATAATGCTATGTTTGTACTTGAAATTTACTAAGAGAGGGGAGCCTTAAGTGCTCTTACCACACACACACACACACACACACACACACACACACACACACAAGGTAACTGCAAGGTGGTGGATGTGTTAAATAATCTGATTGTGGTAATCATTTCACAAAGTATGTGTAAATACTTTGTCAAATCATCATATTTACACTTTAATAAGTACAATTTTATTTGTCAAAAAGCAGATTTGTGTCTACTGGTGTTAATATTGAATATTGATAGCTCAAGAATTTCTTGTTAGTACCAATTTCTTGTTAGTTCTGGTTCAGGAAATCATTCCGATTTTTAAAAAAGGATAATATAGAAAGTGTATTTCGAAAAGAATTTCTCTTAGCTCTTCACTTGCATGTAATACTGCTTGTATAAATAATTTAGAATTAAATAAAACTTCAAAAATTGTACAAACTTAGCCTGATTTTCATGAGTTTAGAAAAATAAACCTCATTTATTGACCAGAAGAGAAAATATGGCAAAGGATCTGAATAGACATTTCTTCAAAAAAGATATACAAGTGGGCAATATGCGCTTTTGCAAAAATGCAAAACATTAGCCATTTGGAAAGTGCAAGTGAAACCACAATGAGAAACCACTTCCCACCCAATAGGATGGTTATAATAAAAAAGACAGACAATAACAAATGTTGGCAAGGATGTAGAAAAATCTAAACCCTCATGAATTGCTGGAGGGAATGTAAAATGGTACAGCCTCTTTGGAAAAAAGTTTGGCAGTTCTTCAAACATTAAACATAGAGTTAGCATATGACCCTGCTGGCATATATCACTCCTAGGATAAAACCAAGAGAATTGAAAACATATGTCCACATAAAAAGTTGTACACAAATATTCATAGTAGCATTGTTCATGATAGCCCAAAGATGGAAACAATCCAAATGTCCATCAACTAGTAAGTATATAAATAAAATGTGGTGTATTTATTTAATGGAATATTACTCAGCCAGAAAAGCAAATGAAATCCTGAAGCATGCTACAATACAATGAACCTTGGAAACATTATCTTATGTGAAAAAAGTCAGTAATAAAAGTGGACATATTACGACATATTACATGATTCCATTGGTGTGAAATGTCCAGAATAGACAAATCTATACAGATAGAAGATAAAATAGTGGTTGCTTAGGACAAAAGTATTAGGGGGGAAATAAGAAGTGCCTGCTAATGGAGATAGATGTATCTCTCTATCTATATATATAATTTTGCTTTTTTCTCAATTCTACCTTTATAGATTCATTGAAATAATTGGAAATCTGTGTTTCAGATTATTAGTCATTTTTTTCTTACAAAATGCCTCATCCATTTATAAAATCCTTTTTACATGTTGCATTATACTTCAAACCATATCATCAATTACGTAGATTTAACATTAAAATAACTTACAAGTTTTCTTTATCACAACTATTTTTTTGATGGTAAGTCTTCCCCTACCTTGAGCTTTATTTTCTAATTTTTGTTTTTAAATATTTTATTTATTTATTTATTTTAGAGTTGGGAGAGGGGCAGAGGGTGAGGGAGTAGAGAGAATCTCAAGCAGACTCCCTCCTGATCACGGATCCTGACAAAGGGCTCAGTCTCACAACTTAAGACCATGACTTGAGCCAAAACCAAGAGTTAGACACAACTGACTGAGCCACCCAGGTGCCCCTATTTTCTAATTTTCTAAAAAAGATTTTATTTATTTATTTATTTATTTGACAGAGAGAGACAAAGCAAGAGAGGGAACACAAGCAGGGGGAGTGGAAGAAGAAGAGGGAGAAACAGGCTTTCTGCCTAGCAGGGAGCCCGATAGGGGCTCAATCCCAGGACCCTGGGATCATAACCTGAACTGAAGGCAGATGCTTAACCAATTGAGCCACCCAGGCGCCCCATCTATTTTCTAATTTTTAAAGAACAAAATGTTTAGAACCAGAAGAGGGGTGGGATACTTTCTGAGTGTTTCCTTGTCTGGTTATCAGGATTTTAAAGGCTTTTGCTAACGCCCTAATTTTAT
>CM052807.1:74750971-74785055 GCA_028533885.1 Nasua narica
GTCAAAGTACGTGATTTTTAAATCTTTTATGTAGCACAAGCCCTTGGCAAAATTCCCTCTAAGGGATTTCTCCTAAGGGAGTTTTCTAATATGGGAAATATAAATAAAAATTAACTTTCCCCTAGCTTTTAAGACCTTGATTTTAATAATACATGATTGAGACTTGAAAATTTTTTTGTTATCCTAAAAGGAGGCCAAATATCTAAATAAAAGGAGACCATACAGTGCTACAGCAGTGCTAGGGTACTTTATGTTCATGGATGCTGGCCATGCCTTCCACAGTTTTATGCTATTCTAATTAGAAAAGGTCAAAGAAGTCATATGGGTGTCCATGACATATTTCCAAGAAATAGTTATCCATCGAATGCTGTACTCTGGTCAGTAGAAATGAAGGAATAATGAATACTTGAGAGGTGATCTTTGTCAAAAATGTCTGAAACAGAGACATTGATTTATTGTGATGTCATTTTCAGAATTTTTTTTAATACTCTCTTCAGCCCAAATTTGGTTCACTTATTCAACAAACATTTTTTTAGTGCCTACTCAGTCCTAAGTAGCTAAGTCTTGTACCTGCAGCTTGCTTCATTTACAGGTGGTCTGGTGGGGTAAGACCTGAATGTTACTGCGCAACTACAGAATGATAGGTCAGCCTGTAGGCGGTGGTCTGTATGGCGGAAGTGCTTAGACCTTTATGGAATTTTACTCATTTGTTTTTTGTCCTGGTTGCTTAGGGCCAAATTAAAATATGTGCACACTACCATCCTACTTTAGTCAATTTCATCCATCTGAAGGTCAACTTTCTTCGTGTGCTGACATCTAATTTTTAATGCGTTAAACTTGCCAGTGGTCAGAATCGAAGCCACTGAAACTTCTGAAGTGCAAAGGCCACTTGTACCCATGGGTCTTGCTTGATACAGGACCTTGGCTCTATAGAATGGTTTAGTTTCACCTCAAAGAGCTATTGCTATGAGGAGTATTAAGTGGGTTACCCTAGAAGTTTCCTTAGAATGTAGGTAGGAATTTGGGGTTGAGAGAAGACGGTCAGCCAGGTGCCAAAATCTTCAATAAATATTAGTAAGTGACCTACAGATTCTATAAATAATTCTATAACAAAGACTTCTGTGACTGTGTATTTTAAAACAAAAACCAGGATTATTTTTAATTTGCAGATTTCCAGAGTAACAAAAATGTATACAGAAAATTCATTCAACCAAAATTTATTAAATGCTGGGGCACCTTTCTGGCAGCTTTGAATGCATCAGGAACAAAAGAATTATCTCTGCCCACATGGAGCTTACGTTCTAGTTGGGGGAATACAGACAATAAACAGAAAAATTTAGAAACAGTAAGTTATAGTGTATTAGGATGTGATTAAATATATAAAAAAGAAGGGCAGAGTAATGGGGATTAAGTATCAGCAAAGATTTTCCTAAAGGACTTTAAAAAGAACAAATAGTTATCAGAGTATGCCTTGGTTTGATGTAGTTTGCTTCATGTGTTTTTGATGTAATTTATTAAAAAATTTTAATATTTTACAGAATGTATAGTGTTTAACAAATTACTTCAGCTTTGCCATGTGTCTGCTACAAGGGCAAAACATCTTTTGTTGTTTTGTTCTAAAATATTTGTGTTTAAAAGCTTTTCTGAGTAATCTGTTCTGTTTCAAAATATTTTTTCAAGATGGGTTGTCAGAAATTTAAATTGTGGTAGGTGAACTAAGTTGTGATGCATCATGAAAAGGTGACGTAGACCAGTGGAGGATCATGCATTTATGAAAATAAGGAAGTGTTTTATTCAGATTGTAGCATTTAAAAGTACATAACAGAAGAACAATCTAAAGTCTATTCAGAAATTTAGAGAGATTTCAGTTAGAGAAGAAAATCAGGAGAAAATTAGATAAGTAAAAGAATTTTAACACTTAACTCCCTCAGAAGAAGTAATACATTTGTATCAGGCACATATATTTAAGAGAGAAAGTATTTGAAATGTTTGATGGGTACCCAACTAAAGAATGTAAGTAATAGTTTTACAGTCGCCAGTGATGCCATGTGGTGAATAGACCTAATTCAGGACTGCAGTTGAATGGAACATTATTTCACTGTTGGTCTGGATTGTATGTCACTGAGAATAGAATCTGTATTTTTTTGAATTTCCCTCCTGGTATTCCTAAGGTCAGTTAAGCACAGTAAATAATCTTCACTCAGCAAGCAACCCAAATCACCATCTTCCTGTTCGATGTAGCTAATAAATTCTGAGCAAACTCAACTCTCTGTGAAGCTTCCTAATGGATGCCTCACTGGACTGAAGAGCTTTTGGAAGCAAAATAAAATAATCATCTAAAGTTGAATGTTTTTGGATCAAGGTTACTAGGTCAACACTAAATTTAAAACCAGTTTGAGAGACATTTTTTAATGGCACTTAGAAATTATAGCCAAAGGTCAGGTCGTTACATATGATGTTGCTCAGATCCTTTGATGCTAAAAGTCTACAACTGACTTATGTGTAAGATATACTTTTTAAAACATTAACTATGATTTAAAGTAGCAAGAGACAATGTTCAGGCCAGGGAAAATAAAGTCCCCTTCCTCAGTTTTTTGGTTGAAATGGTTTGAGTTCAGTAATTTTATTGAACCTGAAAAAAAAATTATGAATAGCCGCCTTCTCAAACGGAAACAGGGAAGCTTGCCCCTGTCAATTCCTGCTTAGGAGTTTCTGAGATATTTTGCGATTGCAAGAAAACTGTGGATGAAATCCATACCAATTAGAGATCCTGTGTGTTTGGAACCATTTAAAAATGCTGTGCAGGGCTCAAAGGAATTAGCAAAGCCTGCTGCAGTAGAGCGCCATTATTAATCTCCAAGGAGAATAGATACCAGATGCTCCCACTGCCCAGAGGACACCTCTGTGTTCTTGGCAGTCTCTGGTCATATTGTCCTTTGGTAGATTCAAATGCCCGAAATGATTATGGGTCTTGGGACAACATGGTTTGAACAGAAGAAATTACTTATAATCATTTTGAAGAAATACACTATTTTTGAGAGGCAAGAAAAGAAACCTAATATTAAATTTGATATTTGTAAAAAATTGCCTGGAGCAAAATAGTAGAGATACTTTGCCTGTCTTTTTAAAATTTCATTGATCAGCCTAGTGACTGGCATCTCTAACCTAAGCGATAATCTTTTAATGCAGTCCAATTCTATTGTTAAATACTGAAATATGACATATTATTAATTCATTGAACAGATTTTTTTATCAGTGAAGTGTTGAAGCTATGTTACTAAACAAGACAGTCATGAACTCATCGAGCTTAGGGAAAGAAGCAGACTTTCATCAAAACTTACCCATATAAATAAGTAATTACAAACTGTGAGACATGCTTTGCAGAGAAAATACTGGGTGCTGTGAGCGTGTTTGACAAGGAATTGTGATCTAGAATTAAAGCTCTGGATTCTCCTTTGTTTAATCATATTTATTGAGCACCTACTTTGTGCCAAAAGCCAAAACCCATTACCACGGCCATTTACAATATGACACTCATGATTCAGTTTGGTAGATTTTTTTTTTTAAGATTTTATTTATTTGACAGAGAGAGAGAGGCAGGCAGAGAGAGGGGGGAAGCAGGCTCCCCGCTGAGCAGAGAGCCCAATGCGGGGCTCAATCTCAGGACCCTGAGATCATGACCTGAGCCGAAGGCAGAGGCTTTAACCTACTGAGCCACCCAGCCGCTCCTCAGTTTGGTAAATTAAGGGATAGTAGGAACAACAGCGATGAACAACTCAAAAGTAAACTAAGGATAAAAAACATTCTAGGAATGGAATCTATTTTAGTCTTTTTTTCAAATATAGCTTCTGTTCCCTATCCTAAGGAGCATTTGAGCAACACTTAAGATTTTTAGCATGTCTAAAAATTTTCATATTACTTATTTTGTTGTGAAAGTTCCGTTAGAAAATACTGTAAAATTTTAAACCCTTTGGAAAGCAGAGAACGGCGGGGTCGGTGGGAGGGATCCCCAGGACCCGCGAATGTTCGCATAAATAGCCCTGTGCGCTCCTGCGACTCATCAGCCTGCTCTACCTTCCTTCCCTGCCAGGCCTGATAAGGAGCCATCTTTGTTGAGTGGCTTCAGTCCACAGACGCCTTTCAGCCCGATGGAGTTCAGCTTCTTTCCATAGCGCTGAAATGGCTCCTCCTAAAGTCCCCAGGCTGCCCAACTGTTGAATTCAGCAGTGTCCTCTCCAATCTTATTTGACTTGTCCTTTCTGTAGCTTATGTCACTGATGACTATCCTCCAGCCTTACACTTTTCCATTATCTGACTCTGTCCCGGTTCCTTTGTCGTCCTCCTATTTCTCGAAATGGTCTCATTTATTTTCCTTCACTGACTCTTATTCCTCAGCTCACCTTTTAAATACCTGTCTGGTTCTCCACTCCCCTTATATTTGCCTTCTACATATCCTCCTCCATAACCTTACTGTTTTCTATGCTCTGATGACTTTCACATCTGTATCTTTAGCGAGGGTCTTACTTCTGAGCCCACACACCGCTCTGCTCCTAGAGAGTTCCACACTAAACGGATTTTATTATTTTCCCTGAAAAACATGTCTCACTAGCATGATCCAGCTAGTCGCACAAGTTGGAAACCTAGTAGTAATTCACCCTACCCTTCTCCTTCACTCCCCAATAGGTAACACCACAATCAGTTAATTCTGACCACTTGATGTCTCCCTAATCGATCCCCTGCTCTCCGTCCCCATTGCAAATGTCTTCTTTTAGAGGCTCATCACTTCTGTTTCCACATCCAGTCTTCCATCTGATGTGCCTGTTTTTATCCTCTTAACCTTCTCGCCTCCTTCCAGATCCATCTTCCCAAAGCCCCAATCTGATCATGTTACTGGTCTACTTCAGGTGGCCCCCAGTCATCATGCCATTCACCATGTCCCTGGCCTTCAAAATGCCACCACCACTTAAAACTGTGGAGTTACTTGACAAGACAAAAAAGCAAGGTAATTAGTAACCAAAATAAAATTAATGCTTAAATAGTATCTTGCACTTTAGCTTTTTCTTAAAAAAGATTTTATTTATTTGACAGGGAGATTACAAGTAGGCAGAGAACCAGGCAGAGAGAGAGGGGGAAGCAGGCTCCCTGCTGAGCAGAGAGCCCCATGCGGGGCTCGATCCCAGGACGCTGAGATCATGACTTGAGCCAAAGGCAGAGGCTTTAACCCACTGAGCCACCCAAGCACCCCTAGCATTTTCTTTATCTTCATGAATTTTTAGAGTCTATGGGTCTAGGCTATTTTTTATGTATTCTAAACTCCCTGCTTTTCTTTCTTTCTTTTTTTAAACTCCCTGATTTTTAAGATAAGTATTTTAAGTATTATTTTTATTTGAGGTACTGCTTAAGAAAGCTGAATGAAGCATGGGAGAATGTCTGCCAAAACCAATGGTTTTCTTTGTGTCATGATTACTGTTAAGCCATTTTCTTGACTAGAATAGTTAGCCTCTTGAGATTTAGCTGCTTATTTGCAGTAATAAAATCGTGTCATCAGCATAGAGGGGATACTTGTCCTTATATTTGCAGTGGCAGGAGGGCAGAAATGTTGTGCATCCTCTCACCATAACAATCAAACACAGAGTTGAAAAGTGATCTATGGAGCTCTTGGGTGGCTCAGTCGGTTAAGTGTCTGCCTTTGGCTCAGGTCATGATCCCAGGGTCCTGGATCAAGTCCTGATTCGGTCTTCCTGCTCAGGGGGGAAGTCTGCTTCTCCCTCTACCTTTTCCCTGTTTGTGATCTCTCTCTCGCAAATGAATAAATAAAATCCGTAAAAGAGAAAGGAAAAGAAAAGAGAAAAGAAAGAAAGGGAAGGAAAAGAAAAGAAAAGCCTATGAAATTTTTCCCACTGAGCCAGTTCTGGGAGGAGGCTACTCTGGTCTGCCATAGTTCTAAATCAGGGGTCTTTGCAGATGTCATCCCCTCATGCAGTTAGCCCAGAATCACTTTTTAGATAAGAGTCAAATCTGAGCCAGTTAAAGCTCCTAAACCTTACACTGATTTTTGGGTCTTATCAGTAAGGCAAAAAATAATATAATTGTGATCAGTAGAAAAATTATGATGCCTGAAATCCATTCCTTCTCAGGAAATACTAGATGAAGAGATTAAAATCTGCAGTTTATTAAAAAGAGATCTGACTTCTTGTTCAAGATGATAGACTGAGCATACATGTTTGTTTCCCTCTCTCCCAAGAGAACCCTTTAAAGTGAGAGTAAGGAAAAGAAGAAAGAGGAGGAGGAGGCAGAAGAGAAGGAGAAGAACCCCACTGCAAAGAGAATTGGAGTGGAGGAGGGGGTGTGGAGCGGGTGTTGGAGTAGGGGAGGGGTTATTGAGTATTTTTGCCAAGAAAAAACGGCTGGCAATGCATTATGGGTATGACCGATTAAAGAAAGCAGCAGCCCAAATTCTGTACAGGAGTCGTTGCCAGGACGCCCAGCACAATTATGAAGAGGCTCAGAGTGCAGAACTGTCAAGACCGAAATGGAGGATTGACAAGAAGGTGTTTAACTGAAAGAACAGCTAGACCAGTTTTGCAGCTTCCTCATTTTCATATTTAGAATGACACATCATCCATTACCCACCGGGGGCAGGGAGAGGGGGAACCTGAAAGATTGCTCTCGAAAGATATTTAACAGCCCGTCTGGGAGAATTGGGGCTGCCAGTGAGGTGCCGTGCTTCAGGGAATGCTGGGACAAACCTTTGTCCTGCAGCAGACACTGCGTGTTCCTTCCCAGAGCTCCTCGTCAGCCTCTGTTGAGAGCTGAGACCTAGGGAGGATCAAACCTGTGCTGTAGGTGATCGCGGGGGAGGCCCCTGTCAGCTGCCTGGGACACCTGCCCCAGACCTCCATTCTTAAATAGAAATGGTTGAATCCAAGAAAATCTAGAGCATGGAAGACAAGAAGCAGGAAAAAGAGAAGCGTTGCAGGAGAGGCAGCAGAGCTATTTTAGAGAGTAATAGAAAAACCAAAGTCAAATAGCTGCCTGGTTCATATTCTCAGAGATATTTGAAATATTTCATTTGCAAAATAAGAAGATACTGTAAAAAAAAAAAAAAGCCAAAAAAGTTTAGAGACCAAGAATAACGTAAAAAAAACCCCCCCCAAAACAGGTGCCCAAAACATACCTAGGATACAATGTCATTTATGTGAATTTTTTAACATTTAAAACATTATATATGACTTACGAATATAGACATATGTGGGAAATGAATCCAAAGAAGTGTGGGAAGGGTACATAAACGATTATCTCGGGGGCACCAGGAGGTGTAGGAGTAGGGGAGAAGGCTGGAGACAGATCTGGCTGTAATTGTAACATTTTATTTTGTTAGAAAAAGAGAAAAATCTGAAGGAAATATAGAAAAACTATCTGTTGGGACGCCTGGGTGGCTCAGTTGGTTGGGCGGCTGCCTTCGGCTCAGGTCATGATCCCAGCGTCCTGGGATCGAGTCCCACATCGGGCTCCTTGCTCGGCAGGGAGCCTGCTCCTCTCTCTGCCTCTGCCTGCCTCTCTGCCTGCTTGTGTTCTCTCTCTGTTAAAATAAATAAAATAAAAATCTTTAAAAAACAAAGAAAAACTATCTGTTAAACTTGGTAGTTTATATATATATCTATATATCGTATACATATATAATGTATAATATATATAAACTTCGGTAGTTTATATATATCTGTATATATATATTTCAGATATATAATGGTATACATCTGTTAAATCATAGATGCCTATGTATTCTACATACTTTTACGTATGGTTGAAATATTTGTTGAAAATTAAAATGTTGAATTATAGAGCAAATATGTACAATTGTATAAGAAAGTCATGATCCAAACAAAGGTTAAAAGAAACCGTGCCCTGCCTTTTTATAGTGATGCAGTGCAAAAGGAGGAAAATCTGTTTGACTTTAGGCACCCTGGGGTTGCACCAGTTGGACTGTTGGAGAAGGAGATACAATCCAAACACTCTTTAGCTCTGCAGTCAGCAACATGTATGTAGCCATAATGATAATAATGCCATTGACTAGTTTTCAAGACTTAGACTCAACCTATGGAAAAGCATAGAAGACTTCATTCAGTTTGGGCATTGGAATGGGGGAAAGAGTAGGTAGGCGGAGGAGGGGGTGCCAAGGCCGTCTTGTAGACTGGAAGGGCCCAAAGATGTTGAGCTGTCGGGTAGTCATGCATTCATAAGTTGACCCAGCAGACAGTTGCTGCAGCATCTCTTCCATTGCAGGCAGTGTTTTAGGTGATTGGCAATACACTGGTGGACAAAACTGGCACACTCTCTGCTCTTCCTGAACTTAACGTTCTAGTTCAAGAGGCAGATAGTACCAAAGAAAGTTTCAAAAGAATTAAAAATAACTATCAAAAATTGCAAGGGGAGAGGGAAGGGAGATTAGTGGAAGTCTGAAGGCTTATTCTTCATCCATGACAGGAGGGAATCAATTTATAATGTCAAACCAGCACTGGCCGATGGTGGGAGTTTCTAGATCTGCGGCAATGATGTTAGACATAGTTTCCGTCTGTGCCTGTCTTGTCCAGTGTAGTAGCCATTCAGTCCGTATGACTGTTGAGAACTTGAAATGTGGCTGGTATGACCGAAGAACTGAAATTCTATTTACTTTTGATTAATTTAAATTTAAATGGCAGCACGTGGCTTGTAGCTCCTGTATTGACAGCTTCTGTATCAGACAGCAGATTTGAAGTGAAGGAATTGAGAGGGAGCAACATAAGCATATCTTTAAGGATTAAACCTAAAACAGGTTAAACATGGTTGTTTGCAGGGGTGGGAAATACTGAAAGAGAACAGTTCACTGCGAGTCATCTTGTGCTCTTTGATTTTCTACTACATACATATATTTGGTTGATTACTACTTGAACTTTTGGGTCTTTGAGGGGGAATAGAGTATTATCCATTTAAAAATGAGATAAAACTGGAAATGCCAACTGCAGCGAATAACTGGGCAAGGATCAGAGCTCTAAACTTCAAACAATTCTTGTTAGCAGGGAGTCTTCATAAAGTGTTATGTTATTGGGTCGAGGTAACTAATAAGGTAAATAGTGGGCAGTGAGGTTAACGGATCCTGGCTTCAGAGATACTAAACGCTACAAATTCTGAAATACAGCCCTAGAATCATAGAGCGGTGAGAACTTGGGCAGACAGAAACGCACAGGTCTGTAAATGTCCCGCATGTCTCACTGAAACCAAGCGTGGATATTTATCACTATTAAACCATCCCTCAAGCCCAACTGGGATTTACTGTGCTCAAACTGATTTTACATTTGAAGATAATAATAATATAATATACATAATATATATTAATAAAACACAAATAAAATATTTATGGTTACAGTTCAACTTAATGAATTCTCAGGCATGGGTAGTTTCTGCCGTGTTCTACTGATGGGTCATGTAGCTAACTTACTGAGGTTTCTCATTTTTATTTGGGGGGCTGGGGGACGATCCAGGGGACGTGGCTGCTCTAGAGCAAATCCTTATTAAAGTAAGAGTAGGGGAAGAAGGACCACATTTTCTACATATGGTTCAGATGGGATTGGCTTCAACTTGTTTATAACCTGTCGCTGGTTTTAACAACTTGTTTCAAAGATTCTTGAAAGGAAGGCAGAAAAGGTTGGGATAGAGACAAGAGCAAGTTTTTCTCAGGAGGCAGTGGGAGTGAAACATTTAAAGTCTGTCAGCAGAGCGTCGCCTGTGGAAAGCTGTGTCACTGTTCAGCGACGGGCTCGAGGGGACTCTCAGGAGCTTTAGGAAGCCCCATTCTGAGTGAGAAGGAGTAATTCTTTTTACCGCCATCTAAAATAAATAAATAAATAAAAATCCACCCGAGGGTAGATGGTAGCAAGCACCATAACAGACGGAATCACTTGCTCTTATATCTGTGACGTAAATGAACATATCCTGGGTTTCCTGCCCATCACGCCAATCCCGGGAAGTGCCGTCTGCGGACGAGCGGGGCCGGGTGGTTGTTCACACGGGTTCACGCTGGAGCAGGACTGCCAGCGGCCCCCCGCGCCTGCCGTGCTTGGCCACCTGTACTTCTGTGCTGTCTGCAGATGAGGATCCTTTGAGAGGAGAATCTATTTATTGAATACCAGACATTCCCAATAGCACCAGGCTAATATCTAAAAAGTACAGCTTACATTTTTAGAAATACGATAAATACACCGCAATCCGAGCTCATCACATAGAAACAAAGGGATGTCTTGGGGGTGGGGTGAGCCAACTCCGTTTATCCAGGTTTTCGAATGACTGTTCTTTTAAAAAGTGCATGGAATGCATCCAAAACAAATAATGTTTTGTTAGATGAGAAGACCAAAAGGGAAATCCTAGAGAAAGGAGGATGGATGATCTTTCTTTAATGTCAAAACTGACATAAACACATCCCCCTCCCCCTTTTGCTCAAGATAATTTTCTCAACAAGACCCAGATTGCTTCAGTCTTGCCTATCACCCTTTGAAGCACTTTCCTTATTATTAGGAGTGGGGGCAGGGTTTCCTTTGAGGATTTTTGCAGCAGTGAAGAGTTCCTCCTTTAAATACTTTCACATGATGAGGGAATTCCGCTTTCAAAGTGCTGTCATCTCTGTGGCCTCTTCTCCATGAGACAATTTATTCTTGGGTGAAGGTCCTTCTTAGTTTGATTGTCAATAAGGACTTGCTTTTCTGATGGATTCTCCTTTGGCTTTTTCTGGGAGACCTAGAGAAAGAATTCAACAATCTCCTGTGTCAACCTTACTGAAGTTGGCCATGATTCTCTTTTGAAATGTGTTCCATCGCACAGGCTTATTTACGATCTTCAACACTGTTGCCCTTGTCAATCTCCAGAAAGATTTGGATGAGGTATCAAATATTACATCTTGAAAACTGCATTTCTTTTGTGTAGAGAGATACTGTGAATTTTGGGGGAGTTTGGAAGAGAATTTTGTTTGTTTGGTTGGTTGGTTTTTAAGTGTCTCTTCTGATATTTAACCAACGCCATGAGAAACAACCAATAAACTATTCAAGTGTCAACAATTTTCTCAGAAACATAGAAATCTTTTACGAGCCCTGACTCCATGTCACTACACCTCATTCTTGTCTACTCTTAAATATAGTCTTCTGGAAAATTCTATAAATATTTAATTCATGGAAACAACATGTATAGCTATATAGTTCAGTAGCTCATTTGAAAGCCGTTCCCTTCCGCCCCCAAAAAATTTTTAATAGGCAATGATTCACAATTGTTAGGAAAGAATTAGAATGAAGAAATCCCAAATAGAATTGACAGTTTTCTCAATATGATTACCTAAGGTGAGCTTCTGAGTATTTGTGGTTATTTTAGATAAATGAATAAAAAATTATCCATGCCCCAAAGTAGATTACATCATTATGTCATTACTCTTGGACTTTCTCTTTGAAAGGTTTGGTTGTTAGTGAGAAAATCAGTGTTGGTGAGGATACATTCATTATCTGCTTTCACCTAGAAGCTCCTAAGTGCAACGAAGTAACTACTGACCAATCCAGACATGGCATGATACATATTTCTTAAAACCTGCAATCTCCTTCCCTGTTACAGTATTGAAATGAATGGTGTCTTGACCTCCTATTGAGGAAGAAAGTGGAATGTGAGAAGAGAACCCTAGATTAAAGTCAGAATACCCACATCCTAGTTTCGGCTCCGCCACATACTGCCTATGTAATGTTGGCAAGTACGATACCCTTATCCTCCCTCTCCTCTTCACAAAAAATCCTGTTAAGTTAGTGACCTAGATGATCTTCATGGATTTACCATCCTAAGTAAATAATAAGTTTACTCTACCTATAAAGAGAGGCTTAATTATGGTGTTTAAGCCAAGTTGGATACTCCAGTGAAAAAACAGCATTGCTAATTTCTCAATGTAGTCTGTAAAAAGAGAGTATGATTGTATTTTTTTGTCTCCTGTGGGACTCGGAGCCATAAGTATCCACCCCGTCTTCTTGTTTATGCAGACTCTGCCTTCAAAGTGCTCACTCACCTTTCCAGAGAGGAAAGCCTGAAAAAAAATAAGTCAAAAATCCAGTGTGATAAGTAGAGCAAGATAAGTGTTATAAAATGAAGGAGGAGCACGGCAGGGGGATATATATATATCTATATACAGATATTTTATATACATTTCTCCAGACCTATTTTGAATTCCAGAAATAGGAAAATGTGTATGTGTTGGAGGGTGGCTTTATGGTAAATTAAAAAAAAAGAAATCCCTAATTCTTTACCTGTTTACTACTGAATTAAATATGTCCATCCATAATATTAGTTGCCATAATCAGCAATCAAAAGAGTTATAACATGGGAGGTTAAAAAATATAGAATGTTCTCTTTCTTTTCATAACTAAATTATTTTTCAATTTCTTCAAACATCACCTTTAAACCTCTCTTTTCCAGCCATTGGCAATTCTGCCATTGAACAAAAAATACCTGAATGTGCCAATTATAATGTGTCATTATAAACTGAAAACTACAGCCCAGAATCCGTTTAGATTTCTTTAGAATTTAGAGAACAGGGAGAGACAAGTTTTCTTAAAAGTACTAGTGTGTCTTGGTGTGATGGTTTTTTGAGGAATATTATCTTATATCTAGAAAGTTAAGGTTTTCCTGGTGATTTGCAGCAATCTTGAACTCAAATCAGGGAATTGGAAAGCCTTTCAACTCTGGGTGTTAAATCCAGCACCAACTGTGAAAGCTATACTGTTGCATAGTGGGGGTCGGGGGGCTTTGGAGGAGTGTCTTATAAAAACCTGGCCTGAGCTAATTCGTTTGGTTTGAAACTGGAAATCATATTGTTGAAGCCAACATTCTGTTTTCTTTCAGTTGGTGTATTAACACAAAACACCATGTTTTTAAAGGGCTTCCTCCTTTCTACGGGAATCAATTTGGCTTCTGAAAGAGAAAAAAAAAATTGTACCAGCAGTTTGGCAACATCACACCTCTTCCATCATTTTGGGCTTCGGCTCAGGAACTCCTGACAAATTTTCTGGAAATATGTACGAACATACCTAGAAGTACTGAACATAAAACCTGAGTGTACGCTCATAAACATTTGTACGATCTTGTGGTCCTTATCATTGAGTTTCTTTAAAGCCTTCTGTGCGTATTTAAAAAATCGTTCGAATAAATGAAAATTGGAACAAGATGCTGTTTGAGAGAAGGTGCTCCCTAGAGATGCCTGATGAACAGTGCTCTATGGTTTCCTTCTAGGAAGTGAGCAAGCCTGTTGCCCATAAAATAGAAGCTGCTTTCCAGAAAGCCCTGTCCCCAGAAATTGGGTTACAGTGGAAACTATGGAATACTCATTTTTAAGTATTTGTTTTTTTGGGTTTTTTTTAATATTTTATTTATTTATTTGACAGAGAAAGATCACAAGTAGATAGAGAGGCAGGCAGAGAAAGAGGAGGAAGGAGGCTCCTGCCGAGCAGAGAGCCCGATGTGGGGCTTGATCCCGGGACCCTGAGATCATGACCTGAGCCGAAGGCAGAGGCTTAACCCACTGAGCCACCCAGGTGCCCCCATTTTTAATTATTTGAACCACACAAACTAAGTACTGAAAAAGCATTCTTCCTAAAGAGGTGTGGAAAGTTGAAAAGCCAGAACAACTGTAATAAAGAATTTCTTAAAAAATAATAATAAATCTTTAAAAAGGGGGGGGGGACACCCGAGTGGCTCAGTTGGTTGAGTGTCGATTCTTGGTGTTGGCTCAGGTCACGATCTCGGTGTCCTGGGATCAAGCCCTGTGTCAGGCTCCGTGCTCAGCGGGGAACCTGTGTGAGGATTTCTCTCTCTCTCTCAGTCTTCCCCTCCCCTCACTGTGTGTGCCTGAGCTCTCTCAAATAATAAACAAATCTTTTTTTTTTAAAGATTTTATTTATTTATTCGACAGAGAGGAGAGAGATCCCCAGTAGGCAGCGAGGCAGGTGGGGGGGGGGCGGGGGAAGAAGGCTCCCTGCTGAGCCGAGAGCCAGACGCGGGGCTTGATCCCAGGACCCTGAGATCCTGACCTGAGCCGAAGGCAGAGGCTTAACTCACTAAAAAAAAGAACAATTGGATTGTGTTTTGGAAAATGTCACACCGTTGAGACTCCTAGTGGGAGCCCAGGGACTCCGAAGACAAGAGGCAAGACCCCGTGGCAAGAGAGAGCTTTATAAATCCAGAGATGCTCTGCAAAACTACTGGGTGGTCTGAGAATGCTTCTTGAAACATAAACTCCCAGCGCAACTGTGATCTGAAGTGAGGAGAAAGTTATTCTTAAAAAAGAGTTGCATTCTTAGGAAGTTCATTATCCTTCAGCTTTGGACCTTTCCCTTTCAGGTTGAAGAAGTTAAGCATGAGTCATATACTGGAGACTCTCATTCTGTGCTTAGTAGTTCTTTACAGTGGCATTCTGACCCAAGGCTGTCTGTCTCTCCTGCCTGCTTCTCTCTGGTGCTGCTGTGCTCCAGGTTGGCCTTCATTCCACGATGTGATCAGTTCGGACGCGATCACCTTCACGGACGACTTTTCCTACGGGATGCACCGGGTGGAGACGAGCTGCTCTCAGGTCAGTTAACTGCACCCGGAACCCACTGTGCTGCTCACTCGCAAACATGTTCCGGACTCCTGGCTGTGCTAAATATAGCAACTAAGGCCAAGCGACTGATCATAAAAGGGACGGACGAGCCCAGGGAAGTCTCTATAAGGTAATGATATCTCAGTCTTCAGATGTTCAGCAAGTCCAGTTGAATGCCGGTCATTGGCTTCAACACTATTTAAAAAAAAAAAAAGAATGGTAGGAAAAATCATATTCAGTCAACTCAGTACAGCGGGGAATGGGCTCTTCTTAGGGCATATCAAGATTTCATTACGTGGCTTTGTATAACCTGACGTTTGGAGAATACCCCTCTCCCTGCAGATCTGTGTGTGTGTTGTTCAGCTGTGATGACCCCCACATGGTTGGTCAAGACCCCAGGGACGGCTTTCCCTGCATGGGTGCGAGGAGGGAGGCTGGAGAATGGGCAGTGGGAAGACGAGGTTCGGTGTTGGCTCTAGGAGCTCAGAGTGCGAATATGTGGGAAGGTAATGCCTTCTCTACCTCTCCTCGTATGTGGACCTCTCTTTGTTTCCAAGGATGTTCCAATTCGTTCTTATCACTCCGCTCTAGCCGAATTAGGGCTGGCTCTACGGGAGAAAATGAGCATGTGTCGAGGAGGCAAAGATAGTTAATCTGTCATGCCAATGAAGAGACTTGAGCTTTTGGGTATTAAACTCAGAGATATAGCCAGAACCTTCTGTATACAGAATAAGAGCAACTGCACATTCCATTTTAGAGTAGGTACTCTTGTTCCAATATGCTTTACATAAGTGAAATGTCCAGTCTGAGTATCGTGGCTCTGAAATTCATTGATACTATGGAGTAGTTTGTTGGGCGATGTCTGTTGCACATAGCACAAGTAAAGGGGGCACCATCAGGCAGCTGAAATAGCAAAATGATGGCCACGTGGGCCTCCCTCAACATTCTTCTACTTGCCCTTTAACCCCCTTCATCAGGCACAAGAGTTTTAGGGAGTAGGTGGCATATTTACTACCAAGTAGGGAGGGAGATTGGTTAGAACCTAACCATCTGATGAATTTGTGTTTTCTCTTTTTCTTTCTTCTTTCTTTCTTTCTTTCTTTCTTTCTTTCTTTCTTTCTTTCTTTCTTTCTTTCTTTCTTTCTTCTTTCTCTTTCTTTCTCTCTTTCTCTCTCTCTCTTTCTTTCAATAAAGCTGGTGAGTTTACTGTCTTCTAAGCATGAGGACCACTCTCTCCCTTGAAAAGCAGACTTCATATTTTAGCTAGGTCATATTTTCAGTCCACTCTTGTCTCTCAGATATGAGTCTCTGAGCAAGACAGTGGAAATTTCTGATCCTGAGTCTCCTCCCCAGAGATTCTCATTTAGTTGGCCTGTGCAAGGCCTGAATGCCAGCAGTCTCTAGAAGCTGCCCTGGTTAATGGTCACACAATAACTTTGTGAGCTATATACTGTTATTCTTTCTTATTTTTTAGTTGAGAAAACTGAGACACAAAGAGGATAATTAAAGGTACATCAAGTTTGAGACTTGAAATTGGACATTGAGCTGCAGAGCTCCAGGGTGCTTAGATAGACAGGCCATAAAGAGTCACATTAACCCAAAAAGTCTTATGATCCGGGCGCCTGGGTGTCTCAGTTGGTTAAACCACTACCTTCCGCTCAGGTCATGAACCTGGAGTCTCAGGATCAAGTCCCGCATCAGACTCCCTGCTCAGTGGGGAGTCTGCTTCTCCCGCTGACCCTCCCTGCTCCTGTACTTTCTCACTCTCTCTCAAATAAATAAATAAAATCTTAAAAAAAAAAGTCCTATGATCTCCAGCAGTTAGTTTAATTCAATTCACGTGTGAATTCAATTTTATTTAATTGATATTTTTATAACTGCCACAAAAACTAATTATGATTATCTCCCCAGGGATCTAAAATATTCAACAAAAAGGTAACTGGGTAGGGTGGTACATAGTAATGTATAACTTAGGTACATAGTACTTAATAAACCTATTTAAGACTAACAGTTGCATTTTGTTTTAAGCTGTCTTAAAGGCTGTTAATGACTGCTACATTTTCTTTAGAACCCACTTTTAAACATTGAGTCCCATGAGAACCAAATAAAAAAAGGCACAGAAAAAGTGGGGCATAAGATAATAACTTTCCTTAATGCCCTATTCTCTGATGTCTCTGTGACTAATTCTTAAAAATCACAGAATAAACTTGGTCCTTTCTCTGTGCCAGCCACAGAGCTAATATTAGCAGTGGTCAAGAAAAGACCATTATGAAGACGAAGGTACTCTACAGTGACCAAAGAGAAATGAAACCTACCAGCTGCCCAAATCAGGCAACATTAATAAAAGATATTAAGCTAAACAACGTGCAGCTCTCAGCCTTTGGTCAAAGACCTAGGTGACTTTTATACTTTGGGTCCTTTCTGAGTGGTTGGGTGAAGAACCAACACTGACCCATCCCTTCTGGCTTCTTTTCTCACCACCTTTATTTGTCATATTTGGAAAGCATATGACTCTCTCCTTTATTTAAGTAAAAGTCTTACATTTAAAGAGAAGAGGGAGGGAAATTTGTTCTCTTAAGGCATGTGTAAGAATACATGCTCTGTGAAGTAGTTTCATGGAGAAAATAATCAGATTCCAGCACTAAAGAAAGATGTGTTTGCTGGATTCTTCTCCCTGTGGGCAGAGTGGGGGATGTCTGCCTCGTGAGAGCGGTAATAACTCACTAAAGTGTGCTGGATGTCTGTCTCTTTCTTTCTTCCTTTCTTTCTTTCTTTTTTGTGTGTTTCATCCACACATTTATTTTCCTTTTGTTCTACATTTTTTCTTGAGTTCTTTTCCATTTTCTTATTCATCCTTTTTATCTCAGCTGGAAAAAAATAACTGACTTAATGGTTTCCATACTAGAGTAAACACTTGTATTTTGTTTCCTAGTTTCTCATTCTTAATGCTACTTTTCATGATCAGTTTGTCTTTTATTTTAACCTTCTATTCTTTCAGTTTATGTAGTCTCCCCTACAACTCATAGCTTCTCCCATCATTTTGGGGGAAAGTGGTATAAGAAACTTCACTCTGATCTGCTTCTCCTCTTTTTAATTTTTTTTTTTTCCATTTGGAATTCAGATGGCTTGTCCTCTCTCTGGACTGAATTGCAACAATGTGGTTTGTCTGTTAGATGCTTTAAGTATCTCATAGACATTCTCAGTTGCACACTTTATGTGGAGTACTTCTTTCCTTGTGGTAAAGATGTCACATCTACACATGAAGACCCTCTTATTGCCATCTTATACAAATGAACTGAGCTTCAATGGACAAAACCAGTAGGCTCAACTTACTTGCCTGTTTTTTTTTTGTCTGTTGATCCCTAATTTTTATTCCAGTATTTAGGATTCTTCTTTTTCTTTTTCTCTTTCTTCCTTTCCTTCCTTCTTTTCTTTTCTTTTCTTTTCTTTCTTTCTCTTTCTTTCTTTCTTTCTTTCTTTCTTTCTTTCTCTTTCCTTCCTTCCTTCCTTCCTTCCTTCCTTCCTTCCTTCCTTCCTTCCTTCCTTCCTTCCTTCTTTCTTCTTCTCTTTCTAATTGTGATATGTATCATGTTATGTGGTGAATTAGACCTCATATTTGGGTAGGAATTATAAATGTGTTGGGAGCCATAACTTACCACCTCTTTATCCTAACCTATAGTTTTTCCATGTGTCCCAGGACTTCTTTAGGTACTAATACTTTAGTAAGATTTTGTTGGAAAAGTTAAGATTGATTCACTACTGTCATCCCTTTTCAGAGAAAGAGTGCGGTCAGGTCTTTCTAAAAGAATTGCTGTGTAAGAAACCTAGCACGCTGCCTGACTTTTAAGTTAACAGCACAGAAAATGAGCAAGGGTGGTAGAGATTCTTCAGGGCCTTCTGTTAGGATTCCTGCTTGTGGAGGAACTAGGTTGTCCTGTTACAACAAAAATGTCCTGTTGCATTTTTGTTGCGACCATATTTGTTTGCTTTTCCTATTCTACCTGCTGAATTGGGGAATTATATTCTAGTTATCTCTTCAAAAGAGGGTCTTTATCTTAAATCTGTCCACTTTTGTATCTTCCCCCACCCCGGCTGTGGCGATTTTCTAACAATTTTCAGTTACAAAGATTTTTTTTTTAAGTTTTACTGACACTTTTCAGGTAGTGATAAAGTATGTTGCATCTATCCCAGTTTCATTGACTACTCTGAACAATTGTTTGACAGTTTCTCCCTAATCCTCCACCTCCAGCGTGTTAAGCAGTGCTTTGTCAGGAGTTTTAATTCAGTGCAAAGAGGTAAGAGTTGCAAGGTTTAAGCTGTAGTTCAGAGAAGTAAGTCCCTCCTGGTAATACTTGGGAAAATTCTTCCTTCTTTAGATCAAAATTCTACATCTGCAGCAAATGGGAGACCAATAAATCACTTAACTTTTGGTAATCATCTTTAAGAAAACCATCAGATGCCTGAGTTTACACAAGTTGGGGTCTCCTTTTGCCTGCTGCTATTACTAGCTAGAATCTACTGTAGAGTCCCTTAAGTTTGTTTTAGATCATTATGAATTTGTTCTAAGGCAGCCAAATCAACAGAAAGGTAAATATCCACCCATACACGGTATTTTTCAAAAGTTAAGCAGATTTTGGTAAAACCCCAAACCTTATTAATCTTTCGCAGATGACAACTGATATATTGCTGATGATTAAAGATACCCATGTGTTACAATAGGGTTTCAGACTCCCAGCCCATCTCTCTTTTTCTTGATCTTTCAGTAAAATCATAATGCTAAACTGGTGACTTCACAATCATTTCCTTGGCAAAAGATTAATATCACAAGCACAGAGGAAAAGAGCCCTACTTGCACACAAGTGTCTTCAATAACGGTGGGAGAAAACAGGATACTACTGGCAAAGTAAATTGCTTTTCTTCTTAAGCTCTTTTCTCCTTCTCATCCTGCCCCATGTGCCCAAGTGTAAAAGCCCCTGCTTTGAAACTGCTTCATCTTGTAGATCAAACACTTAAGAGAAAATGACAATAATAAAGCCCCCAAACATCCTAGACATAGCTGGGAGAAAACCCTCTAGGACAGTTGGAAATACATCAGTGTGGAAATATGTAACTGTGTTGAATGCACTATTTGTGTTTCTTATGCACACGATTGAGAATTGCAGTCAGATTTTAAGGAATTATGTTAAATTTGATGTTCAATCACTTTTTGGGAATGGGGTGGGGGGGCGTCTTTTCTCTCGGTTCTCTGCAGGTTCCCCAGTTGCCAGCTTTTCTGAGTGGGAGACTTGGGTGATAAAGAGTTCCTCTGGGAGCTCTAAAATGTCCTTCTGAACAATTATCTCATGCTTTTCTTGGAATGAGAGCTAGAGTATCCAGTTGTCATTTGTAGCTTACCTATACAACAACGCGTAACCGTTTTCAAACAACTTTCAAAATGCACACTAAAAATTTTACCCTGAAATAAATCATTAACAGCAGGTCTCTGAAATTTCTTCATCGGGCAGCCAGTTCGTTTCAGTTACAACCAGGTGTGCTGAGAGCCCAGCACGTTGCCAGTTGGCGGGGGCCTGGGGGGCGGGGGGGGGGGGAAGGGGGGCGGGTAGAGCTCACAGACGGCTCAAGAAACAATGCATCACTGACAACTTCCATTCATCATTCCAGCCTTCCGCCAGGGGTAGAGGCTGGAAAGAATGGGCTCCATGTGCGTTCCCCTCGGGGAGGAACCTTCAGGGCCTGTGCACTTTTCAGAAAAACCGGGTAGCAGTCATTTATGGGAGACTGGGTGTCCCTGGGGGGTGAGCAGAAGTGGTGCTGTGTGGTTAGGCTTGCTGCGGACAGACGGCTTTGCGGGTGTCGGGGTGGCCATGTGCGTGGTGGCGCAGACCTTAACGAACACCTGGCTACCTCTTGCGAAGTTGCTCCTCCCTCAGTCATCAGAGCCTGGGGTGAATCTTCCAGAACATCTCGTGGCAAGCACCATGAAGCCATCACTATCATTTGTAGGGACTCTCACCTTTTCTGAGGATTTCCCTACCCCATCCCCACCCCATAGAGTGGTCTGCCAATGATTTTTGTTGCCTCTTTCTAACGCTAAGTCCTTTTCCTCGTCCCCCTTCCTTTTTCTTTCCGATTAGGGACATCTAGAATCTGTGTTTTTCTTTCCATGTAAGCAAAACACCCGTTCCAGATTTTGCAACCGAAACTGCAGCCCCATAACCAGCTTTATGTTACCCTAAGCTGAATTTGTTCGATGAAGACCATATCAGTACTCCTCAATAGCTTCAAGTGTATCCTTCCTGTGGTTTATTTTTGGAGTCAAGTAAACAGAAGCATTTTCTAGATAGGCCCAAGAGATGAGTAAGAAAGGGAACGTCACTTATTTTGTCCAGCTGGCCGTGTTCTCTCAGTAAAACACAAAACCAGAAAACCCACCTGGGGCTTTTATGTGCGAAGTCCACCAGTCAGATGCCAAGTGAGCCAAGTGCCAGGGCTGCACGTGAGGCCGGTAATTGTGCACACACACTGGTCACCGAGAGCCCGCGTTCCCGTTGGCCTGCACCCTGACTGTTTGGGCAGCGAGAGACAGGTGTTTTCCTGCGGCCATTGGGTAAGCACATGTATTTTTACCGGTGCATCTTAGCTGCTGACGCTTGAAAATTTGGCCTCGATTGTTTATAGAAAGGAAAAGCAATCTGAGCTGTCAGCCTTGATATTACCTAAACCTGCCTAGAATGTGGTAGAATAGAGCAAGGTTTGTTTTTTAGGCCTGTTTCATATTTTCCAGGCAATAGATCAAATCAGTTCAGGGTTCATTTTTAGTTCTTTAATAAGCTGACACAGTATGTTGGCAGTAAAATAAGAATGCACTTTTAACATGGAAGTGCCATATAGTCAGAGTTGCTATTTGTGCTATTTATTAATAACTCGAGAACCCCTGGGAATTGAGTGTAGCACTTAGGATAGGGAAACAGATTCTAGTTCTTTCCATTGTAATGAGCACGGTCCTTCACTTCTCTCTCATCATCTCCATTTGGTTCATTAGCCCAATTCCCATGTCGATTCCTACTCTCTTTCCCTGTAATTTCTAAGGGTTTTGTACACCAAGCAAGCACAGTGAGAGGAATTAATAAATCATCTATAGGCCTTTTCTATCTTGTTCTTCCCTAAATCTTGACTCTTCCGTCTGCTTGAAATGCTCCTCTGATACCCACTCCTTCACTTCCTTTGGCTTCTTATTCCAGAGTCACCCCAGGAGAAGAGCCCCTTGTCCTCATACCTGCAGTATCAGCCCCGAACCCCGACACTTCATATCACTTCCTCTTTCTTCCCCTCTCTGTAGCATTTATTCCCACCTACCATACTGGACAGTCGATTTATCTCTTTACGTGTTATCGGCCTCTCCCACTAGAATGTAAGCTCCATGAGTCCAGGGCTTGTGGCCTGTGTCTCCAGAGTCCAAGACAGTGCCTGGGGTGTAGCAGGTGCTCCGTAAATACCTGTTAAATGAATGAACAGAAGTCCCTTGCCCCAGGCTTCGTTTTCTCTGAGACATGACGAATGATGTGGATTCCCAGCCTGTTTGAATACGATGCACTAATGTCTCCGTCTCCCTCACTCCTGTCCCTTCTCAGAAAAGGTGACAGATAGCTAAGTGTGACATACCCTCTTGTCCCCTGGAGTAGTACCCAGTGTCGGAGGGGTCAGGACGGGTCTTTTGCACTGAGCCAGCCTTCCTGGAGAAACGACCTCTGGGTGCATTTCTCTTGAACACCGTCATAGCCAACCATCCCTCCTTCTGCTTCTGCCCAGGTTCGGGGCCTCTTCTCCTTCCCAAGTTTTTTGGATCCGCGGGAGCGCGGCTTCCAGCTCATCCCTTCCCTGCGTGGAATGCAGTTCTCTTGGGTAGAGAAGCCAGCGGCGCTCCACCTACCGGAGGCCAGATTAGAAAGACCGTCCAGGCTAGCGACACTTCTCCTTGTCCCACCTGCAGTCCTGGTGACCGTGGCACACATCTGTGGAGCCTTGCCATGGCTTTGCCGGGCTCCGAGAACATCCAGGGCTTGTCTGATGTTACGTTTTACTGCCCACGAAAGCAAACAGCACCTCGGTCGTGGCCAGTTAAACAGTACCTTTTACGGTGGACTTCTGCATATCTGAAACCCACCCATCCACAGCCCAAAAGTCAGGCCAGGGGGGAGAGATTTTCTTCTGCCATGTTTCTTACAAGGGGAGATCAGGGGTCAACTCAATTCATAAAATTACCACAGTCATTTTTCAGCTGGCTGAGAGACTTCATAGATCAAAAAATACAGTGGCTCCTAAATGATTTCTGATATGCACGGTCGTAGTGTTTTTTGTTCTCAGCATGTGGTGCGGGGCCTGCCAGAAACCGTCTCTGCGGCTATTGACAGGCGGACGAGAAATCATCCATGATGGTTTCCATCGTTTCCCTCCAGGCTGGTCATCCATTCCGACTGCCGAGCGGGGCTCCTCTCAAGGCCAGCTTTGTCCGCGCCCGCCCTTACGTCTCCGCTCTTCTCTTTCAGTGTGGCGCTCACCTTGGGCACATTTTCGACGACGGACCTCGTCCCACCGGCAAGAGATACTGCATAAACTCGGCCTCCCTGTCGTTCACGCCGGAGGGCAGCGGCGGCGGCGCCGAGGGGGGCAGCGGGGCGGCCGGCCCGGCCCCCGCGGGGGACAGAGCCGAGCTGTAGAGCCGCGGAGCGCGGGCCAAACAAGTGTACTTAACGCGCCGCTTGTGAAAAACACAAATACTCCGAATTGTCTATCTTAGATCTATTTTTTCAAAAAAATAGAAGGGCAGTTTTGTGCTATCGATATTTTTCTTCTTTGGCTTAGACAGAGGCCCCAGCCGTCAGTGTATTTTGCTATCGACTAGATCCAGAACCGTTTATACCTTTGGCGAGTGGACAGGGCTCGACGGAACTCCTTCCCAGGCCGCTTGAGTACCAGTTGGGTTGTTTTCTTTGAGCACGTAGCTCCTTTTGCAATTTCTCCCCCGTGGCTTCCGAGGCGGAGGGTGCTAGAGTTCCCACCAGAGGTCCCCTCCGGGGTGGAGAGAGCAGAGCCCCGAGCTCCGGGGGGTGCAGGCCTGCCAGACACATGGCCCAGAGGCATTTGGGCAGGCCTACCTGAGACAGGGGCGGACGGATGCCTAAGGAGACTGCTCAGCTCTGTGGAAAGTTTGAGCTAAGGTCGTTTATTCTCACTAAAAGGGTGTGAAGGTCTAAAGTCTTTCCTTATGTTAAATTGTTGCCAGATCTGGGGGCAGGGGGATGGGGAGGAGGAGTTACAGTGAGTGTCGTCACAGAGAAGTAAACATTACCTCACGGTTAGGCCTTTATTTTATTTTATTTTATTTTCCATTGAAAACATTGGAATGTAAGACAACGGTAAAATGCCGAGCCCCATTTTGTCCAAAGGCCACACAAGGAGAGCACCTAACATGGCCTTTTCGAAGTCCGTCCCTCCACACTTAATACCAGCTGCAGCTGGGAGGGCATTTTGGTACATCCCACTGTGTAAAATAAAATACTGGGGACAACACACCTCATCAAGGCAGCAGAAACAAGAGAGAGCAGAGAGGACCAAGGAGGAAGTCCTGGGTATTAAAATGTCCAGGGCTGAGCGGAGAAGCCGATAAGATACCCCAAGTAACAGAGTTCCAAGCTGGGGATCTTGTGCATAGAGGTTTGGGTGACCTCTGGAAGGATGCTGGGCGTTAAAATAGAGAGAACCAGGAGCTCAAGTCCCACCCTGCTGTGTGACAGGGGACAAGCCATTTAACCTCTCCATGCCTACTCTTCGTATAAAAAACCAGGACTTACATTATTTGTAAAATAATTAACACTCTCAGGGCAAATTTACTGTATTGCTGTACCATTAAGATCGGTGTCGTAAAATTAAACTGATCTGGTTCTAATTGCCTCAAAAGCTGAAGCCCAAGCATTTGAAATGGAAAGAAGCAGAGAGAAGGTTGACTTAGCTGATTGGTATGGAAACAGTCGGGCCAAGAGCCAGAAGTTTTTCTTTGTAACAATATGGCTAGTTTTCCTCTGAGAGACTGCCTCTGTTGGTGTGTAACATTTAGCTTGCCGGGATGGAGGTCATTGTGCGTGATAAGGTTTCCACAGGCATGGACAGTGGTGATTTAAGATGATATTGCCATAGCCAGGTTTGAGGGTACAGTTTGTGATGGGTAGATACTGTGTTTGTAGCTACGAATGCTAATCCTGCAATGTAGTTTTTAAAAAAAATATTACTTTTGTAAATCTCTGAAAGCTTCTGGAAACTGACATCTTTCCTTGTAAGCACCAAGACAAAAATAAGAGGGACACTTGACAGTTTTACAATGAGAAACAATGAGAAATTAAAAATGGAAAGTGACAAATCCAAGTGGCAGTGTGGTCGTGGCCACATTCTTCCACGCGTCTACACACGCTTCCTGGTGCGGCCCTGCCTGATGTTCTGCCTGGTAGTCACCATGCCCGGTAAGTCATGCTCTCCCCTCCCCGGCTCCCAGCCGTTCCACCTCAGGCCCCGGGGCCCCTCTGGAACTGAGATGTAGAGTTTAAGACCGTGGAAGCCTCAGCCCCCAGACCATCCTAGCAGGCCATCCTGACCTCACAGAGGGAGCCCCATTATTTCCCAGTGACCCAAGGATCCCATGTGGGATTGGCTAAAGAAGGGGGTCTCCCGGGACTTCCCTGCCACAGTGGATATCCGTCCTTTGGGCCACACAGCGCTTCTCACATTGCTCCAGCCGCATATGGTAGCCTGCCCCAGGTTTCAGCTGGACACGGGCCACCGTGCTGGGGTAGACAAGGAAGATAAACGAGGGGCTTCTTCCCCCTCCCCAGAGACTCTGGACTCTCATTGTTCTCTCGTTTTTATTATCGGGCTTAACATTACCCTCAAAAAACTCCTTTTCTAATATTTTGTCTTTGTTTCAAGGAAAAGCCGGCTTTTCTCCTACCACATTTTCCAGCATCAACTCTAGGAAAAATGCAACATCCATCGGGAAAAAAAAAAAAAAAAAAAGTGGGGTATATGCATGTGGTTTAATTCCAGATTGCTTTTGAGTTTAAGTGGTATCAACTTTCCATATATTTCTGTCTTATGTTAAAGAAATATATTACTAAAACATTGGTGAGCAAAATGTCAGCTGTCGAGCACTAGATTTATTTTTGCAGGATATGGAGCGCAATGAACTGCGTCAATATGGCAAGGTGTATGTGATCGGTGGGAGTTGTGCCATTTAACATAGGAAATGCACAGGACTTTCCCTCTCTGCACTCAGCCCTTACTGTACCGTTAGGGGATGCAGGTCTCGGCTGGTGGGTAAAAAGGACATCCAGAGAGTCATGTAGAATGGATCTGAAGAAAGCAGCAGTATATATCATATTAGAGAACATTTCTATATGTTTAAACTCTTCACTTCTTAGATGCATTTAAATACTTAATGCAAATGACATAGCAATCTAAAAGCCTCTCCATGTTAATTGAATTGAAATGCCTTGCTTTAAATGTGGAATATTATGAAAGGGATTATCACTTGTTCTGAAGGTCAGATATTTTTGTCTTAGATAGCTTTGTAATAATTTTTCTTCAAAAACAATTGAAACTTTTGAAAAATGTATGAGATTTTCATTGAAAGAACCCTTTTCCTATGTTTATTGTATACAGAAATTATGCAATAAAATTTCTTTATAAAAATGCTTTCTTCTCTGATTCCTGAAGACTCTTGGTTTTTTTTTAGCACAGATACATGGACCATCCATTGGAGTTTGCCATAGACAGATCTGTTGGCTTCCTCCCAGCTGATATGTGTGTAGTTTGCATAGAGGGCCTTTTATCTGATGTGACCTTTGCACAGAGGGTCAAGTCCGACTCTCCATCGCCCAGGCCCCAGGAAAGCCTTCAGGGATCCAGAAGATTGGAGGAATGGGCACCATTTGCAGAATTACTCAACCTTCCACTCAACACAATTCTCAGTAGCTTGTGTATGTTTTGGGCTTCAAATATGGACTTTGGGGAGCTCCATTGTGATGACAACTCCATGGACAAAAATGTAGGAATGAAACCATACTGATTCTTTCAGCTTCTGTTAAATACCATGCCGGGAAACTTCTACTATTGTCAAGGTTTGGTCTCTTGGGAGACCTTGTTGTCAAGGTCATTGGGAAATAGGGCAGGCATCCCCCGCTGCTTGCAGATGAAATCCCCTTTAAGAGTCATCTGTATGGACAAGTTCTGCGTGGAATTACTGGTTGTTTCAATCTTTCATTTAAATGTTTCAGTTTGTTCTCTTGACTTGTTTCTTTTGTGGGGGAAAAGTGAGGTGGTGAGATGAAGACTTTGCTTCTCAGCCAATTCTTTAAGTCATAATCCTGGGATCCTGGAACCCACAGGCCAGCCATGCCATGTAGTGTACCTTAGACTTAGACCAGTGCTTCTAAGCGTGGTCTCCAGGCTGCAGCAACCATAGCGCTTGGGAACTTGCTACCAATACACATTCTCAGTACAATACACTGCAATAGAAATTCTGGGGTGGAGCCTTAGTGGCTTGTGTTTTAGCAAGCCCTCCATGGGGGTATGGTGCTTGTTCTAGTTTGGGAACCATTGCCTTGGAACTTTTAGTGAGGAACAAGTCAATTAGTCTGAATTTTAAAAGCATTTCTCTATGACTCAAGAATGCCTTGTTTTGCCACAAGGTTGTCTTTGGACAGAGATGGGACAAACGGTTGTCCCCAGGCTTCCTGCCTCTCAGCTGCTCTTATCCTTCCCTGCCCATTTATTTGCTCATTCTGGAGCATTAGAGTGTCCTCGTCAACCTGGACCGCCTTCACTCTTGTTTGCCTTTCTGGGTTGAACGTGGGCTGCTCGGTGGTGCTCGCCTGTGACTTTCTGGAACTGTAGGATATCTGTGGGAGGGCTTAGCTCAGCAAAGGCAAGAACTAGAGAACAGGTCTCAGTGCAGAAATTGATGTATGACCTTTCCCATCTCTTCTGTTTCTTTGTACTTGTACCTTCCATCATCATCAACATGAGTTTATTTGTTTGTTTTTTTTTTAAACTATCAAGAGATTTTTACAAAGGGGCCATGTAACCGAATTGTGGCATTATTTGTGTCAGAAAACTGCTGTCATTACCTGGATCTTCACAATGAAATGATTCTAAGAGATGCTGGCATACAAGAGAGGTTGAATTAAACCTTGTCCTTGGGGGATCGCCTGAGTGGCTCAGATGGTCTACCTTGGGCTCAGGTCATGACCTCCAGGTCCTGGGATCAAACTTCCAGCTCAGCGGGGAGCCTGATTCTCCCCCTGCCTCTGCCTCTGCCTCTCCTCTTGTTTGTGTGCTCTGTCTAATGAATAAATAAAATCTTAACAAAACAAAAGAAAACAAAAACCTCGTCCTTGGGGACAGGTTTATAAGTGACTGTACTGACTTCTGATTAAAGGTTTTTGTGCACTATAGAAATGGCAGAAATGTTAGCATTTTGGATTGGGACCTGAAAAAGTACCACGTGCCACGGAAGAATATTCTAGCACTTCCCATCCACTTGCTCCCAGAGGCTGGCCTTGTCCTGGACCAACCTGGAAAAAGACGGGCCAGACAATAACCAGAGGTTCTAGACCAAGCCGTCCCTGAGAGTCCGCCGTGCGAGTGGCAGGCTCTCACAGAACCATCACAGAGGAAGGCCAGAATGACCTGAGATCCGGGAACCACACCAGATCCTCAGGCCCACGTGAGACTTTCCCAGTTTTCAGGCTGGCCGCGGAACCACACCAATGTGTTAAATTACGGATGCCGGGAACCTCATTCTTATTTCAAGCTTTGCACTCTCCCTCCCTGCAGGGTCCACCACCACCATCGCTGCCCGCAAATGAACTCTCACATTATCATCCAGGTTGGGCGCGAACCCGACAGATTTTCAGCAATGAGCCGCCGGGACGTCCTCCTGTAGTGACCACGTGCTTACTGCAGCATTGTACCGACAGGGTGAGGGTGTAGAAAGCTGTAGAAGCATCTAGAAAGCAAAGGAAGGCAGAGTATCTGTATTAGCGCAGGAGATAGTCCTGAAGAGGTAAGGTGTGGTTGCCTGAAGCTTTATAAATCCCCAGGCCCTCCACCTCCCCGTGGGATTTCTTCTTACTTTGATGATACTGTGTATTCAGTCTGTGAGTCAGGCACTAGGATCCGTTTTCCTAAGAGGTAGGTAGTCTTAGCCCCATTTTATGGATGGCGGCGCTAAAGCTAGACCCGTTAGGCCGAGTTACACAGCTGGGACACGGCCGGATTGAAATCCAAGTTCGTTCAAAGGCTTCCTACTTAGCACTACGCTCCCCCCCAGGTAGGAGACTGGCTATTGGCTACTGCTCAGCAGCAGGCTTTACGGAGGCAGAAAAATGTGTTTATATCATTTCTTATTTCAATTTAATTGCATTTTGCCCTTCCAAAATATAATCTTCAATGTGAATGCTTTATTTCAGATGGGGCTTACTTAATCATTGCACACCTTGATTTTTTTTGTACCTCAGTGATGGAGAGTTTAATTTTTTTTCCTAAGGGTTCACAATATTCCTAATGATTTCTAACTACCACATACACACACACACACACAGCCACATTCTGGATCCAAATAGAAAAAAAAGAAGAAGAGACGTGATGCTAAAGATGTCCTTGATCAAAATATCCCACTTCTGGCACAGCAGATCCAGTTAAACTCTCATCTAGAAAGACCTAGAGCCCGGGGGGTGGAGTTGGGGTGTCCTTACCAATGTCGCTAGGGGAGAGTCTGCAATCAGAGACTGAGGAGGGGGACACAGATTCCTGAGGGCTCTCGCCACACCCAGACCCAGAGTAGGTCTGCAGGGCATATGATGGACCTATCCCAGGAACTGATGGAATAAAGAGGTTTGTTTCTGCTTGATTACAATTCATGACAGATTGATAACTGCAAAGGCATTCGAACTCAGTGTTTCGTCCCCCCTTCTCTCTAACACTACAGCTTGGAAGGCCGGTCAGGCATCTGGTGTCTGGTAGATGGCTGTGTTGCATCATCCTCGTGATTGCTGGGGAGCATCTCCCAGCCTCCGAGCGATTGGAGGGGAGACCACGGGGCACAAAATGGCCTCATCCGGTTTACATCTTCATTACTGCGCGTCTCACATACCTGCTTACATCTGGAAAAAATCTCCAGGTAAACCTCTTGGGCTCTTTTTCTAAAGAGTAACTGTAATTATTAGGGTTATACCCGAATTCAGCTTAGAATAGGTATGTGGCTGAACTTCAGCCAAAATCCTGTGCCTGTCTAAAAGAAAATTACACAGGAGGGGCCTTTTCCCCACACATGGCCAGTGGGGTTCCTGGTTCTCTATGCCCAAAGCTTCTATTTATGCCCTGAGGGAAAAGACAAGGAGACTTTAGGGAAAAAAAAACTTAAAGATCTTCTCAGATCTCTCACTGGCTTTTTCCTCAGGACCAAGTCCCAGAATTCTAATCTGTATTACAGGTCATGTCAACTTTCACAAACGCCTAGTCTTTTTTCCCTATTAGGTACTCTCACAAACTTGAACTTGCTAAGTAAGAATATAAAAAAAATTTTTTCTACTTTCTACTGTTTCCTGCTTCTCTCACTTGGACAGGGTTCGTCCATTCAACGCACGTTTCTTGAGCCCTTCCTGGGTGAGGCATGGGACCCCACAAACGGAGTAAGCCTGGGTGCCTGCAGTTAGCTGGGGAAATAGACACACAGCTGATTACACGGAGTACTGGCCTGTTGCCGAGGGCACGCCTTAGTAAGGACAAGGCATTATGAGAGCTCAGCTACGAGAAGGGTGAACTTTGCCACAGGAAAGGGGGATAGCATAGGAGGAGGCAGAGTCAGGTGAGGCTTCATTTAGACAGGAGATAGAACACATTTTTTAAGATTATTTATTTATTATTTGACAGAGAGAGAGAGAGAGAGAGAGAGAGATCACAAGCAGGCAGAGAGGCAGGCAGAGAGCGAGGAGGAATCAGGCTCCCTGCCGAGCAGAGAGCCTGATGTGGGGCTCTATCTCAAGACCCTGAGACCATGACCTGAGCCAAAGGCAGAGGCTTTAACCCATTGACCCACCCAGGCACCCCACAAAACACATTTTTTGAATCGTCTGTGGCATTTCACAAAGAAGAAAAGAAGATCCTTCAGAGAAATGGACGGTCGCTTGGCTGCCCCCACTCTGGAATGTGGGGCAGAAAGGCTGTAGCAGGAACTACAGAGACCCTTCCCAATCCGGCTACCACCCACCCCTTCCAGCCTCGGGTCTCACCTCCCCTTCCTCACCCCACCCCCATCCATTCAGACTTCTGCCACATTTCCCTGGGGCACATACTTGCTGCCTGAACTGTCCTTCCTGCCTCTTCTGAGTGGTGGACTCAAGTCATCCTTCAAATCCGTCGCTTGCGTAAAGTACATTGTCAATTTCCTTTCCTCCCTAGCACAAATGGACTTCCATTATCATCTGTCTATGCCTTATTTCTAGAGCTCATCGCATTGATTAATTGTTTCCCTCACCAGATTTGGAGTTCCTCTTGAGAACAGACGCTTTGAAAAAACCATCTTAGTAGATGGAACAAAGCTAGATCGGGTCTAAACAAAACAGATGGTGAGTCATTTCCACTCCTCTCTCATTTTCTCTGTCCTGCCCCATCATTTCCTCTAACACCCACCTAGATCTGTCCTCTGGGCAATGCCCATGTCCAAAGCCTCTTTGCGTTTTATGTTCCTTCTAGGAGCTTAATATGACTTATTCCCTACTTCCTCCAGTGTTTAGTGGAGGCTAGACTCTTAAAAGTCATTATCTCATTTGATCTTCTGGGTTAAGAGAGAAGTCACAAACTGGAGACTGAAGGTGGGTTTTTGTTTTGTTTTGCTTTGTTTTGCCTATTCCTTTTTAAAAATATGTTTACCGATATACAAAAATCAGGAGATCTCACATAAAAATCCATTTCCAGATTCCTTTGACCGAGGGGAAATCTGGCAAGTCTGGTAGCTAGCTGCCGGTGCTGAGTAGCAGCTGAGTCCTTGAGGTGAGGACATTCGGGCTCCGCTCTGAGCCTCGTGGCTTTCTATGGATTCCCATTTATTTTCATATGAGTGCTGTTTTGTTGTTTCTTATAACAGACAAATATTTTTGGTATCCTTGTATCTACCCAAATGGGAAAATAAAATATAAAGGTTGGAGGCCACATGACTTTTTTTTAAACTACCTATGTTCTGTAGATGTTCGGTTGATGACCCCTGAGGTAGGCAATACTGTTATCTTTATTTTACAGATAAGAAAGGTTAAATAACTTCACCATGTTAACATATCCAGAAAAAAAATCAGGCAAAGACAGGTCCATTTGACTCCAAAGCCCTTGTGTTTCAGTGGAGACTTTTTGGCCCTGCAGCTCCGACTGTGAATAAATAAAACTAAAACTAAATAAAACTAAAGAAATAAAAATAAAAATAAAATAGGAAATTCTTGCACAGGTACATCTAGGGTGGGCACTTACTTTTAAATTATGTACATTCATCACTATAGTAATATAGTATGCATGTTCTGAAATATGCACAAAGATGGAAAATTTTAAAAGATGGGATAAAAAATTCAAAACATAAATTTAAAAATCATTTCAATGTTATGTTAATGGTACCAAAAATATTTTTGCCTTTACTAAAATATATAATAGTTTTAGTGAAAACAGTGTGATTTGAATCCATCATTAGTGTTTTAAATTTTAGGTTTAACAGTTTGGTGAAGCAGGGTTTGAAGATCTGGATCTAAATTCAATTTATTTTAAATACTTGTGTCAGTGGTTGACATCACTGAAAACTACATTCCGCAATGAAATCCCTGTGGAGAGCCACACCATGGGCTCACTGATGGATCAGGATACTCATTTTTGACATCCCCACCACTGGTGTACAAAGGTGTCTATGGAATTTTGGTTAGTAGATCTTCATATGCCCAGATGTCAATAAGGTATTATTGCAAATTATTCAGATATTTAAAAAATTATTTAGCAAATGTGAAAAATCCATTAAACAGAGTTGAAAACATTTTAAAATTCAGATCCTAGGTTTTTTAAAGCATTCAGATGTAAAATATTCTTTAAGGTAAGACATCTTTTTGTCAAAACACATCACATAAAAATGGAAATAGTTCCAAATACCCATTTTCAAAATGCTCCCTCCAAAACCTGAATTTCTTTTAAAAGGCAGTTAGTTATTCCTTGTCGAGATGTCACTTTTGCCTGAAAGGAAGGGATTGAGTATATTTTTTAAAGATAATGGTTAGATAGTGTACTTCTAACAGACACTCGTCATCACAGAAAATGTTGGAAAACTTGGAACTTAAAAAAAAAAAAACCTTAGCTTTAAGATCGATAAAATCCTTCCATGAGATAGCTAGCAAGTATAAAATATTGTCATAGCTATTATCGATCTCCTTCCAAGGAATTAGAAAGATTGACCTTATTTCCATGTCTTATTTTTATAAAATTAACCACTCCAATGGCATACTGGAGCACTTCTGTCCTCAATCCCTTAGTGAGGAGGGCTGGTCCCTGCATAAATTAGTGCAGCGGATGACGTTCACCTACAGAGGTCTTTCTGTAACCTTCTCATGGAATCCATTCTTTTCCCTAATACCCTCGTCAAAGCAACCGTGGGATGGGTGGTTGGCCATAGAAAACATTGATTGAATCAGTTATTTCCACCTTCCCTTTATGGGCTCACATGCACACCAAAGTAGTGCTTCACTGTTGAAACAAAATCTACCAAATACCATAAGCTGAGACATGATAAAAACAATCCAAATTCTAATACAACTTTGAAGAAAATCTCTACACGATGTAATTTGTTCTATTACCTGGTTCTTCATGTCTTCGGCGTGCTTTCTCTGCATCTCCTGATGGCATTGACTTTTTGTAAATACATTTTAGTTTGTTACCATCTTCTTTTCATATTACCTTAGATACTTTCATCAGGGCAGGGAAACTAATTGGCATGTGGTCTTTCATAGTTTACAAAACATGCATCACTAAGTGTATTGAAAGTTGATGAAGTAGTGTTATGTGATGCTAAACATCACTAAAAAATTGAAAGGTTGTTTTCACATTCTGAGCACTTGGTAACTCAATGTTGAGCTCACCATGATGGTCTCATTACCAGCTGCTAATAATTCAAGGTACAATGTACACTTAGAGTAGATGCTTTGTTAACAACTGTGGATGTGCACTGATATTTTCATGTACTCAACCTAATCACTTCACATTTTTTGCTGATTCCTCGATGGATCTGATGATTACTGCTTATACCTCATAAGTGACTATAATCAGAAGCCACTTGAATTATCCTATACACGAACAGCAAAACAGAAGAAAGAGAAATTAAGGAGT
>CM052807.1:74785555-74945782 GCA_028533885.1 Nasua narica
AAAAAAAAAAGAAAAAAAAAAAGCCACTTGAATTAGAAGTGGCATCTCTGTCATTTACTTGTGACTCGTTTAGACTTACATTTTTATTAGCTTCAGTCTGCACTTTAGTTGTGAAAATCATCTTTAGACACTTGTGGATACCCTGCGGGTTCATTTCCTTAACTATTGATTGTTCATGAACCTTGAGCGCACAGATGTAGGTGCCTCTAGGCAACACTGGAGGTGAGGACCTCCCACTTTTGCCTGTGTGACATGTGACTATTGGACCCGTGAACCCAGTGAGGGCTCTAATGTCAGACTGTAGATTAGACACAAGTAATCCTTACTTTGCATGATGGTGTGAGACCATAAAAATTGCCATGTAAGCTGAAACCATGCGAAGTGACCTTAATAATCAACTGGGAAAAATTCCAATTGTTCTGTGATTCTTAAAAATTCTGGTTAAACCACTGAAAGCTCTCTTACAGTCTGTTGTAAATGTATTCGGAAATGAAAAAAAAACCCTAAAACTCTTATTCAGTATGCTGTAGTTTAAAACATTACAAATATTGAGAATGAAAGTGTTTTATTTCCCTGTAAAAAAATAGTTTGAATAGCACTTGGCTTCTTCTCATTGAGACTCAGGGAGCATTTTTCATATACAGTGGTAACAAAAGTCCTATGCCGCCCGTCCATGGTCAGCTGGGGGCTGTTCTGACATGACCAATATGGGGACAACTGGGTTCTCCTCTCCATGTCCTTCACACCCCTCCACCTGGCTGGCCTGTGCATGCCCTCATGCTGTTGATTAGGAAAGAGAGTGGAAGGGTGCACGTACTCTTCATACCTCTGCTTGTCTCATTTGTTACTGTACCTGTGGCAGTAAGCAGGTTACATGACCAAACCTGGAACCAGTGTAGGCAAGCCCTGCCAGAAGGGATGGGTACAGGGAGATATAAGAAATTAGAGCCATTAATGGAATCAGTCAAGTCCAGTAGGGAGCACTGTAAGTCCTGGCCATCCTTGTTGCCTGGCCACCATCTGAAGAAAGTTCCTTAATACCTCTGAACTTGACTCAATTATTTCATGGTGACTTAGCCTGTGATATATTAAAATACCTTCTAAACTAAATACACACACACACACACACACACACATTTAAAAAGCACAACAGTGCTAAAAGATAATAAAACAGAGATCTTGGCCCTTCTTCCCATTCTATCGTATTCTCCAGGCATGGTCGCTTTTTATCCTTCTTATTGTCTCTGCTGACATCTTATCCATTCTTTGAAATAATATTACATGTTTCCATCTATTGACTCATTAATTTTAGACATCATCTATTAACTTATTATTTTACCTCTCTTACATCCCTCTTTTCCCTCCCCTCATCCATCCAACATAGTTATATTACAATTTTTGGTTATATCCACATTTAAGGTCTTTATTATTATAATAATGAGAATAATTATTTACTCTCGAGCCAAGTTAGAATAGTATTAGTACGTTTTTTTCTGTACAACTTCTGATTTTCCTGGGATTTCATCACTGTCTTATGTTGTCACTTGTTTGTTTATTCATTTATTTCATTGACTCTCTTGTGAAGCCTTTCTACATTTTCCAACAGCTCTGTAAAATAACTTTCAGAACAATTTTCCACTTTCTCAAATACATCAGGTAATATATTAGCTACATCTTATTCTTAGGAGTGTCCATAATGAAGTCCAGTGTGCTTGCATGCCCAGTACTCCACCACCTACCCCCCGACCCCCCACCGACCTCTAAAATAAAACTCCTGTTCCAGTTTGGGCAGCTTGCTCTCTAGACCTTCTCCACTCCTGATGCCCTAGATCCTTATTCTGTCATCATCCTGAGGATACCCATTACCTTTTTCCTGTCCTCGTTCCATTGTTACTGGATCCCTTCATTTACATCCTCATTTCATTAGGGCAGATTGTTAGTTTCCAATGAAAGGGCATACCCAATGCTAAACTTTTGAGATTGGTATGCTTGAAAATATTCTGCTCTCACACTTTATTAATCTTTTGGCAGTCTAGAATTCCAAGGTGAAAGTCATTTTCCTTTCAAATTTGGAGGCATTCTTTTACTGACTTCTCTTTTCTAGAGTTGCTGTTGAGATATCCAATGGAGATTCCAATCCTTTGGATGTGAACTCTTTCTCTGCCTCTAGAGTTTGGAGATGATGCTATACCACAGGGAGGTCTTTTGCAATTTGTTTTGATGGGAACTTGGTGAGGTTTTTGTTGTTGTTGTTTTTTAAGTGGGCTCTATACCCAATTCGAGGCAAGTGGGCTCTATACCCAATTCGAGGCTTGAACTCACAACCCTGAGATCAAGAGTTACATGCTATACTGACTGAGCCAACCAGGCACCCCTTGGCAAGTATTTTCAAACCAGAGATGTGTGTCCTTGCATTTTGAGACATTTCCTCAATATTCCTTTGCTTATATGCTTTGTTTTATTTGTTCTTTCTCTGTATAATTTGTATTAGTTAAATATTGCACATCTTGGATCAATTTGATTAATTTATCTGTCCTCTGTCTTCTATCACTGCATCCTTCTGTTCTCTTTTCTAGGATATTTTCTCATATTTCTTTACAACCACTTTACTGAATTTTTTTCTACCTCCCCTATCTATATATTTTCTCCACTTCCAAGACCTCTTATCCTCTGGTTGCTGTTTTTAGAGGCATCCTTTTCTTGTTAAAAAAGCAATATCTTCTTATTTCTCTACAAAAGTAAATTATAATTTTAAAATGTTTTACTTCTACCCTCTGCATGTGTTTCTTTGAGTTCCTTTTCTGTTTGTCTTGGCCTCTGTCTTCTACAAGGAGATTTGCCTCAAGATCTTGGCCGTCCTTGGCTGTCCAGGTCCAGTAGTAGGTGAGACACTAAACTGCTAGTTATGCTTGAGTGGAGTTTGCTGCCTATTGGGTATGATGGCAGAAGGGCTGGGTTGCTCTTTTTATTTCCTATGGGACCTCAAAAGTCTGCTTGTTTTCACTTGACAGAGTATAAACTGGTACAACAACTTTGGAAAATTTGATGTACAGACGATCTGTGTCTTACGCTGTTTCGACTCAGCGATTTTCTGACTTTACAATGGTGCAAAAGTGATACGCATTCAGTAGAAACTGTGCTTTACGTTTTGAATTTTGATCTTTTCCCGGACTAGCAAAAGCTGAGGCTCCCAGTCGGCCAGTGATCACAAGGGTAAACAACTGATGCCCATCCAACCATTTTGTTTTACACTTTCAGTATAGTATCCAATAATTAACATGAGGTATCAATATATCCGTATTATAAAATATGCTTTGTGTTGGATGATTTTGCCCAACTGTAGGCTAAGGTAAGTGTTCTGAGCACAGCGAAGATGGGCTAACCTAAGCTATGGTGTTCTGTATATTAAATGAATTGTCAACACCATATTTTCAACTTGTGATGGGTTTATTGGGATGTAACCATGTCATAAAATGAGGAAGACCTGTTTGTTTTTTTCCTCTGTGGTGATGTCGTTTTTCTGGAGAAAGGTCACCCAATTGCTTATTGTCTCTGAATCTAGAGAATGTGTAATGCAGTTGCCCTAGAATGTTCCCTGTCTTCTTGCCGACGTTGGTGAAGCTGGAGGTAGAGAGAGGAGAACCGGGAGTCTAATTTTCCTTAGATAGACATCTATATATTATAATTTATAAGGTAATACTTAACACAAACAATTTAATATGTTTGCAAATATGCACTATAATATTAAGATGAACTCCTATTAGCTCAACACATCATTTAAGAGTCAGAACAAAAAGAAAAATATAGAGTCAGAACGATAACTACTACCTTTATTTTATCTATGTGCTCTCTCTTCTCCTAACCTTTACCCCTTCTTGCTCTGCTTGGTAACTCCAGCTCTAAATTTTGTATTTGTTCTCATCTTATTTTATTTAAAAAAATAGTTCTATCACATATATAAATAACAATAAACAATGTATTGTCTAGCTTTGCTAAATTTTATGCTTAACAATGGTACCAAGCTGTATGTTGTCCTCTGTGACTTTTCATTTTTCAATTAATATCTTTACTAATTCACTCATCTTCTTGTTTGTAACCATATTTCATTCATTATAGTGCTGTGTACTATTTCTTTGTGTGATATATTACAAGTTTTATTTGTTTATTTTTATTTTTAAAATTTTTAAAATGTGGGATGCCTGGGTGGCTCAGTTGGTTAAGCAACTGCCTTTGGCTCGGGTCATGATCCCAGCATCTTGGGGTCGGGTCCCTCATCGGACTCCTTGCTCTGCAGGGAGCCTGCTCCTCTCTCTGCCTCTGCCTGCCTCTCTGCCTGCTTGTGTTCTTTCTGTTAAATGAATAAATAAAATCTTTTTAAAAAAAAATTTTTTTTAAATGTAAAGACAATTAGGTATAGGTATACCTAGGTATAGAGTACATCATTAGCTTTTGATATAATGTTCAATGATTCATTAGTTGAGTATAACACCCAATGCATATCATATCATGTGCCCTTTTTAATGCCCATCACCCAGTTACCCCATCCCCCTCACCCACTTCCCTTTCCACAACCCTCACTTTGTATTGTGGAGTCAAAAATCTCTTATGGTTTGTCTCCCTCTCTGATTTCTTCTCATTCAGTTTTTCCTCCTTCCCCTATTGTCCTCTACACTATGCCTTATGTTCCACATATGAGTGAAACCATATGATAATTGTATTTCTCTGATTGACTTATTTCACTTAGCATAATCCCTTTCAGTTCCATCCATGTTGATGTAAATGGTAGATATTCATCCTTTCTGATGGCTGAGTAATATTCCATTGTATATGTTTACCACATCTTCTTTATCCATTCATCAGCTGAAGAATATCTTGGCTCATTCCCTAGTTTGGCTATTGTAGACATTGCTGCTATGAACATTGGGGTGCATATGCCCCTTCTTTTCACTGCATCTGTATGTTTGGGGTAAATAATCAGTAATGCAATTGCTGGGTCATAGGGTAGCTCTATTTTTAACATCCTGAGGAACTTCCATACTTTTTTTCCAGAATGGCTATACCAGCTTACATTCCCACCAACAGTGTAAGAGGGTTCCCCTTTCTCCACATTTCTGCCAAAATTTGTGGTTCCCTGACTTGTTATTTTTAGCCATTCTCACTGGTGTAAGGTGTTATCTCATTTTGGTTTTGATTTATACTTCCCTGATGGCAAGTGATGTGGAGCATTTTTTCATTATTACAAGTTTTAAATTGATTTTTCTGTAAATGGACATTTGGATTGTTTCCAGTTTTTTGTTATGACACGATATTGTGTAAAGCTTTCTTTTGTACATCTCCTGGTATACATGTGTGAAAGCGTTTTCCTTTGCTGTCATAACAGATTACCATAAATCTAGTGGCTTAAAACAACAGAAATTATCTTCTAGTTCTGAAGTTCAGAAATCCAACATGGGATTCACTGGGCTAAGAACAAGATGTTGGCAGGGCTGCATTCCTTTCTGGAGGCTCTAGGGAAAAATCCACGTTCTTGCCTTTTCCAGCTCCTAGTGGCCTCTTTTCTGTCCCTGTACATCTTTATTTCAGAAACAGTACTTCGGCCTCAGATCCCTCTCATGCTACTATGTCTCTGACCACATCTTCTGGGAAACATTTCCTTCTCTAAAGTACTCCTGTGATTATACTGGGCTCACCCAGATAACCCAAGATAATCTCTCCATCTACAGGTCCTTAACTTTAATCACATCTGCAAGTTCCCTTTTGGCATATAAGGGAGTATATTAATAGGTCCTGGGAATTAGGACACCGTCATCTTTGGGGTGGGGCCATTATTTTGTCTACCAGAATGTGCAAGAATTTCTCAAGGGCAGATCACTAGAATGAGATTGCTGCATCCTGTTGTATATGTATTTTTACATGTCAATTGCACAAGAAAATGACAAAATAGTTTTCCAAAATGGTTGTACCAATTTATACTTCTACTGGCAATATATAGAAATTTCTGTATCCTTGTCAATACTTTGTGTGATTGGACTTCTTTCTTTTTGCCAATCTAGTGTGTATACATCATCATAGGCTTAATGAGAGGTTCCCTCAGTACTACTGATGGAGAACATTGTTTCCTAGGTGATTGCCATATGTGTTCATTCTGCTGTGAAAAATGCTTATCCATGATGATTGGCCATTTTTCCCATTTTTCTATGGCTATCTTTTAAAAAAATTACTTATAGGCATTCTTTCTGCATGTGAGATATTAATATCCTTTCTTTTATATGTGTAGGCAATCTTTTCCCCAGTTTGTTGCTTATCTTTTCACTTTCTTTATGGTGACTGTTAAAGTTTGTCTCCAGTCAACAATTATTCTTAATTTCAATGTGGTAAATTTATAAATCTTTTCTTCCATCGTTACCACTTTTTTCCTTTATTTTACTATATTGGCAAGAATGCCCAATACAAAATTGAACATGATAGTGTTAGCAAAAATCTTTGTCTTGTTCCTGATTTTAAGGAAAATCATTCTTACTTTTCACCTCTAAAAATGTTATTGTCGTAGGTTTGGGAGATGATCAACTTAAGGATATTCCCCTCTCTTTAAACAAAGGTGACAGTTTTGTTTGAGGGTGATGGTTTTTATCATGAGCTGGTGTTGAATTTTATTCAGTGCTTTTTCTGCATCTATTAAAATTATATTATCTTTTTAAGTTTATAATTTGTTATTTTGGCAACTTACATGTTTGGATTTTCTACTGTTAAACCATTCTTCTGTCCCTAAGGTAAACACCACTTGGTAGAATTGGTTCCTCGGTCTTTTGGGTGAGATTTTGGCATCTGGGTTCATGAGTAAGAGTTACGCATAGTTTTTCCTTTTCATTCATTCTGTCTTTACCTGGTCTTGCCATTACAGTATACAGATTTTATACAGTTAGTTAAGGTATTTTGCCTTCTTTTCAATTCTCCAGAAGAGTTTGTATTAGATCAGAATGATTTGTTCTTTGGTAGTTAGTTGAGCTCACCTGTAATAATATTTGGGCCTAATGCTTTCTTTGTGGGATTATTTTAACTACTAATTTTATTTCTCCAGTGGTTATAAACTCTTCAGACTTTCTACTTCTTCTTGATTTCACTTTTATTAGGCTTAATTTTTCTAAGAATTTGTTTACCATGCCTTTGTTTTAAAATTTAAAGACATCAAGTTGTTCATAATATTCAATCTTTTTAATATCTGCTATGTCTACATTTAAGTGCCCTATTCATTTTTATTACATCTTAATTGCAATGTCCTTTGTTTTTGATTAAGATAACCAAAGATTTTTCTATTATATTTTAGTTTTTGAAACAACTAGGTTTGGTTTTGGCAATCCTCTCGATTGTATCTTTGTTTTCTCTTTTGGCAATCCTCTCGATTGTATCTTTGTTTTCTCTTTAGTACATTCCTGCTCTTTATTTTGTATTTTCCCTTTCATTCCACTTTATTTGGGTTCTTTTTTCTGACTTCTTTAATTGGATGCTAGTTAATGTCTTTCTTCTTTTCTACTACAAGAATTTAATACTAAAACTCCTTTAAAACAGTATTTTCTTTGTATCCTATAAATTTTTGCTTTTATATGTTCATTATTATTGACTTCTAATTTTAAAAAAAATTCCAGTATGATTGCCTCTTTGATTTATATACTACTTAGGAGTGTGATTTCTCATTTAATTTTTATTTCTGATTTTTATTTTAATTTCATTGTGGCCAGAAGACAAAGCTTATATGATAATTATTCATTAAAATTTCCTGGGGTAGGGTGCTGGGTGGCTCAGTTGGTTGGGCAACTGCCTTCAGCTCAGGTCATGAACTTGGAGTCCTGGGATCGAGTCCTGCATCGGACTCCCTGCCTAGCAGGGAGTCTGCTTCTCCCTCTGAGCCTCCCCTCTCTCATGCTGTCTCTCTCTCATTCACTCTCTCAAATAAATAAATAAAATATTTAACAAATTTGCTGGGGTATATTTTATAGCCTACAGTATAGCTAATCTTTATAAATGTTCCCTGTGTGCTTGAAAAAAATGTATATTCTAATTACTAATTCTGTTATGTGATAGTGATTAATTCCATCGTTCAATTCTTCTCTACTTTCACAATTTTGTGTGTGTGTGTGTGTGTGTGTGTGTGTGTCTGCTTGGCCGGAAATAATTGACAGTTATAGTTTGAAATCTCCTGGTATAATTACAGATTTTCAGTATCTCTCTATAGTTCTATCTTTTTGAACTTTTTATATTTTGAGGCTAATTTTTGGTGATACAAGCTTAGTATAATTATTTCTTCCAGGTGAATTAAACATTATCAGTATGTACTGATCTTCTTTATTCCAAATAATGGTTTTGATTAGTATCTATTTTGTTTGGTAAAAAAAATAACAATTCTAGGTTTTATTGTTCAGTACATATGTTTTTGAATGTATTTTTTACATTCAACCTTGCCATTACCTTATAGTTTTTTTTTTAAGTTTTATTTATTCAAGTAATCTCTGTACCCAATGTAGGGCTCAAACTCACAACCCCAAAATCAAGAGTTGCATGCTTTTCTGACTGAGACAACCAGGATCCCTGTTACCTTATATTTTAGTAGGACTCTTAACAATATACAGTGGAGTTTTTCTTTTTTAAAATCTGGCCTCACAATCTCTTTTTACTGGATTCATTCAAATATGAATCCAAATCATATTTGGATTCGTTTATGCCATCTTAATTTATGTTTTCTATGTTTCCTGTTTATTCTGTTTATTTTTTACTTATTTTTTTGTTAGTTTGGGAATCATTTCATTAGTTAAAAAGAGCCCCTCTTTTTAAAATGTTACCTTTGGAATTTACCATGTATTTTGAACCTGACCACATCGAAGTTTTTCAGCATCTGAATAAATCAACAACTGTAGTCTACCTTAACATTGATGACCCATTTCCCCACTTAGATATTCTTGTTACATACTTCTATCACTTTGTTCAGCTCACAGAATGAGTATTATTATTTATACTGACTACACATAGAGATAACAATGGCTTGTTTACTCCATGTTTACTGATTTTTTTGCTTATAGTTCTCTTCTGCTTTCCCAACTTTCCTTCTGAGGCTAATTCTCTTATTTCTAAAGTTCATTCTTTAGTAGTTTCTTTGGTTAAGATCTTTTTGAAGATAAATCCTGCCTCTTTCCTTGTTTTGCTAAAAAACTTTTATTACTCTCATTCTTAAAAGTTATTTCTCTTAATACATAATTTTAATGTGATAGTTATTTTCTCTCAGCACCTGAACATATTATTTATTCTTTTTTTTAGCTGTCTTAATTCTTATTGTCTCACAGGAGGCATCTCTCCTCTCTATGAGTGCTTTTAATATTGTCTTTTTCCTTAGAATTCTTCAATTCCGCTACATTGTTTTTTCAAATCCTGCTTAGTATAGCTATTTTTCTTATATTTGTGGATTTATCTCCATCCATTCATCTTCGTCTCACCTTTACATGGGGCCATGATTAGTCTCTCAAGCTCAACTGAGGTGTTGACACTTTGGCTTCACATCTCCCAAGGCAACCATCTCAGGAATTTACTTACTGGAGTTTACTTAGTATTGTGGTTCTATACTCAAATTTCAACTACCTCTTATTTTTCTTCCTCAGAGGGAGGTGCAAGGAAGGAAACTGAAGATTTCTCTTACTTTATAGCAATCCCAAAATACATTAAGATATTGGTTATAGTTTATCCAAGCTCCAATTGCATTTTGGCAGGAGGGAACTTTCTATTATATCAAATCTGCCACACTGCTAAAAGCAAAAAGTCTCTTCCTATTGGGCCTTTGAACCAATTCCCGTTTCCCCATTCCCATCTCTGAATAAGAATAATACCATCTGGAATTCCTGCTTGAAGTACATCTGAAGTACAAGCTTCCAATTCTTGTGTCTTTTCTTTCAGGGCAACTTTTGTTAATATCTCCTTTGAGAATCCTTAAGTTTGGCTTTCTTCCACTCTGCTATGTCATTTAACCTTTCTCCATCTACTTTCAGTTTTCATATAATGCAGTTTGTGGTTGCATATGTCTTCTAGTTTTATCAAAGGTGGCATCTGTTTTTCTGTTTCTTATTCTTCTTTTTCTTTTAGGGTAATTTTAGAGAGGAGAAAGGGAGGAAAAGTACATTACTCTGTCATCTTCAAAACTTTGCTTTAACTTACAAGTCCTTCAAAAATTGATTGCTCACATAGCTTGAAAGAATTATTGTAGCCTCCATGTAGTTCATATTCCCAAAGAGTAACTTCTTTAACTTTGAGGGCTTTTCAGTGAGAGGTGGATAGCTGGTCAAGTAAGAGGACATGTTTGGGATTTCATTGATGAGATTTTAAACATTAAGAATGGTGATCAACACTGGATGCATCTAGGTGACCCATTAAGACAGAGCCATCAGAAGGGAAGTGAGAACAAACATCTTTTTTTTTCCCCATAGGGTTATTCTATAATTACTGTCTTCCTGAACTTTGTTTTTCCTATTTCTAAAGAGAGCTATGAATACAGACTGTCATATTTTCATATTTCCTATAAATATTTATGCCTTCCATAAGTTCCTACTTCTTTCTCCAGGATCGTGTGCCGTTTATCCTTATCTCATCCTTGTACTTGACTTTGACTCTTTGTGTCACTGCTTCTCTCTTATGCATAAAAGATTGTGTCCTTAGTGTTGTTTTATTTGGATATTTCTCAGTGCTGGAACTCTCACAAATTATTTAAGAAATCTTTTGAAGGCTTGAAAGAAAAGAAATCTTAAATTCCTTTAAACATGAAGTCTATCATTAAAAAATTAAATTTTAAGCAGTATTCCTGCTTTCAGCTCTTTGGATCTCCAGCCTAAGAAATGAGAAACTATACAAGCATCATTATATTTATACAAATATGGGAAACGGGCTCCCCACTAATAAAAGCATTTTCATGGATGTGATTTAATTTGAGTTCTTACAATTCTGAGGGAAAATTGCCAGCTTTGTTGGAGGTAGGATAGGGAGAGTTTTATAGAGAAATATTTCAAACTGGTGGAAAAAAAAAACCCCACCTAATTCAAAACAACAAAAACGTCAACCATAAAGATGTACAACATTTTTCAGGAAGCCTTGTCCATCCTGAGCCAATGTTTTTATACCAAATAACAATCCTTTCATAATCACTGTTATTGAGAGACATCCCAAGGTTGCCAGATGGAAATATGTTAAATATGTTCTGAAATCCAATCTAACAGAATCCCAACATTTAAGCTCATTCATAGGAAGTCATTCAAAGGCAATGCAATTTTCATAAAATATGTCCGTCTAGGTAATCATGAATGCTGAATATTGTCAGGGGTTCTCAGGAATTTTCAGTCTTGTGGAAAACTTTTCGAACTGGACTTTTAACCACCAAGAAGAAATAACAATAATAACTTGAAATTTAAAATAAACAGTGCTGGAAAAATACTATAACCCCCACCCCAAAAAGGCAGCAGCAAGAATTTAGTGCTGCTTGTAATATGACACAGAGATTTGAAAGCGAACATAAATACCAGGCCTGGGACTGACTGCTGGGGTATGGCAGACAAGCATGGTGTATGGATGGTGGGTCTCCAGAAATGACCCGGCCAGGCCATCCCCCCCTCACTCCCAGTAATCTGTGCATGTGTAAATGGCCAGAATGTGTAAGTGGCTCAGGACAGGGCTCATCAGTACATGTGCTGCGGATTCTTGGCCAGACTTGGTCCGAGCCCTGGGTATCTACCTCCTGGTGAACATAAGGAAAAAAGAAATGGGCCGGAGAAAGACCATGCCTATGCACTGGGCCCCGGGTTCTGTCTGCAAAGCCTCCCTGGCTTAGAAATCTCTGAAAGAGTGGACAGAAAGAGAATTGGATCTAGGGTCTAATGGTTTCATGCAACAGTTGCCTTTTTACATTTTGCTTCCAAACAAAGTCTCCTGTAACAGAGCGGGGCCTATAGCCCAACGTAATTTTTTTTTTGCCAAGTTGAATCTGTCAAAAAAAAACTGACTCAGTGTTGAGGGAAGTGGGGTTTTCTGGCTTTTCCTCATGCATCTGAGTCTTTTTTCTTCTGATACGTTAATCCTTCAAGTCATTTGATCTGCCCCAGGCAATATAAACAACTTTTAGAGCAAGTCTTGCACTCTATCCGTCATGTGTCATGTGCAAACGGCCTGCTTTTCCCATTGCCACATGAAAGTGAGAGATTCAAATGGGGTCATTCAGACTTTCTTGCTCCGAGACAATTAGACAGTGTCAGCTTCGCGCTTTGGCGTCACCCGTTCTCCGGGAGCATTCTAGAATGGCTCTGAGGAGGGAGGGGTGGTTAGCTTGTTTCAACTCTCCCCACATAGCCACAGGGAGCAGATTTGGGGTCATACCTGAGCTCACGGCGGGGGGGGGGGGGGAGGAGGGGGCGGTGACAGTCCTAGCAAAGCCCTGGCAGAGGAAGGGGAGATGGGGAGACTTTGGGCCAAAAATTCACTCTCCCATGGTGAAGTAGATTGTACTTGGTGTGGCTTTGTCCTTTAAATGCCTTTATTCAACAAATCTTTCCTAAGGATTTGCTTTGCACAAAGTCATTTCTACTCCATTTACATATATTTATGTTTGGATGGTAACTGTCACTTTAGACCATCGGTTTGCACCAGTCACTCAAAAGGACTTCCAATTTTAAGAAAGTTGGAGAGGGCCCCATCCCATCTACCCAGTGGCAGACAGTGCACGAGAGGGTGTGGGAAGGTTTGGAGGGAACAGGTCATTACATTGCCCAGTGAACCGCAGAAGATACCTGGGGGAGAAGTCATTTGTGATTTGTCGCCAAAGCCCAACATCACAAGAAGGCAAACTCTAGGGTCCTTTCTTCAATCAGTGTCTTACACTCAGATGCTGGTGGGAGGGTCAAAGGTACAGGCTCTTCGGCAACCTGCTTGGTAGCATCTACAACAGCTGAAAATGTGCATACTCTGTGACCCAGCTGTTGTCCTCTCAGGTACACCCCTGGCAGAAGCATTCACCAAGACACCAAGACATATACTAGAACATTCCCAGCAGCAAAAGTGCAATGACTAAATACATTGAGGCAGAGTCCCATCCTGAAATACTAGACAGCACTGAGGACGAACACCCTAGACTTGCACGCAGCAACACGGTTGGACCTCATAAACACAATAGTCAGAGAAACTAGCCAGAGACCCACAAGTTCATATTACACATTCCATTTATATGAAAAAGTTCAAACACAGGCCAAGGAATCCATGAGCTAGAAATCAGACAAGAGTTTCCCTTAGCCAGGGGGTGTGGCAGTGATTTGTGAGTGGGTGGGAGGGGTCACAAGGGAGCTCGTGTGGGTGCTCATAACATTCTATTTCTTGATTACATGCTGGAGGCTGGAGTGTGCGCACTCGGGAAATTCTTTGAGCTGGATCCTTATGAATCGTTAACTTTTCTCTGTGTAAGTTACACTTCAAGAAAAGGTTGACTCTCAAACGTAGATGCTTCCCCTTTCAGTTTTTCAATTCTAGAGAAATTAATTTTCTCCAGTTTCCAAATGCAATTCAGAAATCAGCAATTTCTTTTTTGGGTCCACAAGTTTCAACCCACTCCCCATCGTTCCCACCCCAGATCCCATGCTATTATGCATCCTAAAGTTTTTTGATAAATGGGCACAGGCAGGCACACACATTTGCACGCGTGTGTATGCACGCACACACATTTCCTTTTGCTTTCTCTTCCAAATGTGGGTTTTACCTTACCTAATGTACATTTCTGTGCATAAAGTACTCTAGTGGGAACTTAATATGCATTAATTCCTTTCATCCTGAATACCATCCTATAAGGCAATCATAATTGTCTCCGTATGGAGACATAAGACATATGTAGACATAATTGTCTACACAAGTAATTGTTACAGATGAAGAAACTGAGGTCCAGAGAGATTAAGTAACTTGACCCAAGTCACAGAGCTAACCAGATTTCATTGACTCCAGAGCCTTTGCTTTTTCCCTGTACTAAAGTTTCCTTCTCCTTAAACAAGAAGAAAACTTGAGAACTATAGCATATTAAGGCAGAAATTATATAGTCCACCTGCTTCTGTTTATAGATGAGAAAACAGAGAGAAAATGACTGGTTCAAGGTCCCATGCTGGTGGCCATCATTTCATGTCTTAACTCTTCATGGTAAGAAATATGTCGGAATAAAGTTGAAAGAACTGTAAAAGAAAAAATGGAGCATAGTGCATTGACATTATTAATTAATTATTAATTACAATTTTACAATCTAACCGAAAATTCCTTTGTTTTGTTTGAGGATGAACCACAACTGGCGTCTTTCTTACTTACAACCAGGCGAAATGGTTCTGCTTTGGGTCTTTGGGAGGTCCCCACATACCACAAATAGCTGTGCACTTTGACCTCTTGGAATCTGGCCCTGAGTGCTTGCACAGCACAACCTATCACCCCAAACTGAGCTCTTTCTCGTGACTTGCCATGCTGACGACCTAGTGAACTGATTCTCTGTATTTTTATGCCCGTAGCTGGGGATGAAGGGCGATAGTCCAAGAAGGTCTGTGGTTCCTTCTACTGCTGACATGGAGGCAGGCACTGTGTCTGAGTGCAGGAAGAATTGGAGTGGCCGAAGCACCCAGTTAGAGAAGAACATATTTTTTTTACAAACTTGTCAAATCCTATCTCTGCATGAATGCAATAGATACTGCATTAAAAAAAACCATTGTAGTCCCATGGGTTCATTTAATTGCTTTCTTTGTGTTCTAGAAAGTGGTTCCAGAGAGACTCATGAATTATTTTCTATTCATAAGCATTGCACATGGTGGTCGAGGATTATTATGTGACATCAAACAATTCCTATTACTGTTGAATTTGTGTATACACACACATCTAAGCTTGAAATACATGAAACAACGTACCAATTCTTTATGATGACAGTTGATGCACATTGGATTAGCTAGAACTGGAAATAGTTTATTTTTATTTTTTTTAAAGATTTTTTTTATTTGACAGAGAGAGTGAGAGGACACAAGCAGGGGGAGCGGCAGACAGAGGGAGAGGGAGGAGCAGGCTCCCCGCTGAGTGTAGATCGCAGGACCCTGAGATCATGACTTGAGCTGAAGGAAGATGCTTAATGGACTGAGCCACCAGGCACTCTGAAGTAGTTTTATTTTTCAGAAAAATGTTGAATAAGATTTAATTAAGATTTTCAAAAAGTTAAATAAAAATTTAGTTTTATTTAAATAAGTATGATTTTAAACTTTATATTTATTATAATTTGTATTTTGTTTTTTAATTTTAAAAGATAATTTTCAATATTTTAGGTGGAAAATAACTTCTGAATTCATAAATGAAAAATAATTTCAATTATTTTATTTTTTACATTTAGCCTCATTTACATTTTATTAAGATATACGCACATTTTGTACACATTGAATATAATTTTATTTGGATTTTAATCCTTCGTATCACAGTTGAACATAAATTTTATTCAAATGAAGATAAGGACTTTATTTTATTTTATTATTTATTTATTTAAAAAAATTTTTAAAGATTTTATTTATTTGACAGAGAGAGAGAGCATGAGTAGGTAGAGTGGCAGGCAGAGGGAGAGGGAGAAGCAGGCTTCCTGCCAAGCAGGGAGCCCGATGTGGGGCTCGATCCCACGACCCTGGGATCATGACCTGAGCCGAAGGCAGAAGCTTAACCAACAGAGCCACCCAGGGGCCCCAGGACTATTTATTTTATGGAATGAATACTAAATAAGTTATGAATTATGTATGTTTTTATCTTATTACTCATTTGGACATCACTGGCCATCAACAGAATACCCAGACATGAGCGATAATAAAGAAACTTAGTCTTTTGCTATTTTCCTGCTTTTCAGTCTATAAATACCATATATTTATACCTCCTGTTTGATTTTGTTGTTATGAAACAATATCAAAGAAATACATTTATTAAATAGAAAAAAAATTTATTTAGGAGTCTGTGAGCTTCACTTAAAAGTGTAAATTATTTAGACCTAAGGTATAAGAGTATTTCTAATCTTGCTTTGGGCTCTGCAAAAGATAAAGGCAGTTCTGAGCGTCATTTTCTCTCACTTCCTTGCCCTACAAGTCAGTGAGGGGCTTTGGCTCTTCCCAGGTGCCTCCTCTTTTGCCCCTTGGCACTGATTGGCTGTCAGGCAGCATTAAATCAAGGATTCAATTTTCCTTGTGTTGTAAGTTAGTGCGCATCTGTCCCTCTCTCTAAGTCACAGGTCTCTTATTTGTAAGAGACTTCTCTAACGAGGAAGACTTTGCGGTGCCTTTCATCAGCTCCTTCTTTTAAACCAGCAGTGTGAAAAAATGGATTAAAACAAGGTTCCTTGTGACTTTATTACTAGTCTATTCAAAGCCCTCTATGTTTTCTCCTTCCTCGGTTTCTCCTCTGCCCCTCCCAGTTCCTTTTTTCTTCTTGTTCTCCATTTCCTCCTCCTCCTGCTCCTCTACCTCCATTTTAGTAAGAAATGCCTTCACTTGGTACCCTGTTACTGTGTCATTCACTTTTCTCCCCCACCGCCTTCCCTCTTCATCAACAACTATTTTGCCTAAACCTGAGGTGTCAAAATTTTTTTGAACCTGATTTTCTACCAGAATTCTTTAAATAGATCAAAGCCTTTTATTCTCCAACACGTTAAAACTCATTTGCACCAAAGAGCATTGGAAGGTTTTAAAGTATAGTTGTTACTGCAGTTTCCTCATAATCAACCAAGAATGTTATTTCAGTTAACAGCATTTTAAGTCCAGTAATGACAGAAGTTCTTCCTCTCACATAAATATCATAGGGATAAATACAGAATCTGGAAACACTACTATTGCTATGTCTGCTGGATTTTTAGATAAGAGTCTTATCTCAGTATTTTGCCCTTCACTAATTTTCTATCTACTTGGCTTGTTCAGCAAGTGGATAGGAAGTAGGTTTCCTATATCATGCTCAGATAAGCTACCCCTCATTTTTTGCTATCTTACTGACCCCACATTGCCACAAATTACTCGGTGTTGCATGAGATGGGTGCCAAGAGAGGCAGTCTAGACTATAATTATAACTAAGATTTTTCTTGACTCTATAAATTTAATAGTTTATTTCTTGAAACCATCCTGTTTCTCCTTACTACGGCTCTACGAAAATAAACCACAAGCAACATTTTTTTCACTGTGGTTTCCTCAGGCCTTGTGCTCGTCCTCACTTGGAGTGCTATGGTTTACAACGGTTCCGGATCCAGGTTGGGGATAGAGGTGGGTGATAGAAAGTCTCATGCCTGTAAGCCCCTTTCAGCAAATTCATAAAATTTATTTGACAGGAAGTGTGTCTTAGAAATTGTCGGGACCAAATACCAAAGTCCTAGCATGTTCTTGTTTATAATTCAATGGAACAATCTAGAAGCTCACAAGCACTGGGCGCTTTCTCAGTGTCGTAACTTTGCCATGAGTTGGAAATCACCTAAGATAAGTTCCACAATAAAGACTTCCATAAGGAAAGTTGCAGTCAAGAAGCGCAGAGTTGCAAAGTCCTTCCAGTGTTTTGTTTTTTTTTTTTTCTGAGCACTTACCACAGATGGGCAGCTAGCAATGCATTCCTTTGTTTCTCTCATCAGTTTGCAAAGGGCTATATTGTTCACTGTTGTATCTTGAAGCCAGGGTCCTTAGAAGCTGTTTAGGGAATGAAAGGTCTGGGGGTGGCCCACCATGTAATCTTGCTCCCTGTTCTGCCTGTACGATTGATTGCTTAGGAATCTTAGGCTCTAACTCATTTTTGTTTGTAAGTGATCACATTTTGTCATCTTGGGAGGTGCGGCAAAGATTCTGTGCTTACTTATTTAACAAAACCCAAAGGCCCGGGGTCTCCAAGGCTGTGTATATTTCGATTATGCAGAGCACGCCTTGTAATTTTAAGACACTTGGCTTTCAGGAAGCCTGGGTGCTGCTTTCTGTCCTCCTTTGGAATGATAAAAATAACAACGATGACGAGCACCATGAAAGTGAATGATCCTTGTGCCATATGGCAGTCACTAGGTTCAATGCGCCTCATGCATTCTCTTATTTATTCCCTCCGACAACAGCATGAGGTCCCTATAAATTTTCTCTCCATTTTACAGACAGGGAAACTGAAGTGCAGATAGACTAAGCAGCTTATTTGAGGTCTCCTAGCTGGAGAGAGGTGGAAAAGAGAGTAGTACAACCGGTTTCCCTCCAGGGCTCCAGTTTTTAGTCTTTTCACCCTCCTGGGGCAAATAGGTCAGATCCTCTATTATGAAGCTGTTACAAGGATCAAAAACTACTCCAAGGCAGATTTTGTTGTCTTTTGAGTCCCTAGTCATCCTTATCAAACTCTTTAGTTGGCGTGGCGCTCTCTGCTCCTATGGAGATGTTGCATTTATTGAAACGCGCCTCCAGCCCTGTGAACGCAGCCAGCCTGTCATGGGTAAGAAAGAGTTAACAGGCTGACAGTCCTTCCTGTGCGGGTCCAGCCAGCAGCCATTCATCACAAATAGGGGGCTTTGATCCTGACAGCTTTCCTTTCACTCAGGGGGAGCCGGGAGGGTCTGACACAGGGAAACAGGAAAGACTATAGAGAAAAGGGTCTTGTTTGTTTCCTGGGTGGATTGCCTCCTTCTTGGCGTGCCTCCAGGAAGCGAGTCTTTTCCTGCCCTAAAACTTCAGGGAAATAAATCTCTCTCCTGTAGAACAGACCTGAGAGAGGCCCCAGCCCAGCCGCAGGAGACCCCTTCAGGTCCAGCGATGTGGTCGATGTGGTCGGTCGGTCAGGGTGGCCCGCATGTGGCCTGCCAATTTGCGCCCACCCCCCCCCCCGCCCCGCTAGGGCAGGAGCGTGGGGGTAGCAGCACGACCCGGAGAAGAGAAGGGCGACGCCAGCACCAGGATGGGCACCCAGAGAGAAATAGGTGTCCAGGGAGTGACCCTGCGGGGGAGGGGCAATTCTGAGTGCATTTGCAGAGGGCACACGGAGAGACAAGCCTGGGGGAGACGGGGCACATGACTCCGGAGTCCAGGGCAAGACTCTTGAGTGCAGAACCTGAGAGAGGAGTAGGACATGTAGTGCACACAAGCCCAGGAGAAACAGCCCCACACTAAGAGCAAGAGCAGGAGAGTTGGGGGTTATGGGGCGTGAGATCCCTAGAGTGGACATATGACGTTTTCTGCAGCTCAGTATCCTTTGACTCTCATTTTTTTTTTAAGATTTTATGTATTTATGAGAGAGAGAGAGCCAGAGACAGAGCAAGCGAGAGTAGCAGGGGGCAGAGAGAGAGAGGCAGGGCTCGATCCCAGGACCCTGAGATCGTGACCTGAGCGGAAGGCAGCTGCTTAACTGACTGAGCCCCCCAGGCGCCCCTGACCCTCATTCTTATAACTGTGTCCTGGTTTCTGTGCGTAGAATTTACCCCACGCACCTCGAGCTAAGTGACCCGCCTGCTAGCTCTAGCCGGCGCAAGTGTTCCTGTTTGTCCCAGGGACTGGTGCAGGAACGGGTGAGGGTACATCAGGCCAGTGAGAGACAACGAGACTGCTGGGATTTGAGGCCGGCGCCCTTCTCCTTTGACTTGAAGTCAGGAGCCACCCAGAATCTAACTTGATCACCCTCCCCCCAAAGGGGGTGAATAAGTCCCGTTGGCATTGGCCTGATCAGCAGATAGCTGAGAAAGAAATACCCTCGGATATTTTGTGGTTGCTGAGCCAGTGGCACGTTGTGATAACAGCTAACAGATACAGCCCTCTTTCAACGCGAGGCCGATATGGCCGTGACCGGGCTGAGATCGAATAACAGAAATCAAATGGGGCTTGTAGTGATGTCATTTCAACCCCTGATCAAACTGTTCCTGGAGCCAGACTCCTTCTTGGACTTTCCCATTCTGTGAGCCAATAGAACCCCGGCCATCTCAGATCCGAATTCTGTCCTTGGAAATAAGCCCTGGTTGAACTGGATGTGGACTAAATGTGAAAAGGATCTATGTGCCCCTATAATAAGACACACCTAACGTATGCACAGAGGTATGTAGATAGATACCTGCTTATATGAAGAAGTAATTAGAAACTATCCAACAGGGGTGGAAGGGGCTTACATTTACTTCTGTGAGGCATAGATCCCGAGATAGACATTTATGGGCCGGTGAATACTGAGGAGTGTTTGGAGGACCGGCACCTGTGAGAGAGTAGCAGAATCGGCATGGGGCAAAGGGAGAAGTTGAATGGCAATGTATCTTGCACCAGAGACCTCAGGGGTTCCCATGGAAAGCCCTGAAGCTGGGGTGGCCCCTCTGACTTGTCTCCATTGATGTGAGGGAGCCAAACTTTGTATCCACCCATGGATTAGCCATTGGATGAGGGTTGGCCTCAAAGAGGCCTTTATTTTTTAATTTTTTCCCCAAATATGTTTAGTTTTTCAGTGTTACAAGATTGATTGTTCATGCACCACACCCAGTGCTCCATGCAATACGTGCCCTTCTCAATACCCACCACCAGGCTCACCCAACCCCCTACCCTCTCCCCTCCAAACCCCTCAGTTTGTTGCTCAGAGTCCACAGTCTCTCATGGTTCATCACCCCCTCCGATTTCCCCCCATTCATCCTTCCCTTCCTTCTCACAATGCCCTCCATGTTTTTCCTTATGCTCCACATGTAAGTGAGACCATAAGATAATTGACTCTCTCCGCTTGACTCAAAGAGGCCTTTAACCATGGGTGAGAGAGCTCCCTTTAGCTGAAGGGAAGTGCTGAAGAGACTCAGCTGGTAGCCAAAAACCCTGGCAGCTGGGAGGTGGAGAGTCTTGGTCCTAAAAGGAATGGATGGTTGTGTGGGGGCCAGGGGGTAACATAGGACCCTAGGATCCCCTACGAAGACCGGAACCTGTTGCAGGGATGGGAATGCTTTCTGGCGGCAATTATCTAACAGGTGAGAGAGTATATGACCTCAGCAGCCATTACTTGACCTACCTTTGCTTTGTATTATCAACAAGGGAGAAATAATCAGTCAGCACGTATGTATTTAATAGAGAGAGGGTACAAAAGGGCCCCATATTTACCTAATCAGAGACAATAGCCATGATAGTAGCAGTTCTGTTCCAGAAGAGAGAGGACAAACTTGTCATGAAAAGCCATGAAGCAGTAGACTACCAGCATGGGTGGATTCCTCAATATACAGGTTCTTATGGTGATGGTGTCTAGGAATAAAACTTTTCCACATACTGAGTACCCCACAGGTCCGGAGGAAGAGACATTCAGTTCTTGCTAGGAACCAAGTATGTCCCTCCAAATTTGGAGGAGCCCTTGGCTCCCAGAGCTGGCCTGGCACTCACCATGAGGGAAAATGGGACCGATTTCCCGTCAGCATCCTTTTCCTCCCTTGGGAATCTCCTTGTTCTCCCCCGTTCCATCTTCCTGACTTGTGTCCAGAGCCGCCTGGGTGCCAGCTTCGAAGGTGGGGTGGGGCGCTGCTTTGCCTACGGCTCCTCTCACTGAGAAATTCTGCTTCTGGACTTCTCAGTGCCCTTGTGTAGAAATGTGTTACGTACAATGCTGAAACTATTTGGGGTGGAAGGGGTAAATGCAGGGAAAGTAATAATATTGGCGACACATCATAAATCCACAGAGACAGGGATGCTGAAAGTGGCAGCATCGAGGACCTTGGGAAGCACACAAGGTCAGCCATGAGGAGGGTACTATTGTGCGACACTCGAGACTGTTTTCTGGATCCTGGTGTGCAACCTGGTACCAGGAGCACCCGGGAGCTACACCGTTTGGACACTGGATTTCACGCGAAGTTAGTATTTCATGTTAATTGTTTTGACGTTTCCAGACATGGAAATTGGTCCCCATTCTAGAACAGACTATTTCCCTCTCCTCCACACGAAAGGCAAAGCTGTTGAGTGGTCCATCCCCGCTGGGTCTGGATTTTTACCAGTCATTTGTTTTAAGTGAAGTATGATTCCTAAGTGTGGAGAACTACAATTTTTCTTTCTAGCTGTTCCTTTTTTGAGACTGGGACTTGGAATTAGGAGTTTGAGGGGGATGAGATATATCGTGAGAGGAGGAGATATGTGAAGACGCAGAGTGAGGAAATGGATTAGATTTACAAAGGTAGAATTTGAGGTTTTCTTCTCTATCAACGTGTGAAATGACACTGAAATTGAGTTTTAGTACTCACGATTTGAATTGTTTTAAAAATAATATTCTGTAATCACGGACTTCATTTAGAACAATGATTTACATTATACATCATGTTCTGCTAAGAACTCTAAAAATGGGATCCCACCGTGGTTTTTTTTTAAAAAAAGCCTACTTGTCCCAAGAAGGGCATTCATTTATAGCTTTTTGGCTATGGTACTGATCACTTTGGAAAGTGCAAAAGCATAAAAGTTGTCATAAGATAAATTTATTCTGAATTATCAGTAATTGTTATGGAAATCCTGTGCTTCATGAGATTTTTGTATTTGATGAAATTCAGCATCTTTCCTGGTGAGAAATCTTAGCTAACTTGGAATAGAAAAATCCTTCTTTTTTTTTTTAACTCTACCTAAAGACTATTTACCCTGAAATCACAACAAACACTGTGTTTCCTGGTGAAATACGAAAGCAGACCCCTAAAGGCAGAAATACGAGTGATGGCAGCTGTCCCTGCTGGTGTGTCTCACAGTGGGGAAGGCCCTCACCATTGCAATAAAGGAAAAAGAAAGTATAAAGATTGGAAATAAAGAGAGCACCATCTATGTAGAAAATCCAAGAAGTTCAAGTGAAATAACCACTAGAACTAACAAAATAGTCCGGTAAGGTAGTCAGGTATGAGACATCTGGTGAATTGTGATGTTCAATTAGAAAATGTAAAGGGAAGAAAGACCCTATTCATAGAAGCAACAAAAACTAAAGGACTTGGGAACAAACCTAGCAATAAATAGGTAAGACCTACACGAAGAAGAGGAGAGCATTTTACTAAAGACCATTCTAGAAACCCCGAATAAACTGAGAGTCTCCGTGTTCTTCAATATTGAGAAGATGCTGATTATCCCCAAAATTAACCTGTCAGTTCAGTGGAATGCTAGTCAAAACAAAGAGCAGTTCTGGCTTTCCCTGGCAGAGGGGGAAAGATCTGGGCTTATGAAAGGAGCACATGAACCCCCACAGCTTTTGGGGGTAAAGATGCCACATCAAAGGAGCCGACTCCAGCTCTGCTTGTACTGGAAACCCGTCCTCCGAGCTCCTACAGCAAACCCAGCGGGCGGCCACGGAAGCCAGGACACCTTCAGCAGTTAGGAAACCCCAATCTCCTCTGCTGATTCAACCAAATCTTACTGGAGCCCTTAGGATCGGAACTGGCCGACAGATCTTGCATTTATTACAAGAAAGGAAAGGATCTCAGGGAGGAAAAAACCCCAAAACGAAAAAAACAAGTTGCTCTTTAGATAGGAAGATAGGACATTTGATTGGGGGAAATTATAAAGGAATGACTTTGTTTCCCACGCTGATATAGCGGACAAAATAAATTCTGTAAATATAAACATAAGGAAAAGTAATGTGCTAATTTTCTTCTTTCTCCCAGACGTCATCCTCTGTGTTCAGAAACAATATATAAATCGTACCTCTTCCTTGTCCTTAATGAGATCATGAGATCTTTGAGAACATGCACAAGATGTCCTTGTTCTGGAAATGTTGATGGAAGCTAAATGAATTTTATTTATTTTTATTTTTTAAAGATTTATTTATTTATTTGAGAGAGAGAGAGAGAGCGTGCGCGCATAGGGAGGGGGAGAGGCAGAGGGAGAGAGAATCCTAAGCAGGTTCCATGCCCAGGATGGAGCCCGATGTAGGGCTCTATCTCACGACCCTGAGATCAACACCTGAGCTGAAATCAAGGGTCGACGCTTAACCAACTGAGCCATCCAGGCACCCCTAATGCTAATGATTATTAAAGTCTTATATGCCTGGAGGCAGGAAGTGCAAAGTTTGGTCCAAAAGTACTGATGGAATGAGTTGTTCTATTTATTCACGCCCTCACAACTGTTTTTGAACAGTCCGGGAGAACAGAGTAGATGCCAGGAAATTAGAAAAATGCAGCCACGATGCAAATCTTCAGAAGACTTAAGCTGAGCAGTCCTTTCAAATGTCTCTCCCTTACTGTCAGTTTGGGAGATTTGGGAATAATTGTATAAAGCTGAGATACAAAAAGGGAGAGAGACACACACACGAAGTCTAACAAAGCAATTTGAACTTAACAATGGGCCTATGATAAAGGGGTAAGGAGACCCGTCCGCAGATGGTCACCGGACCTGGCTCCAACACGTTGCCTGCCGGGACCCCACGCAACTTCATTTACCAAATTCCTTAAGCTGAGAAGAGCAGTTGTGATGACTTCCCTTTACCCCAGCCTCGAACACGGTGCAAAACATCAAGGGGGAAACGCTGGGCCGCACCTCTCCAGAAGGAGCGAGGCCAGACAGTTTGGTGAGCTTTGATATCATTTTGAGTGATAAGGCGAGAAAAAGGCCAGAAGAGTCAGCGGTCTAGAAAAAGCTCCCGTACGTTTGGGCGTTTGGGAGGCACCAAAAACATGGGCAAAGATCTAAGAAGTGACGCCGACAGGAAGGAAGAAAAGAAAACCGGTGCCAAGGAAAAATTCAAACCAACTCATCAGGGAAAACAGATTCGTGTGCTCAGAGTCGAGAGTAATCTGGAAAACCACAGTGACATATGTGATGTCATGAGGACAGTGACAGCAAATTAGATATGTAATCAGTGTGTCTCTTCCTCGAGCCGCCTTGAGTTCGCCTTGAAGTTCCGGCAGCCAGAGGGCAATCCGGGGTAGTGTTATTTCGGGGTCAGTGTAGGAGGACACGGACATGTGACTTGTCCCCTTTCCTCCCCTCTCCATCCTTCCACTCTCTTCTGGCGACCAGACCCAGACTCTTGGGTTCATCCTGGCCCACCCAGCCTTCAGCCCCTGCCTCCCCTTGAGAAATCTTTGAAGATATGGCGCCCCCTTGTCTTGCTGTTAGGGCATAGTGGTTTCTGGAATGCGACGGGGAAGTCTGCAAACGTCCAGGAGCTTTTCTGCCCACTGCCCTTCTCCTGACCACCAGACTAGACATTGGAAGGAAGCAGAACCACCTTTTCAATAATCTCCTTTCAGAAATCGCATTCACGGCTGGGTACGCCATGCGTACCAAGAACTTTACGAAGTGGAAATGGCTGAACTCATCTGGCAGGGCTGGCACTCTGCAGACAGCCAGCTCCCAGATCCCTGAGGTGTGAGGGCTGGGTTCTCTCCGGCACGTTCTTTTCAATAAACATTCCCACACTTGGCCTTTTACTCCAGCCGCCCCGTCCCTGCCCTCCCAGCGCCTGGAGCTTTCCACCTGGGCTCTGGCTCCTCCCAGCCTGGGCTCAGCCTTCCAGTTCCAGGTTGACCTTGGCTGGGTGCCTCACATGGTCATTCTGCTCGTAAATGTAGAAAATCGCAGGCCCAGCTTTCTGCACTTGGCCTCTCGGCAGGACTCTTTAGCGCTTGAGGCCTCTGCAGCCCCCGGCTGACGCGGAGCAAATGAGCGAGCACTTGCTTACCACAAGTCTGTGTCTACTGAATTGGGTTTGGCCTTTGTCGACCCCGCTGCTGAGTCCACGGTGAGGAAAGCTCGGAGCTGGGCCAGGTCTCGGGTCTATCCTGTTCTTCGTTAGCACCTGCGGGCACGCAGGGCACTCTCTCTCTCTCCCCCGATGTGCTCAGTACACACTTTACTCCCCGCCCTGAAGGGCAGAACCCGCACAGGACGCTCTTTACAGTCACCACACCCCCAGTCATTTCCCAAAAGACTGTCGTAAGCTGCATTTTCCTCTTCCGCAAAATAGACGAAATGAGAGCACCTACCACTTAGGAAGGGTGGAAAGAGTCAGGGAGGGAACTACTTAGCTCAGTTCTTGGCCATTTGAAATTACTGATTAATCGTCGATCTAGTCAGATCAGACAATCCCGCTAAGGTGCGGAAAACAGTGTGAGAGCAAATTCAGGAAATAGTCAAGTTGGGGATCTTTGGATCTCTGGTTTCTTCCTTAGGTCTGAACCTTATGGCAAAATTCTCCCATGACCCATGAGGTAGCAGGTTACGCCCCACTGTCAGAGGGTAGTGGGCTGGGGCCCACTGATACACCTCTAGTCCTCAGCATCGGGCAAGCCTGGGCCTGGAGAGAGCTCTGCGATTTCTAGCTGTGGGGCTCTAAAATCTTTGAGTTTTCGTTTCCTCATTGGTAACATGGGGACCATATAAGGAGTTGGCCTGATGAAATGTTCCCGATGCTTGTCAAGTGCTCGGCAAGCCTGGTTTTGACTCCTGGTACAGCAAGCTCCTTGGTGCCGACCAAGACACCCTCCCGGACCCTGGTTTTGCACAACTTCCCAACAAACGCAGTGAATCATGTGATCTCCACTTTCTATCTCCAGTCCCGCCTACGTGGCTCCCCAGCTCTTCTTTCTGATCCAATCAATCCTTTACTTCCGGCTACCCCCGTGTGGGTATGGCACGTTATCTATTTACAAGTGAAAGGTTCTAGGCCAATTTCACTGAGAGTCTTCCTTGACATTTTTCTTGAACAAGGTCACCCTTCTTGGATTCTTTGACCACGCTCATCACCCCTGTCAGGGATGACAGACGTATATGGCACATGTTGCCTCTACAACCTCCTGGTTCCATGGCAGATGTCACTAATGGATCCTGCCTTGTTTTCCCAGGAGCTAGGCCAGAGTGTCGGTCACTTTGCAGTCATCATGCCATCTCCCTACCCTTTTTTTGTTCCGTCTCTTGGACTTAGGAGCGTGTTGGTGTGATCCTTGCTTATAGTCATCTGTGCTTCTCCTGTCTACTCCATTGGCCTGAATATACATATGTCATTTTCAAGGGCTCTCCTACTGACCGTTAGTCTAACTCTAAGAGGATAAACACATGGCCAATAGCCCTTGCCTTTCAGCTATAGTAGGGTCTGTCGTTGTAGATTATGTAATAAAACAAAACTATGTTTTATTATGCTTTTCTTCTTTCTAGTTAATCATAATCCTTTCCAGTGACATTTATAAGATTTTATGTATTTATTTGACAGAGAGAGAGAGAGAGAGATCACAAGTAGGCAGAGAGGCAGGCAGAGAGAGAGGAGGAAGCAGGCTCCCCGATGAGCAGAGAGCCCGATGCGGGGCTCGATCCCAGGACCCTGAGATCATGACCCGAGCCGAAGGCAGGGGCGTTAACCCACCGAGCCACCCAGGCGCTTCTTCCTGTGATTTTTTTTATAAGTATTCTTTTAAAACATGATATTTACTGACTGTGCATATAGTCCATCAAACTGATATACTTCTGTTTATTTAACAAGTTCCCTGGTGTGGGACCTGATATCTGGCTGCTGCTGGTATCTGGTTAGGATAATTCATACCGCAATACATTTCTTTGTATCTGTGTGTGTGCCTACCTCTCCAGTTATTTTCCTAGGGCGGGATTTCTAGAAATTGGAATCACTGTGTCAAATGGAAGAACAAATTTAAAGTTCTTGATACTAGTGCCATGTCGTTTTCTGGAAAGTATTTTTTTATTAACATCCCCCTCAACCATGTGAAATAATAATACTAATCATCACTAATTCTTGTGGAGTTTGTTTTGGTGGCCAGGCACGGTTCTAAGAACTTTATGTACATTAATTCATTTCATCTTCACCAGACCCTATTTTATTGCTGAGGAAACCAAAGCACAGAGTGGGTGACTAAATCGCCCAAGGCCACACAGCTGGTACTAGGCGAAGCCTGGACCTGACCCATTCACCTACCCTGCTCCCCTAAAATACTTTACTGTGGCTTCAGTGACCTGGAGTACAATTGGATTTTTCGATTTAAGCAAGGTTTAAAGAAAATCTACGTCTGCTGGTATGACCTAAATGCAGTCTTATCCAGAAGCAGAAGGCCAGGTGCCATTGTTCAGTCCCCTGAGCAAAACAAAGTCTTACCAAAAACTCCGAGTACTTGGTGCCGAGTAACTGAGCTATTTCTTACCACTTTACGTATGTGAGGGGATAAAGCATCATTATTAAAAACAACGAAAGTATTTCTTCAAAACAAGTTTATCTGTTTTCCGAGAGAACCCATCAGTGGTCTGAGGCAGCTAATGTTGGTCTGAGGCAGAATATATATGCCCGGTAATCAGAGCTCTAGAGCAGGGGTGAGCAAAAATTGATGTTTTCTTTTCCTTTTTAAGGAAAAGAGTTTATTTATTTTTTTAAAATAAAATAAACTAAATAAGTAAAATAAATATTTGAGAGAGAGAGAGAGCACAGGAGCAGGGGGTGGGGTGGGAGTGAACAGAGAGAGGGGATGAGAGACACAGAGACACAGACCCCCTGATGGGCACTGAGGCAGAGGCAGGGCTCCATCCCCTTATCCCTGGTTCATGACCTGAGCTGAAACCAAGAAGCAGAAGCTTAACCCACTGAGCCACCCAGGCGCCCCAAGAATTGACGTTTTTGAACTCCAGACTGAGAAGCAGCCCTAAGGACCGCTGCTCCAAAAAAAGAGGAATTAATCCAAAGCAGCTCAAAATGTGTCAGCTGAACCACAGCACCACTTTAAGGCTATTGCAAACAACGATTCTAGATCTTTTCCCTTAGATTAAAAATAATATTAATGCTAACTTCAACATGTTCAGGAAGGGTCCATATTAGAGCTTATTTCTCCCTCTTCCCAAAGTCAAAAGTTTAAAAGCCCAAGTCATAGGGGTTCCTGACCAGTAAAGGGAGATTTTTTCTTCTTTTTCTGTGTCTTAGGCAAATGGTTGGCTTCCTTAAGTCTTTTATTCCTGTGACTTCTCAAAATAGGTGTGACCTGGGGGTAGGGTTTCCAGATGTAGCAAATAAAAATACAGGCTACCTAGTTAAACTCAAATTTCAGATGAACAATGAATAATTTTTTGGTGTAAGTATGTCCCATGCAATATCTGGGGTATGCTGATGACAAAACTGTGTTTCTATACTTTCCTAGCATTACACTGGGGGAGGTGGGGAAGAAAGGCTAAGCAAATCCAGGGCAGAGAGAGGAGGAATGGGATTTAAAAAGATTTTTCTTTTTTTCTTCCTTTTAGGTTGAAAAAAGAAACATGAATGGTGTCTGCTATTGCTATTCATCGCTGTGGTCCCTCGGGGTTCTGGAATTGTTGGCTTCCTGACGGGCATGCTGCTTACCGACTCGGGCTGTCCTCATGCTCAAGGGGAGCATGGGGGAGGCATGGGGAGGGAAGGAAGGTCACGGTGGGAGAAGGGATAATTAGAGGTCATCTGAAAATGGCCACAACCTTCTAAGCCCTGTCCCTTGCACTCCCCTGCCCTACCCCTGCCTGTCTCCATCCTCACCTGCCCTCTGTGGAGATAGGTCCTTTCTGAGCGGCTCTGAGCCTCACAAAGGTGAAATCCAGACGCCAGATCTTTACAAATAAAAGTGTGAGCAAGCCAGGAGACCCTGTGTAGACATCTCCTGGGACCTCTTCACCACCCCGATGTTGAGGGTCAGCTTTTCTTCAGTCTTCTCTGGGGACAATGTGCAGAGGACAGATGTGCCACCATGATTAGCACAGTGGCTTGGCGCTGGGGTTTTCCATCAAGTAATCGATGCCATGAAGGAGTTTGGAAATGACCTGCCTGCTAGCCTTCCCTCTATGGAGAACATCTTGAGTTTTTCTTGTGGTCGCAGAATTCAAATACAGACCTTAAAAATACTTAAGGTACCAAAAAAACCCCATTCAGACAATGTTGTTTATTTCTATAGAGGGGGTTAAATGATTTGCCTCAATTTTTGGGCAGGTTGGCAGTTGAGGGAAGAAAGCAATCAAGCCCTGTTTGGTCATCGATGAAAGGACTTTCCTTTCTCTTTTTAAAAATCTTTATTTTCCAATTATTTACTTAATTAAAAATTAAAGTGCTTTCTCAGTTGGGAAAAATAGATGTGCTAGTCACAGGAAACATTTAAAATGCAAAAGAATTAGAAAGGTGAAAAAGAATTAGTACAAACCTTAAGAGATAATCACTGTTAACATTTTTTTCTCTTTCCAGTCTTTTTTTTCTGTGTATATATTTACAAGATTGGGATCATACTACTTATATAGCTTTGTATGCTTTATCAACACCTTCTGGACATTTCTCTGTGCTAGCAAACATTTTTCTACAGCACTGACCCAACAATACCCTGCTGTTTGGTTATATTGAGACTCACTTGATCATGCCCCCACTGATAAAAATTTAGGTTGCTTCCAGGTTTCCTCCTACAAATAATGCTTGCTCTCTTCATCTTCTTTTCTACCAGTGTTTGTGCATTTCTGATTATTACTTTGGACACATTCCTAGACGTGATGATTGTGGCTCTGCCATGTTCTTTTATAGGCAATATTCCTCTCTCCAATCTTCGTTTTTCCAAAACTCTATGGATTGGTCCTCTTCTCCGTGTGATTAGTAGAATAGAAAACATGACATCTCATGGCTTTCTGGGTTTCTTTAATTTTTCAGAGTATAGGCTGTTTCAATCATCCTTGGCTTTCTGGAATCTTGGGATCCCAGTAATGGAGCACAATTACCATGACACCCAATAGTTCCCTGGCAAATATGTTCTTGAGTTCAACCCAGGCAACAGGAACATATTTTTTGCCCCTGTGGCCTCCCAACCTTGACCTGGTTAGTGAGATAGACCGGTCTCTTCCCTCCCCGCCCATGATGCATCTAACTGGATAGAGAGTGGGGACTTTGTGACCTCAGAAGCCATGAGTGGTGAATTTCAGTGCTTCTGGAAGGAACTCCAATGGTGGTGAAGACAGTGATAGGTGAGGAGAGATGAGGAGAATTCTATGGAAGTGACTGGCCTGCTCAGCCCTAGTCTTCTGTTCTCCTTTCTCCTCTGGGTCACAAGCAATGAACCACCTGCACCTCTTTGCACACTCCCTACCTATTGCCTCAGACAGGTGTCCTTGACATCACCTCACCTCAGTCTGAAATGAGGAGAAATGGAAGACAGCCTTACACTTTATTCTCTCCTCCCTGAGGAGACGGACTGTACTGGTTTTGTAAGTGTTCGTACCACTACCAAAGACGCGAAACAGACAAGCCATAAGAAGCTTCCCTTCTCAACCCCATTGACTTCTCTTTTCTGCTTAGACCCTCTAAGGAAGGAGAAAAGCTCCCTGAGGAATTGTAGTAGGGTTCTGGAGACAAGAAGGCCTAATGCTGCTTAGGGGAACTTTCCTCACAGAAGCAGCAAACCCAGACATGATCATTTTCTGGGCCTTTCCTCACAGGAGTGGATGGGTGTGTGGGAGTGAAGGGATGAGGAAAGAAGCTGAGGTAGGGGATGTTAAGGGCCGGTGTTAGGGATTACCCTTTCTAGTGCTTTCTCTCTCTTCCCTTCCCCCAGTGGGTGTAAGCCAAAGGGGCAGGGCTCCCAGGCAGGGCCCAGTGTGGGGCCGAGAGAAGGCAACACGAGGGCAGGAGAAAGGATGGAAATTTCAGACGCTAGCAATTTGAAAGGAGAGGAAGTTCCTTCTAGAACTCAGCAGGGGAGAGAGACGGTACTTGATGATTAATGTAGTTATTACATAAGGGACAGGAGGAAGACACTGCCTGGCTGCCTTGGGGAATGGAAATATCAGGCACTGCCTGGAAATGACAGACTTGAGTGAGAACTAGAAGAGGATGCAATGAGGAAAATGAAGACAATGATGGCCAACTTTCGCTGAGTTTGCTGAGTGCCAGGCCGTGTGCCAGGACGATAGATTAGAGGCTTGACCTGCCAACCTCATCACCGCTCCGGGCGGCAGACATGGTTGTTTGGAGATGAGGCCATTGAGGCTCAGAGATCCAAACAAGCTTGCCTATGGCTATCGGCTGGTCAATGCAAGGAGAGACCGCACCTTACCTGAGCGCTGTCTACGACCCACACACAGTGTCCTACCACAGCATTCGATTAAACAGCCCTGCACAAAGCACCAACTCTGAGCCAGGCCCAGCAGGGGTGTACAAAAATAAGAACGACACCACCCCTAATTTTCACAAGCTTCTAGTCCAGTGATGTTTCCAGAAGACCTCATTTCTCTTTCTTCGTTGCACTGAGTCCATCCCATCGGACGCGAAAGCTCCTTCTGAGGACTTGAGAGCCCATCATTTGTTTCTCTCAGCTGGGCCACTGTCTTCTTCAAGGAGGCACTGGGTCCCTTATCACCCGGTCGGTCGGTGACCTTCTTGCCTTTCCTGAAGGCAGGGTGAAGATGAAGGCGAGACCCCAGGGCACTGCCGTGTGCCTTTCAGTGCAAGTCTCAGTGCACAGTTTTCCGTGAAGGTAGAGCTTTGATTTCAGTCTGTGGACGTCTCTGGGCACCTCGGCAGGTTTTGCCCTCCAGCTTGCCGTTAGCACCAGGAGCAGGACTGACAGCTCACTTGGCCTATGATTTTCACTCTTTGAATATCAACCCAAAGAACATCACAGCCCCATTTCACTGCCGAAGTCTCCCTGACACCGCAGCGCCCCTCCACCCATCCCCCTTCCCCAGCTTCTGCACCCGGATCATTTTGCAGAGGGAGGGAGGTCGGTCCACGCAGTGGACCGTTTCTCTGTCTCAACTATTATGCCGGTGCCCCCTCCCCCCAGCAGCCCCCACGAGCGGAGGGGAGGATCACGGCCGTGTCCTTTGCTTTCCGCAGCATTTCCAAGTGCCTTTCATCACTTACACGTCTGAATTGCCCTGTCATTTTGGGGTCCGGTTCTTGACTTGGTCATCTGTGTTCTGATTTCATCTCACTCCAGGGCCAGGATGTACAAGCCTCGTTTTATTTTATTTTTTTCTGTTTTGGCTCGAGACAGCGTTTTGTTTATTGTTCACATCAGTGGATATCTGGAATGCTGTGGCTTTGACTTTCAAACACGGTTAAATGGAAGCCAGGGTACTTTCACAGCGGCTCTCCCAGACCAGGCTCTGAAAGGAGAGCTGCAGGACGGAGATGACCGCGTCATTGGTTACGAACGAGTTCAAGTCTCAGCTTCAGAGCTGGGGAAGGCCGGTTTGAGAAGAGAGGAAGGGATATTCCTCCCCACAGGGTGAATTCTACCCCAGAGGTGAGGGGAAAGTCTCTGGGAATTCCCTGGGATCGGTGCTCTGCCTGAGACGTTTCCAAGAGACGTTATCTCAGTACATTCCATTTTAATAAAGAACATTTAAGACGACGGCATCTGGGCAGCACGTGCAGCCTCCGGAACTGGTGTAGGTAAAAAGAATTCTTTCTGCCTAGCGTAAATCCTGGCCAACAGGGATTTGTTGCCACTAAATCTTCCCTGCTCATGCGAGGAGGCTCAGGTGGAGTGGTTAGGATCCCACCTCCGTGCTGGGTCACAGGAGCGGGGCTGCTGGGCCTTTGCTGTTCTGAAGTCCTGGGGAAGAAGAGGACTTCCTCTCCATGCCATGGTCAGCCGCCGGGCGTGATGGTACCAGAAGGGTCACCTCTGTTGGCCTGAGGATGAATTTCTTCCAGGCACCAGAAATGGTGTTGCCGTGTCCACGATATCCAGGCTTCCCCTGGTATTCTAAGTTCTTGTCACATGAGCACGGGGTTACCTTCAGAGATCTCCTTAGAAGGTGGGGAGCTGCAGAGAAAAATCTCTATCTTACTGGGGAAAAAAAATGGATCCTGGCTTGAAAGGTCAGAGACGCAAATTTTTTTTTTTCTTTTTTTTAATCAAGAAGATGTATATCCTGGCTAAGTCTCTAACTTCATCTGAGTTTTGTTTTGTTTCGTTTTTTTGTTTTTCCTCATTACAAAGTAAGAGGTTGGACCCAGGTATTCCTTTCCAAGATCTCTTTTCCATTCTAAATGCCAAAGCGGCTTCTCTGAATAGTGTCTGCAAAGGTAATAACACCCGGCTTACTCAGACTTCCTTTCCCCTGGGAGACACAGAACAGTGGTACGACTTTAATACACGTATTGTGCCTCCATGATGCTTCACCCAGCTGAGAATTAGCTAACACCAGACAGCTGAACTTCCTAAACCCCACGAGCTACGTCTAGAGTTTTGTTTTTTTAAAAAAATGAACTCCCACTTCATAATAACTAACTGCAGTGAGCATGTACTTTATACTGGGTATTCCTCTAAGCCTTTCCGTGTAAAAGCACGTTTGAGTTAATCCTCACAAATTGCCTAGAAGGTACATTCTATTCCTTATCATCCCCGTTTTACAGGTAAGGAAACCAGGACTTAAAGCTGATCAAACAGCTTGCCTGAGGTCACGGAACAACATGGTAGCCCCTGGATTCTGATGCATTCTGGCTAATCACTGAGCCAGGCTAAATCTGCATCCACGCCAATGGTGGTACGTTTTGTTTTGGTTTCCTCACTGCGTCCATTATTCTAGGATCTGTTTTCTTTCTTTCTCTCTTCCTTTCTTTCAGATTTTACTTATTTTTTTGTCAGAGGGAGAGTGTGCATGGGCGGGGGGAAGGCAGGGAGAGAGAGAGGGAGAAGCAGGCTCCCCGCTGAGCAGGGAGCCCAGTGTGGGGCTCGATCCCAGGACCCTGAACCTGAGCCGGAGGCAGACAGATGCTTTACCGACTGAGCCACCCTAGGATCTGTTTCCAAGCACAGTATATTTCCCAAATGTTGGAGGCTGGAGCTTACCTCTATGTCTTTGCGACATGATATGACTCTAGTGATATGCAAATCTGCATAACACCACACTCTACACTGGAGCCTGGAATGAATACGCTGGATATTTGAGATTTCTGGAGAGAACCACAGAAAGAGATTATCACCAGCATGGTGGATATTGATTTGGAAAGCGGACTCAGGTTATAAAAAGATGCCGGTAGTTTCCCTGAGCCCTTGCCTATAACCTCCTGCTTCAGACCTTTAAAAGGCACTGAGCATCGCTTGTGTCCCTGATGGAGGGCTATTGCCTGGTTACTGTGAGCGAGTCCAACTGGGGGATGTCCTGGGGCAATGACAGGATGCGGCCCCAGCTGGAGTCTCTCTTCCCACTGCTGGGCTCAGCCCATCCAGGTTTCCCCAAGACAAAAAACCACCATCTTGAAGCGTCTCCCTCAAGCTCAGGAACACCTCATTTGAAAGAAATGCTCATGGCACCTAGCATTTTGCCGGGCTCATGAGAAGCACTCATAAATATTTGTTACTTCCTGCCAAAAGAGATCAATTCAGCAGTGATTTTTCACTTTTCCAAAAGATTCACCGCGGGGTGCTTTTAAATGGCCAGCTCCCCTAGTGCATTTAAAACGTGACTTGATTTATAGGAATTCAACGTACAGGGCTTGGCAAGGCCACATCAATCGTGTAAACTGAGATGCATGTGCTGCTGGGTTCCCACTGACCGAGTGTGTTGGCAGCTCTCCTCCACCGGCTTGGAATGCGCAAAAAACCCCGGGTCTGCTCTCCCTCTTTTTATCACAAAGGAGCTCATTTTGTGAATGAACGGCCCCTGCCAGCAGGCCCGGTGGTATTCCCGGTGACCTTTGCCCGGGGATTGGATTCCCGCCCAGCAGGGAGACAGGGCCTGAGGAAAAGGTGAGTTCATTGATTGCCACAGCCTGCTGGGCTGAGGTCTGGGGAGGAAAGGGCTCCGAGAACTTTTCCTTTCTCCCCAGTCACCTCCGAGAAGTTTCCCTTCCCTTTCTCTCTTCTTTGTACGGGCCTGTTGGATTCTGTTCAGCAGGCAAGTCTTCTTACTTCTGCTGCTTGGTTCCTGCTTTTCCTTTTCTTTTCTTTCCTTTTCTTTTCTTTTCTTCATTTCCTTTCCTTTTCTTTTCTTTTCTTTTCTTTTCTTTAGTTTTCTTTTCTTCCCTTCCCTTTCCTTTCCTTTCTCTTTTCTTTTCCTTTCTTTTCTTTTCTTTCTTTTCTTTTTTTGGGTTGTGACTAATAATCACGAGTTTTGCCTTGCTGTGTCCCAACAGCAATTCTGGGGTCCTTGGTTGCTCCCGCCCCCTTCCTCCCCCCACCCCCTCTCCTCCTCCTCCTTCTCCTCCTCCTCACCACGGCTTTTTCAGTTTGATGTTTTTAGGTATCAAAGGAAGGTCTCCAGGAACCCTGCAACTAAAGACTTTAATGAGGACCATGCCCGAGAAATCCCGGCTGCCAAAGACAGGATGATGATTTATGTCGCTCACTCACTCCCTAACAGCAAGAGGACTATTTGTAAAAATAAAAAAGCTGCTCATATGGAATTAAACAAGAGCATAGCTGCTTCCTTCCAGACCCTGGGAGCTTAACAAAGAGCATCCACACTCCAGGGCTGGCTGCACATGGCCCAGGGCCCACTGACTGTCTTCCTGTCACAGAAAGCTCCGGCCCCTTCGTTCAGGCTCCCCCCTCCCTGCGAGTGGACCCCCCAAAGGCGCATTCCCAGGGAAGCCCAAATGTGTGTCTGACACAGAAGAGTTGATGCAGCTGGAGGGGTGGGGGTGGGGAGGGAGGGGGCAAGGTGTTTAGGGACCCTCTTTGTTCCTGGTGTCCCAGAGGGAAGGGACTCATGGACATCAAGTGGGTTATGACTGAGGCCACCTTATACCGTTGTGAGCGGTATAGAGGTGAAGCATAGAAAACGTGTCTCGCAGGGCTGGCCCATGCTCATTATTATTATCGTTCTATATTGCAGCTGCCACAACACACGGTGCCCCTCAGACCTCCTGCTGCAGTGACAGCGATGGGCTGAGGGACTGCTCTGTGTTTTGGCAAAGTGACCATCAGTGAGGTGCAGCCACGAGAGGGGACTCAGGGGAGGCACAGGAAAACGAGGTTGATCCAGGGAACTGGGGCGGGGGGCGGGGGGGCGCTGCATGCCACGCAAAGTCATAGGGGAGGAGTCAGGTCCTGGACAAGTGACAGAAGACCGATCTAGGGGAAAGTCTAGGCTATGACCTTTTTGGGGTTTCTGAGGGGAAAGCAAGGCAGGGCAGAGGAAACGGTTTAGGATTGGCTCTTAATAATTTCGGTGGATGCTGGGCTGTAGAGTGGTCCCTAGCGGCCAGGTACTTGGTCCTGGGATCATTCAGGCAGAGGACTATTGCCTCCCTCCCTCCAGGGCTGCTCAGGCCAGAGAAAGAAAGTTGCAGTCAGGATTGGTTAGCTTGCATCTCAAAGAAAAGACAGGCTCCTGGCCCCCAGGCATGTTGTCTCAGAACTGGCTCGCCCCTAGAGGAGCAGTCTCTCTCTGGCTAGAAAAGGTTTTTCAAGATGTCAAAACAGGAAATAAGAAATAAAATCAGAGGGGCGCCTGGGTGGCTCAGTGGGTTAAAGCCTTTGCCTTCAGCTCAGGTCATGATCTCAAGGTCCTGGGATCAAGCCCTGCATCGGGCTCTCTGCTCAGCCGGGAGCCTGCTTCCCCCCTCTCTCTCTGCTGCCTCTCTGCCTACTTGTGATCTCTCTCTCTATGTCAAATAAATAAATAAAATCTTTAAAAAAAAAAAGAAAGAAAATCAGAGATGGGACTTGTGGTTATCAGAGGAAGGAGCTGGGGGGAAGAGGAATTGGAGGAAGGCAGTCCTAAAATAAATAAATAAACCAACCAACCAACCAACTGTGCGTCCAACCAACCAACTGTGCGTGCGTGCATGTGTGTTCATAATACATGGGCCAGCTGCTGTGATCTAAACCTACGTTTGCATCATGCTTGGTCACACTTCCCATGGGCAGCTGCAAGCCACTAATGGATCCAGGTGGGGTGCTCCTTCTTGAGAAGACCTGAGGCTCCTCTGTCAGCAACTTTAGCTCAAGGACTTTAGTGTGGATCCCTTTCTGGGAATTGAACTGGTGCCTGAGACTCTCCTACCCCATCCCTCACAGGGGTCAGAACCACGATGGGGCTGAGGGCTCTCCCCCTGCCTTTTCTGCTTACCACCCACCTGCCCCCCCAACCCGTTTTCTCCCTCAGGTGCTCCCCTCAATAAGAACAATCCTTTGCTGTGTGTCTAAATTCCTCTTTCTGTGTCTGCTTCAGGGGACCTGAACTAACATGTGTACTAATTAGGCTCTCCGTCGTTCTGTGCTATACTAGTACTAGCAACTTTTCTGATACTCTTTTACTTAGTCACTTAACCTTGAATAAAAGCATTGACTAGATATGCCATGAGTGTTTGATGCTGAAGGCAGAGATGTTTCCTCTCCATTATGGATTGAATGTTTGTGTCCCACTCATCCTCCCAAATTTCTATGCTGAAACCTAATCCCTGGTGTGATGGTATTGGGGAGGTGAAACCCTCATGACTGAAAGTAATGCCCTTACAAAAGAGATCTTAGGAAGCTCCCTTGCTCCTTCTGCCATTTGAGGACGCAGCAACAAGATGGCCACATATGAACCAGGAAGTGGGTCCTTACCAGACACTCAAGCTGCTGACACTTTGATCTTGGACTTCCCAACCTCCAGAACTGTGAGAAATAAAGTTCTTTTGTTTATAAGCCACCCAGTATAAGGAATTTTGTTATAGCAGCCTAAATGGACTAGATACTCTCATTGATGGGCTGGCAAGATGGGGTGCACTGATAAATATGCACACAAATAATCATAATAATATCGTTAATATTCAAATGGAGGACTATAAGAATCGACAGGAGGAAGTGATTTACTCTACCAGTGTTGGGGAGTGGAGTTAGACAAGAAAGCCTTCATTAATGAAGTATATTTGAATTCTGGAAAAAGATACACATTCCACCCTCTCACCTCCTATCTGCAATGTGACCCAAGCAATAAATTAAAAGAACAGGAGCCCGTAAGAGGTGTAACATCACACCATTTGAAGAGCTTTTCCCCCCTTTTTTTTTTACTGCCTCCTACAATGGCGGTAAGTACCAGCAATTATCCCACATATTTGAGACATATACCACCTTGCCAAATTGAAAGGAGCACAAATGTCATGAACTTATCCATGTTGGGAGACAACTGTCACAGAAGGAAGCAAGTTAGTCTGAGAGGCCATCACTAGCCCCAGCGAGCACATGAGATTCACATGGAAGTGCTATTGGTCCTCATCTGGGGCTCAACCTGACCATAGATCCAGCTTCCAGAGACAGATGGGGATCTCTTATGGGCTGGATTGTGTCTCCTACAAAAATTCATATATTGAGGTCCTAATCCCCAGTACTTCAGAATGTGACTGTATTTGAAGTTGAGGTCTTAACAGGGTTAGTCAAGTTAAAGTGGTCTCGTGTCATCATGAGAAGAGGATTTGGACAGAGAGACCTGCAGAGAGTGAAGACACACTGAGGGAAGATGGCCGTCTACAAGCCAAGAAGAGAGGCCTGGAGCCGATCCTTCAGGTTCCTCAGAAGGAACCGCCCTTGCCAGCACCTTGATCTTGGTTGTCTAATCCCCAGAACTATGAGAAAATAAATTTTTGTTGCTTAAGACTCCCAGTCTGTGATACTTTGTATGGTAGCCCGAGCAGGCGCCTCTTTCTCCCCTTTCTTGGGGATAGGATCTGGCCCCATTCTGTTCCCAACCTTAATGGAGGGGTGAGTGGGGAAAGATGGTGTTTTTCTTTCCCAGAGACCTGGGGATTAACCTTTGATCACAGGAGGGAGAGCAGGGGAAGTGAGGCCTGAGGAAAAGCTGAAAACAAGGCTTACCACAATGAGCACTTGGTCATGTAGAATGAGGAAGAATTGACCAAAGGTCCCACAAGTCTCAAAGGCAGAAAATGGGAAAGATACACTTTTGTCCCTTTGATTTGAAGGCACCGATCCTGTTGGAAAGCAAGACAAATAAAGCTGGACCATCTGATAAGAGTCAGGGTGGATCGATCGCACCGCAGTCCAAAAGGAAGAAAAATGAGGCGAGAAGAGGGACATGCCCGAGGACTAGAACCTTTGTTTTGGCCCCTGAGAAACTTGAAATGGGAATTCCTGAGAAAAGGCCAGGTGATACCTCAAACTCACATCTGACATTGTTGGAAAGGAAGGCTTCATCGGCCCTGGGGCAGAACCAAGAAATGTGAGCAGTTTTAACTTGGAGCGTGTGATGTGACGATCCAGTCACTTTCCTGGGGGCAAATCAAGTCAGACTATGACAGATATTACATCATATCAAATTGTGTCCGTTGGGGAGCTAACCAATGCCCTAGGCAGGGTCTGCAATATCTTAATGCCCAAATCATCTCCCTAAAGTAAAACATTTCTTGAAGTTGCCTTAGTTACCCTGGTGTTTTTTGACATACTGAGGGGTAGTTTCCTGCTAAAACATTTTTTTTTTCATTTTTATGTAAACAATAGAAAAGTGTGCGGTTACTAAGGATAAATCTCCCCACCCAAATATACACTCTTAGTGGATGTATCTCTTTTTTTCTAAGAGAGAGAGAGAGAGCATGAGTACAAGCAGGGGTGCAGAGGGGCAGTACAAGCAGGGGTGCGGAGGGGCAGTAGGAGAGAGAATTTTAAGCAGGCTCCACAGCCAATGCAGAGCCCTGTGGGGGGCTCGATCTCAGGACCCAGAGATCATGACCTGAGCTGAAATCAAGAGTTTGATGCTTAACTGACTGAGCCACACAGGCACCCACCTCTTTTTAATGTCTCTGAGGTGAGACCAAGTTGCCTAGTGTACCTCTTATGACTTTAGGTCTCTTTCAACCTGACTTTCGGAGCTCCGCCCACCCACCCACCCCAGTGCGCTGTGCTTGTAGGGGTAGAACAAGTAGCAAACAGTGAAAGAGAGGAGAATACAAGGTTTCAATTATACAATAAGTGGGGTGCCTGGGTGGCAGTTGGTTAAATTTCCCACTCTTGCTTTTGACTCAGGTCTTGATCTCAGGGTCATGGGATCGATGTGTTCTGTGCTCAATGTGGAATCTGCTTGAAACTCTCTCTTCTGCCCCTGCCACTCATGCTCTCTCTCTCTCTCTCCCACTCTCAAGTAAATAAATACAATATTTGAAATAAATAAAAAATACAAACGTATCTCTACCTCCACCCCGCCCTGGGCTGAGGTAAGCAATTCCAAGGGAATCCACACCAGCAGTGGGAAGGGCAGGAGGTAGGAGATGAGGTCCGAGACACAGTAGGGGCTAGAACAGAGCTCCACCTCAGAGGAGGGAAAAGGGCACCACTGGGGTCTACAGAAGGGACAGCAGTAGAAGCTACGGCTGAGGAGAGATGATTCTGGCGGCCAGCTGCAGCTGCCGAAGAGACCGTCACCACTCAGGAACTCATGTATTTACTGGGCACCTAATCTTCACTGAGAGGATGAGGTTCTGGGAAGGACAGCCAAAGGGATAAAACTTTCTTTTTTTTTTTTGAAAGATTTTATTTATTTATTTGACAGAGAGAAAGAGATCATAAGTAGGCAGAGAGGCAGGCAGAGGGAGAGGGGGAAGCAGGCTCCCTGCTGAGCAGAGAGCCTGATGCGGGGCTCGATCCCAGGACCCCGAGATCATGACCCGAGCCAAAGGCAGAGGCTTTAACCCACTGAGCCACGCAGGCGCCCCAAGAGACCAAACTTTCAATGAGAATTGTCATCTCTGGATTTGAGTGACTGCGCCAGCCCACTGGCACTAGCTAGGGAAATCTCATTCTTTTTAGCCTCTCCTTTCTCCTCCCCAAGTCTTTTCCTCTTGTCTTCAGAATATCATTAGGTGGCAAAAGCCCCAATTTGTATGTCCTATCCTCTTGCTAGAGCGTAGCAATGGGCGTTTCCATTTGGGTATCTTGCTGCCATTTTCCTACAGCCATCTCTTCTCTCCCCGCTGTGAACAGACAAAACCCCAAAGCGGTTCCTTATTCTTCTTCACTTGTGGGGTCAAAGCTTCCCTTGTCCTTGACTCCTCTCTCTTTCTCCTGGTCCAGCCAACTCCCATGTTATCTTTGGCTACCTATAGCAAGTGTGTGGAACTTTCTCTTTCCTCCCCTGTCCAGCCATCACTGACACTGCCCCTCTCACCGTCATCCCTCGACATATCACTGTAGCTGTCCCCGAACTGGCCTTTTTGTTTTCCTTCAGGTTGTTCCTCTGTCCTTTAAACTTTCCTCCATTATCCCTACTGAGATTTTGAGATTTTTCGTAGGAAGGGCAGATTTGTGAGATTGAGAGATTGATTGATTTGTGAGATTTTCGCAGGAAGGGCAGCCAAATGCCACTGTTTCCTCCACGAATCCTCCAGAATGTGCCCAGTGAGATACTGGCTCTCCCTCTTCTGAAATCACACAACTAAAATTTATCTTACCTTGTGTACATGAAGATATATCCCAGCTTTATATTATGTCCTCTGTATTCCATACAAATCTGTCCAACATCTTACATGATTGACTTCACTACCCACTTGCAAAATATATCCACACCTCAAAGTAACATATCCAAGGAGAATTCTTGATGTTTCTCCTCAAAACCTGTTAATCCACCAGTCTTCCCCATTTTGTGAATGTAGCATGACTCTCTGTGTGTGTCAAACTAAAAACTATGGATTTATCATTGATTCTCCACCCTCATCCTTATCCAGTCCAGCAAATGCCTTTATTCCCAAAACATACCCTGACTTACCAGCTTTCCTTTACCCCTGTTATTATCTTAGTGTAAGCTAATATCCTGCCAGGATTATTGCAAATGACTCTTAAAGAATCTTCTTGATAAAGTGGCTTATAGAAAATATAAATAAGATCATGTCATTTATGTGCTGAACACCCTCCAGTGGCTTTTCATCACATTTTGGATAAAATTCAAATTCTTTACTTGGACCCACAAAGCTCTGTGTTCCAGCCCCTACTATGTCTCTGCCCTCGTCTCCTACTTCGTTCCTCCTTGCTTTCCTTGCTCTTTCTGTCCATTCCTTGGATATATCATACACGCTTCTGTTTCAGGATCTTTACTCTTCTTCTTCTTGTCCGGTACACCCAGATCCAGCCCCCTCTCTCATTTTGTATGTCAATTCACATGTCGTCTTCTCAGAGAGCTCTTCCTACTGTCTACTAGAAAACAGGAGCCTTTCTCACTGGCTTCATCTCAATTTGCTTTATATTCTTCACAATATCAAATGCTGAACAAAACTCCCAAATTATTTGTTTCTTTGTTTTTTCGTCTCCTCTCCTCTTGAATATGAGAATTTAAAAAGTGGGAATCCTATCTGTTTAGCTAACAAACTTTCCACAAAATGGCTCTTGAAAAATTATACCACCTGTTGTTTCAGCCTCCAAAATAGCCCACAGTAATTCTCTCTCCATATGGGTATTCATACTCATGCGCAGTCTATTCCCACAATGAGAAGGGATGACTTACATAGCCAGTAGGATATTTCAAGAAAGATGAAGCATAAACTTCAGACTGGATCATAAAAGATATCATGACTTCTGTCTTATTTTCATGGATGACTCACTCTGAGGAAAGCCAGCTGCCATGTTGTAAGGACACTCAAGCAGCCCTATGAAGAAGCCCATGTGGCAAGAAACTGAGACCCCACTGCCCCCTGCCAATAGTCAGCCCTACGTTGCATCCATGTGAGTACATCTTGGATGTGGACCCTCCAGCCCCAGTCAAGCCTTCAGATGACTGGAACCCCAGCCAACATCTTGACTGCAGCCTCTTGAGAGACCCCAAGCTAGAACTATCCAGCTAAACTGCTTCTGAATTTCTGGCCCACAGAAAGTGTGTGAGAAAGTAACTCTTTATTTTAAAATGTTTATATGTAGTTTTAAGCCCCTACATTTTGGGATAATTTGTTATGGGGCATTAAATAATACATTATCACAGCTGGCTTACTGTTGTTATTGTTATAATACCTTTTTTTCTTATCCAAGATGACAATAAATACATCATAAGAAGTGATTTTCAACATTTCAATTTCGGACAAAGAAAAATGCAACAACCCATTCAACCCAACAGCTCCCAGTTCGGGAATATTATACAAACAAATTTGAATTGTATGCTATATTTGGATAAACCCAGACATTTTATTTTCTATACGTAAGTCAAGCAAAAGAGATGGAGTGCCATCTACGAGTCTTTAGGTTGTTGTGAGCATGCCTCAGTTCCTTGAGATTTGAAATGTTCTCATGTTTAGTCATTTTTAAATTGTGCCCCCAAATGCTTTTTCTGTGTAAAACTTTCTCTATAAGTATAGTTTGAGTGGAAGGAAATTATAAGCCCCCCTCCAGTTAAAAAAATGTTGATGAAAATGACACAGAATGTAGCCTTCAAAGAACAAGTCCCTCCCACTATACCAACTATAATGTCATCCTAACATTACGTGGCATTCATTTCCTTTCAAAGCTTATTATTCATTAGTACCTCTTTTTATTGTTCAATTGTATGTTTTTATATCTGTGAAAATTATTTGGTATCTCAGAAGCAAATCACATCATAATGTTTCCCTGTAACAATATTTTTTTTTCCCTGTAACAATATTAATGGGCATATTTTTGCATTCAACAGTTTCTATTTCATGGCAAGGTTTTTAGGAACAAATTGAAGTTCATAAGTGAAGGAAAGATAGATACACATGGTTTATAGAAAGCGGTCAATAAATAGTCAAATGGACAAAGAAAACGTCCTATTGCTCCTTAGACCCTGAGCTTGGCCTAGAACCCAAATTTCATAAATCAGTATGCTTTCTCTATACCTTATTCCAATCTGCTTAAGATGATAATTATTTACATACAAAGTAAACTTTTTTGGTTCATAAGGGCAACCTCCTTAAGGTCAGGCCTCTTTTATTGTGGTTATAGTTAAACTGACCTTGTTGGTTTCTCAGTGTACCAGATTGGCAAACTGATCATAGAACTACCCGTCACATTTATTCATTCAACAGACCTTGACTGAGTGCCTCCCACGGTGTCAGGCACTGTACTAGGTACTGAGTACCTGGAGAGGAATGTGATGTTGTCCTTGATATCAAGCTACTCCAAATTTAGTAAGAGAGAAAGAGGAAAAGCAGAGAGTTAAATATAGGAGGAAAAAAGATTCAAATGCTTTAATAGAAGAACAAAGAGAACATGGTGGTGGGAATGACATGACTATCACAGGGAAAGGAGCAGAGGAAGCTTCCAGTGAAAGGAATGCTTGAGGAAGATCCTGAAGGACAAGTGTTAGTGATTAGTGAATGTTGGTTGACATCACCTCCAAGATTCTCTTACATTGCCTCCAAGATTCTGTTGGCTTGAGCTATGGAATTTTTCTTAAGTTGGATTATCTTTTTCCCTGGTGGGATGTAGAAATTAATGAGAGGAAAGAATGAATGAAGGTTTGAGCACTGACCCCAAAGCTGGTAAACATTCATTCCTCATACCTCTTAGATTAATTCAAAGAAAAATGGATAGAGAGAATTATCAATAGTACCTCCTTGTTGAGTTTTTTCTTTTTCCTTTTAAAGTTTGCTCCAGCAACATTCTCTTGAAGCCTCTCAGAGGTATAGGAGTCTGTCAGTTGGTTGTTACGGCTAAAATGGAAGGGCTGGAAGCATTTTCAGAGGTATCCAAGTGCATAAGGTGCGACTATTAGGTAATGAGTTGGAATTTTAACAGTCCTGAACGCATACATCTTAATGAGCATGGTCCCCCAGGGGAGGTCAACTGCTTATTCCAATAATTTTGCCATTACTGAAAATATTCTGAGAATGCATGTCTCCCTGGAATTGTCTTTGAACCTACAGCATATTCTTTTGAACTGTTTGATGATGGGCAAATCTTAGTCCTTTGAGCCTGAATTTTTACTTAGGTGTAACAGGTAATTTTCCAGGCCATACCAACCTGGGGGAATAGTTTAACGATAAGACAATGACATAAGCCCATTATTCTGGGGCTCAGCCCCACCAGCTGGTTTGCTAGAATCCTGAACCACCTTATTCTGCCGCCAGGTGTATCTGTGGGGAGTGGAGAGTAGACAGAAGGGTGTGGAGACATGTTGTTCCTTTGTTTTTTGTTTTTGTTTTTTACAAATAGGCTTATTTAAATCTATTAATTTATCTATTTATTTATTTTTTCTTCTTAACTGTTCAATTGTCTGACAATCAATCCGAGTCCATTCAGCAGGAGTCCTGTTGCTCCTCCTGAATCCAGAAGATACTTTCTAGAGACACTCCATATAGTAGCTTGTTTTCAAAGATGGCCGCTATCACTTCCCTTTCTCTGCCTTCCATCTGCTAAAATATGGGCTGACTTGTGATTGCGTTGACCAATAGAATATAGCAAAAGTGACATTGTACTAATTCTGTGCCTAGCACGGATCTGAGAGGACTGGTAGCTTCTACTTTTTGCATCTTGGATTACTTGCTCTGGGATGTTTCTCCTTGAAACCCAGACACTAGGCCATGAAAAGTGTAAGCCATGTGGAAAGGCCAAAGGGGAATCCCTCTTTGATTTCATCACACCTGAGTTAGAGCTGGGGTCCTTAATGTCCAGAGCTCCACTCCTCAATTTTTGTACCAAGTCACCAACCCAGCTGGTCTCTTTGCTCCTATTCTTGCTCACTTTCCATCAGCTTATTCTCCACCCAGTACTCAGAGGACTTCTTTTAAAACGAAAAATCAAATCACATTGTTTCTTCGCTTAGTACCCTCTGGTGGTTCTCCACATCTCTCAGAACAAAAGCCCAAGTCTTTATAATGGTCTATAAAGTGCTTCAGTGTCTGCCCCCCTCCGCACCCCCCAGCCAACTCTCTGACCTCATTGCTTAGCATTCTCATTGAAATGCTCCTTACTTTGGGCACATTGCTCCACTGACTTTTCCTCACACAAGCCTGTCCACATGCTGCTCCCTCTGCCTGGCACCCCCTCCCTCAACTACCCGCATGACTCACTCCTGCACTATCTCCAGTCTCTGCTCCAATGTCATATTGTCTGTGAGGTTTTTGTTCTCTTTTTAACAAGAGCAACTCTTACCCCTTCTTAACACTTCTTATCCCCCTCACTTTGCTCTATTTTTCTCATAGCACTCAAAACACACAGCTGACCTTCTTGTTCACTGTTATCCCCAACTCGAATGTTAGCTCCAAGAGACAGGTAACTTTTGCTTGTTCACTATTTTATCTCCAGTACCTATAACGGTGCCTGAAACAAAGTAGGCACTCGTGTATTCGTTAAACGAATAAATTGGTTTGTTACTCTTCATGGCAGAGAAAGGGCATTCAGAACCCAAGGAGTAGCTTCAGAACCTGAATGGCCAACCTGAGGTAAATGTTTTTTTTGGGGGGTCTCGTGTTTTATCTTTAAAACTTTAAAGACTTTTGTAATCCCATTGTAAAATCCGTTACAAAGGAAAGATAATCTTGGAGTAAAACTGATATTCTAAAAAGATGTAGATGTCTGTTACTCGTTGATGAAGGAAACATTTGTTGCATGCCTGTGAGTGCCAACTCACAGGCAGGGCACTGGAAGGTGAAAGGGTATTCCCCGTCTTCTGTCTTTATCTCCTCACACTGAACCCTCTCTTCTGTGGCTTTGCGATCCTTCTAGGGCCATATGCCCTCAAGAAGAATGTGTCCTGCAGATTGCAAGGCTCAGAGCTTAAGGAGCAATTGTGACATGGCTCTCCAAAGGCTGATAATAATGTTTTTATTAAGTAACAATCACCATTTTTTAGAATTTTATTCCGTGTTCTGATTTTCGTTGTTGCATAACAAGCCACCTCAAAACTTGGTGGTATGAAAGAGCACAATTTTGCAAAACAGGGATCTGGGCAGGATGCTGCCGGGAAGCTCCAGAGCTGTTGTGACTGCTCCACACTGACACAGCATGAGGTGGCAGAGCTCAGTGGGGCGGCTCCAACAACTGGACAACAGTTAATTGGCTTGCTTAGGAACTCTGCTGGGGACTTGGCTCTGGAAGTTGTCTGGGTTCCTTGGTTCTTCTCCAAGTTATACCTCTGGACCTGAAATGAACATTCTTCCCTCCCATGCTGGTGCCAGGGCTGGACTAGCTGGGAAGGGTGGGGCTGGTCTGGCATCTTTCTTTCTCCACACAGATGCTTCATGTGACTAGCTTGAGCTTCCTCACAGCATGGCAGTCTCGGAGTCATTGGACTTCTTACATGGTAGTTGGTGTCCCCCAGAATCAGCATTCTAAGAGACCAGACAGAAACCAGAATTTCTCCTGACCTAAACTTGGAAGTCTCAGAAAATCAATTCCATGACATTCCATTCATCCAGCGAGTCACTAAAACCCATATCCTGAGAGAGAGGAATTAGACTCTACCTCTCAATGGAAGGGAGAGCAAGAAAATTTGTGGCCATCTTTAATCTACCCCGCTATGAATAGGCAGTGTGCTAAATGGTGTACCTGTAGTATCTTTTTGAATCCGATGACAACTCTCTGAATAGATACCATTATTGTTTCCATTTTACAGATGAAGAAATTAATGTTTTGAGGGAAAGGAACTTCTCCTCAACACATAGCTAGTGGTAGAGCTGGTAACATATTAAAATTCAATTTCCCTAAGTTTATAAAACAAACAGCATTCTGCCTTCTCAGAAATGGCTTCAGGGTGCACAGGGAAAAGTAAATGGAGGCAGGAGGTTGGTTCCTATGGTAAATCCTTGCAACTGGGCATAAGAAGGACCTCACGAGAGCTTGGACTACACAGTAAGTCCATCTTTGAGCTTGGACCAGAGAGAGGGCTTGGGCTCCAGAGAAGAATGTCAGCAGCTATAAAATAAAGCAACTCTGCCTCAGGATGTAGATGAACCACAGCTGGTAACCCCAGCCTGGGAGACTGATTTCTTCAGGGCAAATTAAAGAGAACGTGTACGCCAAATTGTGTGTGCCTGTGTTTTTTAACCTAAGAAAAATAATGGCGCATCTCTGGATCGACCCTAACAATCCCACATTCACGAAGTGGCTCCAACCAGCAGGGCTGTGTTCGGAATGGGAAGACCGGAGCAGAGGAAAAAGAAAGTGGAATTTCTCTTTGGAGTTTGGAAGTCCCTCCTTTGCTCATGGCTTTGAGCTGCTTGAAAAGCTGGACGGGCATTTCCACACTTCGTGTACTTCCCGGGCCGGCCCCACCGCCTGGCTCCAAAGCACGTTTTGTGGAGCAGAAGTCTGTTCTGCTCCTTGACATTATATTAGATGCTGTCCGTAGAACTGGGCCCTGGCCGTGATGAGACGGGTCACCCTGGAAGGTTTACCAGGGTGCTGTTTCCTGACGGAATGCTTGGTTGATGGTATCTTGTCTGATTCATATCCTATTGGAGACTGTGTGAAACAGACTTCTGGACTAGATCTGGTTTGAGTCAATCTGGCTCATGTTTGACAGGCTGCAGGGGCCGGGCTTCTGGTTTTAAAAGAGAAATGCTAGTTTTAGGAAAAGATTTTTTTTTCCTACAGCAGGCTAAGAAACTTACCAATGGCTTGCAGCTAACACAAGGCTGAATGCACATGAAATACTTTAAAAAAAAAAATTCGTGTACCCTGGGGTAAATAATACATTATATGTTAATAAAAAAATTAAAAAAAAAATTCGTTTGCTTGTTTCAGTGATGTATTTGCCAAATGTTCATTTATTTATTTTTAAATTTTATTTTATTTTATTATTTATTTATTTATGTATTATTTTTAAAGTTGCCTGCTTGATGCCAGGTATCATACAGGGTATCAGGGAGGCAGTCATGTACAAAATAGATGTTGTTCCTGCCCTCCTGAAGATTATAGTCTGGTGGAACAGACAGAAATGGAACAAACTCAAAAACTACTATAAATAGGTGCTGTAAAGGGAAGACACAGGCGCTAGGAGGGAGTTCAACAGAAGGCTTGACTTAGATGGAAGGGCCCAGACAGGTGCCAAGGAAGAGACACTCAGAGACCTGTAGGAGGGAAAGGAGAAATCTGGGCAAAGAGTGAAGGGAACAGTGTTACAGACAGAGGGAACAGCAGGGGTGAGGGGGAGTGGCTCAGAGGGAGCTCAAGAGACAGGGAGAGCCCCGATAATGCAGGATCTGAAGGCCCGGAGCAGGATTTTACATTTTCAATTCTTCTTCAATTAGTTTTGTTTAAACCCTTTCTAACATTGCCAGTTTGATTAGAAGCAAGAACCTATCAGGCACTGAGCTCATTAAATCCTGAAACAGACAATTAGAGGTAAGGCCTGTCACCGCCAAGGACACTGCTTTCCTTCACTGATGGGGTGGAGTGGGAGAGTCGATCATGAAGCACGAGTTTGGCAGAAAGATGGGACTCAAATGTGAATTATTGTCCTATTTATTGTGTTCACCACCAGTGGCCATTTATACTGTCATTGGATCAAAAAGTTCCAAGTAAATCCTATAGCCAAGATATTCTGAAAGTTTCAAAGCTGTCACAGACACATCCCTTTTCTCTAGGAGCATACAACTTAATACAGGAGCTGGCTCTGTGAGTCAGGCCACAAACCACAGACCCAACTAGAGAAATGGACAGCATCTTTTAGACCACCTGATCCTGCTTTCCAGATCATTCTCCGGCATCAGAGAGCTCTCACAGTATTTTCTACTTTTCATTTTGATTATACTCTAAAACGCATTTTATTGGTTAAAAAGAAAAAAAATCCTCTTGTTCACATGAATTATTTACAATCGGAAGAGATTTCATGGAGCAAGGCTGTAGGTCCTTAAGTCAATGTTCGTCAAACTGGGATCAATGGAGACTTGAGGGCCCACAGATCTATTTTCAGGTGTCTGTAGGAATTTTTTTTTCCCCTTTAAAATTTGTCCTTAGGTCACCAAGTTTAGAAACTAATCTATTCCAGCACCTCACTACTACAGATAAGAAAACCAAGGCTTGGGAAGGGAAAAAAAAAATTCCTACAATATTTATGTTATCTTATATTAATTAGTGATTATAGTTTTATGGGTCCTTTTAAGTTCTTTATCTCATTGCTTTCCCGTAAATATCGGTGAACCGTGAAAGACAGAGAGTATATTTATCCTTTTCACAGAGATGAAGAAATTGAGGCTTGTAGCTACTAAGTTACTCCGCCGAGTCCGGCTCATAGGAAGTGCACATAGCAGAGTTGGAACGACCATATTCTGATTCCTAGTCCAGTGCTCATCCCATTGTCCCAATCTGCTAGGATTTATGCCAACGGATATTACCCACTACGATCCAAAGCTCCTGTTCCAAGCATGTGTTTTGATTTTATTTTACCAATTATACAGAAATTCCTTATTTGGTCATAGTCACCGAGCTCCTCGGCTTCGCTGTGGTGGTTTACGGAGGTCTACAATCCTTCGAGTGCTGCCATCAAGCCGGTCTACGTGGCCTCCTCTTGAATCTGGTCAACCCACTGCATGTGGTACAGGCGAGTCTATGTGACTTCTGAGGCCAGGTCATCAAAGGTAACACAACTTGCGCCTGGTTCTCCAGGGGTACTCTCTCCTGGAGCCCCGCTACCCTTCTGTGCACAAGCCCAGACCACGTGGGCAGGCCAGGCGTGGGTGCTCAGCTGATACCCACACCCCAGCCCAGATGTCACCAACAGCCACCGTCAGTCTCGGACTTTACTGAGCGAACCTCGAGACCACCAGCCCTGGCAGCTGCAACCACATGAGCGTGTCTCCTTGAGAACCATCTAGCGGAGCCAGCACCTCGGGAGATAATAATAAGCCAATTTCTAAGCCACTAAGTTTCAGGGTGATTTGTTCAGCAGCAGTCATGGTGGTGACGCTAGCGGAGCACCTCACACGGGAGTAACTCCATCCGGGTTTCTCTGAGAGGAGTCAGCGCTGGGCCCAGACCTTCCAGGTTGACTCCCGGGGACCAGAAGCTGTGCCCAATTATAGCCCGACTGTCCTTACCATTTGGGGTCCTCTGACTCATGCATTCTCTTTCCCATTAGAAAAAACGATGCTTTTGACCTCAGCTCAGTGCTGAGTTTGCAAACAGGACACTGGCTCAGTCTTGGGTAAAAATGCCATTCTCCTCCGCGCTCCACCGGATGAGGTGTCTCCTGCTGGTGTGAAAGCGTTTCCCTCCCAGGTCCAGGAACCGGCGGCCCAGCTGCCCTGAAGGGATGGAAGGACTGACTGCGGGCAGGGGAAAGCCACAGGGAGTGAGGGAAGGGCAAGGGAATGTCTGCCAGTCTGGCTCCTGCCCCCAGCACAGTGCCTGCCCAGAGGAAATTGGCTTTTTTTGAATGAATAAATGAATGAACTTAAAGTAGCTGTAGACTTGCCAGATCTGATTGAACTGACTGGTTTGCGAATGAATCATCAAAATACATACTCTTTTATAAAAGAAAAGTTTTCCCTCTCCCCCCAAAAAGTAGGGATTGAGGAGAACAAAGTCATTTAGGGTAAGTCAAAGAATTTTAAATGAACTAATTATCAGGAGAAGAGAAGTTTAATTTGGCTGAGTCAGTTTCTAGCCCATAGTCACTCAAATATAATCTCCCTTGAAAGTGAGAGAGTGTTGGGGCACCTGGGTGGCACACAAGGTTAAAAGACTGTTTAATGGTTTCGGTTCAGGTTGTGATCTCAGGGTTGTGAGATCGAGCCCCACCTCGAGCTATGTGGTTAGCATGGAGTCAGTTTGAGATTCTCTCTCCCTCTCCCTCTGCTGCGCCCGCTTGTGTTTTCTCTCTCTCTCTCAAAGAAATCAATCTTAAAAAATAAAAAAGTGAGAGTGAGAGTTGCGTACAAGTTGCATGTTGATGGCAGAGATCTCTCTTGCAGAAAGCAGAGACGCCTCTTGTGTGATGTGCTTGTAGGCACCAGGAAGTTCCCTGCTCCCAGGAGCGTCTGCAAATGATCCCACAGGCTGGGCACCCCAACTCCAGTGGGCATTGTCCACCGAGGCCAGGAGCTCCTAGACTGACAAAGCCACATATAACCGAGGGGAGTGGCAAGCGTCCCGGAGACTGAGAGAAAGAAACAGGTGGTGCTGCCGAGGGAGTTCAGAGAAGACTACAGATGACATTTCATCAGTGCTTTGAGAGCTGAATAGAAAGTGACCCAGCAGAGAAGGGGAGGAGGGAATAATGGTCAGTAGGGTTAAAAACTCCGGAGTGTGACAGATGGCATGAGCATAAGGTGCCCACTGGGGAACGGTGTGCAGGGAGGACACAGGATGAAGCAAGTCAGGAGGAGCTCTGAGCACCAAGCTCTAGAGTCCAGGCTTGATCTGTAGAGAATGCGTGGCCCTTGACGGGTTTTTTTTTTTTTTTAATTTTTAAAAATTTTTTATATTTTTTAAAGATTTTATTTATTTGACAGAGAGAGATCACAAGTAGGCAGAGAGGCAGGCAGAGAGAGAGGGGGAAGCAGGCTCCCCACTGAGCAGAGAGCCCGATGTGGGGCTCGATCCCAGGACCCTGAGATCATGACCTGAGCTGAAGGCAGGGGCTCTAACCCACTGAGCCCCCCCAGGTGTCTCCCATTGACAGTTTACCTACACAGAAGTAACACAACTGGGTGACAAGAATGGACAGGAAGCTGAGAGACTGGTTAGGAAACGTATAATAATCCTGCCAATAAATGAAGATCTGAAATCTCCATTCTGAACCACTATTTCAAAACAAAACAAAACAGGAATAAATTATTAACCCTTGGCAAGCATCTATTATGTTCTTAGTGGGAACGGTGGGGTGGCAAGAAAGGGTCTGGCTGGGAAGGCAGACACACAGACGGATCATAAGTGTTATGGGGGCAGAGCAAGTACCTAATTCTACCCAAGGAAGTCTAGAAAAGCGCACCAGGGAATACGGCTTTTGAATAGAGTTTGCCAGCAAGAGCCTTCTGGTATGAGGTGGGCCGTGTGCAAAGCCTGGAGAGCAAGGCATGTCTGTGGGGAGGACTGCTGGGGAATGAACCGGACTCATTCGGCAGGGGCCTAACCGCAGAGGATCCTGTGATGCTGAGGGGTTTGGGCCTGAGCCTCACGGCGCAGTCTCTGTTATGGGGGGGAGGGGGAGACACGGCAGGGTGCAGGGAAAGCCACTGTGAACCCCTAGCAAGGAGCCTGCGCTGTGAGGGAGACTGAAAACCAGGCCCGCCCCTCTGTCTTCTTAAGGTGAGAAAGGTGGAAAATGGTACGTGCAGAAGCCTTCAGTCACGGTAATGTGGGCTCTCTTGTACAGACCCATTTTCTAGTTCCTTGTATCCCAAAGTCAGTCAGGCCAGGAGTGGCCAGGAACCCACGGCCTCCGGGGCTGGGGCATCAGCACGGTGGCCTTTGTGGTAGTAGTTGGTGGGGGAGGGAGCCTTGGGGGGGGACGGGGGGAGCATGCTGGGCCCTTAGAGGCTTCCAGATGTTCTTGAGTCTCGTCAAGGGTTTCTGCTGGTGAACAGAAAAAAGAACTTGGCCCCAAGGAAGGGGACCCAGAGACCACCTTCACCTACTTAATAGTCATCACCAACTCACCCCTCCTTTTTAAACATATACGTTTGGACATTTTGGAAAGCCGGCCAGTCTGCTCTTGTAAGAATAATACTTATCTTCACGGTAAAAATAACAGTAATATCACTTATTAACGTTCGTGGAGACCTTGTGGATGACTGAGTCACTGTTACAAGGGTTAGCCACAGTTTTCAGTGCTTTGTATTTATTAACGCACTTCACCTTGAAAGCAGCTCGAGGAGGAGTGTCACTCTTCATCGAAGGCCTACTGTTAACTAGAAGATTGTGCAGCAGATGCTTGGGGGAGGCGGAGTCAAACTCAAAGGAGGGGCTGCAGCGACCATCCCTTAACGACAGTGAATGACCTCTTTAATTGCGGGTCGGGTCAGGGAGATGTTCCCTGGAAAGGGCTCCATGCTGAGTAGAGCTATCATGAGCGGGGACCCAGGACATCGATCAGTTCATTGCCGAACGACTTATTTAAGTCGGCGTCAAGGGGCCTCTTTACCCTGGTGTATCTCCCAGCCGATCTTTCTTTCAGAAGGTTGGGACCTGTGATGCCCAGACTCCGTTCTAGACGTTGCTAGAGTCACGGTGGCCATTCCTGCCGTTTTCCCATAAAGGGCAAGCATTATGCAGACACCCCATCTTGCTCACACATTAAGGAGATGGGGACTGACAGTCATAAGGAAGCTTTGGGGAACCACGGAAATACTGTTTTTCTTATCAGTTTGGATCTGTTTGCCCACAACCCAGTTGAGAAAACCTCGCAGAAAAGCAGTTTCCTAATATGGCCCTTCTGCTCTGTAATGTAAACATTTGCATTCATGGGACACAGAGGCTTGAGATGTTGTTAAAGCCTCTGGAGACACATTATTCTTTCTATTTTCTTCTCCGTGATGTGATATGACATTATACAGTGTTGGGGATGTGGACAGTCTTGTGTACTTATGCATTTTCCCATTGATTCTCTCATGGTATTTTGATTGTATGTTATTTTCCCAGAAAAATCATCAGAAACCATTTGGAATGGTGAGGCACTTAACGAGTGCTGAGGATTTTTCTCTCTAGCTTTGCCATCAGAAATCGAGACTGGGCGGGGTGCCTGGGTGGCTCACTGGGCTAAAGCCTCTGCCTTCAGCTTAGGTCATAATCTGAGCGTCCTGGGTTCGAGCCCCACATCGGGCTCTCTGCTCAGTGGGGAGCCTGCTTCCCCTTCTCTCTCTGCCTGCCTCTCTGTCTACTTGTGATCTCTCTGTCAAATAAATAAATAAAATTAAAAAAAAAAAAAAAGAAATCGAGACTGGGAGAGGCCCCCTTCCTGCAGAGAATGAGTAGGACTGAGGATCGCACCTAAGCTCTCCCTCCCTCCCCCCAACCCTATCCCCACCCAACAATTCTTCTTTCTTCCTAGCCCTGGCTCAAATCTGTTCTTCAAAATGAAAAGATCTGGCAAAAGCCTGACACTAAATAGCTTTGTCCCTTCACTCTGTATTAAGTAGTCCTCTGCTCGATGAAGTGCAGGTTCATTTAACGTGAAAAGTTTATCATGTGTTCCAGAGGTCACCAAGCTCAGCTCCATCCCAGCCCTCAGAGCAGTTTAGAAGGCAGAATCCTTCCTCAGGCTCTTCCACACCTGGCCAAGGAGCACTCACCTGGGACCCTCAGGGTTGATCTTACAGAACAGCTATGAAGCCGGTTTCTAAGAGCGCTAACCCTCCAAAGATGCTGTCCCCTCCACATCCCTTTGGCTCCCCTCATATTTCTAAGCCTCGTCTGCAATTTTGGGCTGCTTTTCTTCTATTATTTCCACCTCTTTTTCTTCCTGACACTGGTGGAGAACTTTCAGAAGCCTGCTCCCCTCTGCTGCTCCTGTTGTCTTCTTTGCTGCCCTTTGCACCAAGCGAATGCCACTGGCCAGCTGGAAACTCAAGGGCCTGTCTCAGGCTGTAATTCCTGGAACTAGTGCCTAACAGAAGTCGAAGCAGATCTGCTCAGTAACTTTCAAGAAGGATGGTCTTTTGAAACAGGCATGGTCTTGGCATCTTCCCACAAAGGGGTTCTTTTCAGAGGAAACAAAACAAAAGGCAGAGTGGAGTACGTGTTAGTGTGGATTCTAGTAGCTACCGTGTATGGAGGGTTTACTTGTGTTCACCATTTTTTTGCACATTATTTCACATAGTTATATCTGTTGCGTTAGATTTAGTCAACTCTCTAGATCCTGGTGAGGGTTGTTGGCCCCCTTGTGGTGTAAATTAGCACCATTTACAAAGGCAGAGTGAAGCTGAGGACCTCTCCAAGGTCATGGCTCTGGGCAGCTTGGAAGGAGAGACACTGAGTGTCTAAAGATGTGAAGACTTCTCATTTGACTGATGAGGAGTAAACGAGACAAGTATGATGCGCTAAGAGGGCTTGAACGGCAGCTGAGTTTGAGGGTAACACCTTTTTTGGAGGGGAAGGAACGAAGGCATCAAGGGGAAGGGTTAGGCTGGAGCAGTCGGGAACATGTGGAGCCGTACCCTGAGGCTCTCTTTACCCCAACCACCACCACATTGGGCCATCGCTGGAAAACAGCGACAACTGGGAGGTAAGCCAGAATGTGCTGACTGGGACACGAGGGCATTCATGAATGGCCTGGAGGGGAAAACCACCAAATAAACATAATTTGGTTGTAACAAGTGACTCCTAGTTCCTGCTGGGCCTCTGATTTCTCATTCTTCTGAGCTGCCTGCTCAGCCCCAGGCCCTCGTCTCAGGCCCAGGCTTTCAGGAGCATTGGCAAGTGGTTTTGTGCAAACACCCACCCTGTGGAACCTTCCAGGCACCTGGGCTGACTTAGCTTTCATCTCAGTTCAGAAAGCTGTCTGCCAGCCTCCCCCGGCTTTTCCCGTAGCCCCTCTCCAATTAGGGGGGCTTTGTGAGGACATGAGGAGAAGGAGGGCTTCCTGCAGAGGCTGAGTATGGAAGGTGTACCAGGGTGGCAAGAGAGCTCGGGTCTAGGTATATAAGACAGTGAGAGAGCCGAGTTGGGCAGCTTCTTGGTTCCCCGGACGAAGAGCCACAGAACCGGTGGGAGGGCTCAGGTCTCCTGGCTCCTAGCCAGGAACATTTCCCCTAGGAGCCTCATCTTGAAAAAGATCCTCTCCTTATGCATGCACGCCAAAATATGGGCGCAAAAACACTTGTGTTTGAAAGAGCAATGGAAGGAGATTCTTAAAGCGAAGAAATGAATCCCTATCACTAGAATGAAGTTTCTGTCTGCTGACCCATTATTGCATCGTGAGAAAATAGCTGGGTGGATGGTCGCTGTGTTCAGAGGCTATGTTTAGGATGGTCCGACTTACAGAGAGCCTAGACCCAAACCTTCAGGGAGAGGCACAGAGTCATCCTCTGGAGAATCGTCAGGCCTTGATTTGCAATCAAGCTCTGCTTTTCTCAGTGGTAATTCCATGTCGCTGAGCTCCCATGGTTAATAGTCAGGGATTCATTTATTTAGTTGCATTCATAAATCCTCAGCAATCCTTAGGAAAGCCAGACACTCACAGATGGTAGGAATTCAGCCCTGGGTGACAGGGCGAGATCGGAGGGCTTTCTAGTAACCCCCAAGCCCCCAAACACGAGCCACTTTGCAGCCCGATCTACTGCCCCGGACTCCTCTGTATTTCTTCTCTGTCGTCCAGGCTTCCACGGGATGTTTTCACAGAATTAGGAGGCTTGCAAGTCACCCCAACTCAGGCCACTTTGGGGTGGGAGGAAGGGAGAAGAAGAGAGGAATGCAGGAAGTGGAGGTCAGATCAAATCATGGCCGCTCCAGGAGGGGACCCGGTTTTCAGGGCCTCACAGGAAAAGCCGGAGCACAGGGTGCCTCCTCCTGAATCTCTTTCCCTCCTGCGGCCTCCAGGTCAGGATGGGTAGCCCGGGGGCTCGCTGGTCTGTAGGGAGCTGCGGAGCCCGGGAAGCACTCGGCTTCTCCCTCCCGCCACTCCAGGTAAATCTGTGTATTTAGCTAAACCCACAACCACAAAGGCCCCGGCCCTTGAAGTTTTCCTGGAAGCCTGTTAAAGGCAGGGGAGCCGCAGGAGTAGATAAAATTAAACTCTGGACCCGTTCTCTTTGGCTTACAAGTCCCTGAATTGTTGTTTACACACAAAGAGCACGGTCTTTGCTCTTAATTGCTGTCACGAGACATGGGCCACCCACCGGAGAGGCTGCCCATCTCGTTTCTAAAGGCTCTGAGTGCTTTATGGGGTTCTTCTTCTTTTCTGATGACCAGGGCCCTGCAGAGCTGACAGGAGAATTGATTCCCTCTGGTGCACTCCTCGCCTTACCTTGTTTTGTTTTGTTTTCCTTTCTCTCATTCACTCCCTTCCCCCACCGCACCCCCACCCCCTGCCGGCCCCCGCCCCCCCCACCCCCACCCCCTCCAGCGGAGTTACCAGGAAGGGCTGTTGTCCTGGGGATCAAAAGGGATTGCCATTTCTGTGATCAATTGTAAGCGGCTAGGCGAGGCATTCTCAGCATATCATGAACGGGAAGGACTCGAAGGCCCCTAATCTGGATAATAATGGTCTGCGCTGGCCTCCTCCCTTAGGAAAGTTCTCTGGGAAGCCTGGGTCAAAACACTTGCAAACTCTTGTCTGGCCCAGGTGCTTTCAATGCTGAATTGGGTTGAGCGTTTTTCCTTTGGGTTACCCGATACGGAGCAATTTGAGGTCTTGTGCCTTCTACGCTTATCCCCGAAAGTCGCGCGTGAATCCTTTCCGTTTAATCGTGAAGGAATGCTGCTCCAAAGACTGGGGGTCGGAAGGGCGCAGTAAATCAATCCAGATACACCCCTAATGAACGGCAAATGAAACAGCGTTTGTTTTTAGGTTCATAGGTCCTTCTGGAAGATGTCTTTTGAGTGCAAGCAAAATTCCTGGGCTGCCGGTGTGGAGCGTGGTGGGGGTGGCTGAGGAAGGTTTAGAGTCTCTTGTCTGGTTAGCCACGGTTTTAAAAAGTACCAAGAGTCTCCCCAAGGTTAGTTTGCCAAACTGGGCTTCGAAAGTGCCATGCTTTCTGCAGCCCTGCAGGGACAGAATTCTCCTATTAGCGTGGATCCTGGGGTAATTCCAGGCTCTCCCATCCACTCTCCCACTCAGCTGGTCCTCGGTAGCTGTAGCTGCATTGGTATTTCTGAGAATGCGCAAAGATGAGCTGAACACAAATCTTGCGGTTGTACACACAACCCTGGGATAATCACGAAGCCCCGGCCTGGGGCACTGAGGAGATTGCGAGAGGGAGGGGAGGTGCGGTCCTCCCCCCACCGCCTACCGGCCGACGACCAGGACCAGAGCAAACCTGTGAGAGCAGCATCAGAAAGAATAGAAGAGCCTTTCGTCTTCCACAGCCCCTAAGCATTTTGGTCATAAAGAGTAAAAAGTTATTTATTACATGTTACAGTGACAGTGAGGAATTCAAAGGCTCTAAACCATAACACCTTCTTCCTCAGATGTTAAAAAGAAAGAAAAACGTAGTAGGCTGAGCGAGGAGGGAGGACAGCAGCCGCCGCAGCTTTAAAATCCAAGGAATGTGGTAAAGAGAGCCTTGTGTGTTTTTAATAGACACAGAATGGGGGAAGGAAGTGGGGAGCCAACGTGGACAGGAAGTGGAGAGATTAGGGTCTCAGGCTAGTGTTGCCACAGTCTGGCTGTGTTGCCTTGGGCAGGAGGACAACCCTCTCCTGATCCTGGCTTCTCACCGATCACATAAAGAGTTTGAGAGCCTTTCTGTTTTATCCGATGTCCATTCAGCTCTCCCAGAATCCCCCGGGGCCGGTCTTCCCTGACATTCAGGGACATACCCACCTGAAACTTCCTTTCGGTCAGAAGGGGCCAGGCTCAGGATAGACATTGGGTGTGGACCTAACAGCCGGGGATGTCCCTCGCCTCAGTTCACTGTGCTGTGAACTTGACTGCAGGGTCCTTTCTGGAAAGCCTCTGTAGTGACTTACAGCACGGGCTTTGGAGCCAACCCTTCAGTCTGGGTTCTAGCCCCAGGTTCCCTATAACCAGCTGTGGACTTCAGGCTGGTGACTTAACTTCGCTGAGCCTCAGGGTCTTCATCTGGAAAATGGTGGCAGAAATATCTCGTAGGGATGTTTTGAGCATTAAATCTGAGAGTGAATGAAAGGGCCTCGCGTAGTGCTGGACGCAGAAGCTCTCAGTTAATGATAGCCAAAGAAATTAAAAGTCACAGAAGTATGTTTCCTAGGCCTCTGTCTCTTCGCAGCAGGAACTAAAGGTACTTGGTGACCTGGTGGCCAGGAGAGGAAAGAAGGGTACACTAATCTGTATGCTAATCCTTCTGTAGGAGTCTTTGCTAGACAGACATTAGCTGCTCGGGGTGCTGGTGGGGAAGCAACCCTGGCAAATCTTGGGATCTATGCCTGGATTCCAGGAAGGACTAGGGAGGCTGCAGGAAACAGAAATAAGAGAACCACTTATAAAAGAATGTTGAATTTCTATTGATTCATTTAGCACGAAGTACCTATTCCAGTGACGGTTTTTGCTTGGTTGCCCCGCGCTAGCCCGGTATGAGGCATGTGAGATTCCAGAGCTGAAGGACTGCATCCCTGACCTCAGGGAACTGACAGTCTCTGGTGGGCAGTTCCCACGGAAGACTCTCCCTCTGGGGAAAGTGAGTGCAGGGAGCACGGGAGGTCAGGGGACTGCTCTGATTTGTCGACAACTGTTCTGATTTTAGCACTAAAAGTCCCACGGTCCCAGGCAAACTGGGCTGGTTGGTCACGCTGATGGAAAGAACCAGAGAAGCAGCATCTCACCTGATCTTGCCAAGTCCAGCGGAGGGCTTCTTGGCAGAAGGGATGGCTTCAAGAGTAAGAGGGAGTTAGCCAGGCATGGTCGGTGAGGGGTTGGGGGTGAAGAGGGTCCCAAACAGAAGGACCCACATGTGCAAGGACCTAGAGGCAAGAGAGCTCACGAGGAAGTTGGGGGTTGGGGAGAGATGGCAGGAGGCCTTTCCCTCTCTCAGTCAGATGTTGCCCTGCAAATGTGTCCCACTTCCCTTTGATCTCCCCTCTCACTCAAGGTGCTTGAGAATGCTATCTGGCAAACTGTTACTGCGATACAGGTCATACGATTGATTTGGCGGCGAAAGATGTGTCCATCTTAAAATCGACCACGGTGGATGTGTTGGCGGGCCGCTAGCGGGCTGAGCCACCAGAGAGAGGCAAGTTTATTTATTTCACTCTTCTAAATGAAAAAGCCCCTTTCTTTTGAAGCTGCACACTCTTCCTCATACTTGCGAGGGCCTCGAGAACCATCTGGTCTTTTTTTTTTTCCCCTTTTCATTATTCCCTAAATGTTTGCTCTATAGGAATGATCTTCGCCTTAACTTGTTCCTGTCCTTTGCAGAATCTATTCTGTAAATATGAACAGTATTAAATCAAGAGGGTACTTGTTTAACTTTTCAGCACTTCTCTACCAAAATGAATCACTCTGGGAAAGGTGACTTTGAGATGGGCTAATCCTCTAGGTATGTGTTTCATCTTCTAATATGGGGCTGGTATAGACACATCGGGAAGAACAACTTAGTGTCCTTTCAAAAGCCTCTCCCACAACGGAAATAGACATTAAAAGAGAAGTCTTGATATCATTTAATAAAGCTTTCTGAGTAACTCGTTTGCTGCTATAGATAACGTTGCTGATGCCTATTGCTCAGTGAGAGAAAAAATGTCCCGGGCTACTTTACAACGGGCAGAAAACTTCGAGCTGTCTTGCCAATGCTTTATACTAAGTGCCAAATCCTTATTACTTTCTTAGGCATTTATTGTAAGAACACGAACCATGAGGCACCGCTCTGGTATTCGTGTGGCTGCTCAGTGTTAAGTCCCCAGGACCTCCATGGAGTTGACTTTATTTGGTTTTCCACTTCCGTTTCTGAGTGAGAGCCCCATGAACTCAGACATGAAGGCTCACAGGAGCCCGAGTGGGCGGCCTTTTTGGTTGCTCTTTTGGTCTGCCTGTACTCAACGGCTGTGGGATGTGCGGATCTGAACCACTTCGGGGGACATGAGGCTAGAACTGCCCCCACTTCCTCAAGTTCCCACTGTCTCAGGAGGCCTGGGATGATCCTTGGGGGAGCCCGACAGTTGCAAACCCCTGAGGCCCTGGGGAGAAAGGTAGCTAGAATTTAGAGGCCTTGACGTGCATATTTTCTAACTTCCCACCTATAATGCTAATAGTTAGGCTGGATGCTGAGCTCTGGGGTGGGAGGTTTCTAGGGGACAATTACAGTTCAGAAAACTGTCCAGGGTTTCAGTGTCAGGTTTCTGAGCTGATGGAGAGTTTGAGGAGTGGCCTGCAGAGAGGAAGGTTAATAGTACCTGTCTCAGAGCCTAAAGGGAATGCTGAGTTCTTCTCTTCCATTGGCACGATCAGTCTATCCACTGATCTTGAGTCTTCATTGTGTCTTCATTGTGCTGACAAATCACAGTGGTGACGTTGAAAATATTTAGCACAGGCAACAACGAAGCAGAGGAAACATCATTAGCAATCGGAGGGATGACAGCCTTACCGTGATCTCAGCTGGGTATCAGTCTAATGGAGGACCAACCACTTGCAATGGCCATGGTACAGACATTGAAACTGATGGGTCGTTCATTGTTTTGCTCAACAAACCCTGCATGTTTACCACGTGTTGCTCATTTGCTGGTCACTGAGAGTATAGCGTGGAACAAAGCCAGATGCATCCCTGTCCCCCTGAGGCCGACAGTTTGTTAAAAGAGGTACAAACCAGGCAACCACATGAAAATATATAAAATGTCAACTTTGACAAGGAACTGTACGAGGTACTATGGGAGGCCGCGATCTAGCTGGGGATGTGTGGTGAACTGGGACCCAGAAGGTAAGAAGTAGTTAACTAGGCTACTCTATGAGGAGAGTGTTCTTCAGGCAGAGGGAAGAGTATGCACAGTGTTAATAACCAGTAAGGAGCTCCACGGGTCCCAGCCTGTGTCTATACTAGCCCTGGCCAATAGAACTTTCTATAATCTTGGAAATACTCTATAGCTGTGCTAAAACCATAGCCATTAGCCATATGTGACTATGGAGCACTTAAACTATGGCTAGTGGGACTGTGGAACGGAAATTTTCTTCCATTTTAATTCATTTAAATCTAAATATCCACACGTTGCTACCATATTGGAAAGTACGAACCAAGTGGTGAACTAGCCCAGGTTACATCAAGCAGAGTGTCATTGGAAAGGGGAGAAGATGTTTTTCTGAGATGACAGTAAGCACATGGACTTCGGGGACTTCATTTATTCATTCTCTCACTTGCTGAAAACTAAAAACATCCTGGGTACCCACTGTGTGCGAGGCGCAAGGCTAGACCAGGAAGTTCCCTGATGAATAAGACTGGAACCTTGAGACGTTCACAGTCTAACGCAGAGAACAGGCTCAGAAGACGACTACAATACACTGTGACTGGGGCCACCAGCTCCTGCTCTTAAAAGGGTTGCTGTGAGGGATGCCTGGGGGGCTCAGTCAATGAAGAGTCGGCCTTTGGCTCAGGTCATGACCCCAGGGACTTGAAAGCAAGCCTGCTTTGGGCTCCCTGCTCAGTGGGAAGTCTGCTTCTCCCTCTCCATCTGCCCTGCCCCCCCCACTTGTATTCGCGCTCTCTCTCTCCCCACCCAAATAAATAAGTAAAATCTTGAGAAAAAGAAAAAGGGGTTGCTGCCAATGAGAAGAACCAAAGGACAATTCTCCTCTAACTCAACCCTGCATTTGCTCAACTCTCTAGGCAGAGCTCATGATTCCGAACTTTCTAACTGTTCCCATACCCCAAGGCTTTCAAACAAAAGGAGAGGACTTTAGCATGATACACCACATGCCTTTTTTTTCTTTTAATCTTGTAAATTCCATATAACAGGTGTTAGAAGGAGAGGTAAATTTGCATTTCCATAGGCTTTGACTTTTTATACACTTTTTATACAGGGCAGGGCATCTATTGCTACATTTGGGGAATTAGGCCCCATTGATAAATATTCTTTGGAACTAGATCATGGGACCTGGACTCAAGGATCTGGTAAGTGACATCTCATTTTTGTTGCCGCCCCTCTGTATTTTCATGGGGCTTTCAGGTATTGGCCTATGCTTCTCACGCATATTTTTAAAAAGCGTTTTCTCATCAGCAGTACCACTCATTCCTTCAAACATGTAACCTCCCTGTGCTTGTGTACAGAACACTGACGACTGTTAACGTCATCACAAAAACCATGTTCTGATACGCACGCTCATCATGCCTGAATACTTCATTCCTGCCGATATATGGTCTGAATCATTACTTCCAAACCGTTTGTTTCCAGTCATCATGATCTACTAAATAACTTCCTCGAACCAATCACCTGGGAAAACATTACATACCAGAGAGAATAAAGAGAGACTTGGCCCATTATAATTTCAGTACACTCGTCCACCAACATTTTTTAATGGCACATTGGGTTTTCCAAAGCGTTCCAGCTCCTGCTTTGTCTCTTCATCTTGGAGACCCAAGGAGAAAGAACCTAGAGGAAAAGCCCTAGTGAGCTAGTCAGTAACAGCTATTAAAGCCCCAGGAAAATTAGCTGGGAGGCTTTTTAAAAACACGGAAACAAAGGCTCCCTCTAGATACACTGAACCAGAATCATCAAGAGGGACTGCAAAGCTGTGTTTAAAAAAAAAAAAAACTCAAGGGATTTGGGAATGATTGGTTAACAGCCTAGCTGTTATATTTATGACATAGTTTTCATAGTGTGCACTTTATCAATGTCTTTTTTTCTCCTGAATTAGGCAAGTACCTCAGAACTCCTCATTCCAAAATGACTCCTTCTTTTTAGTATTGTTGCGGGTCAGAGCACTGTATTTCCACTCTCAATGTTTATGTAAATTTCCTAATATTTTCCTTATTTCTCTATTCGTGCTGCTTCTTACATCTCACTCTTTCCTCTTTCCTCTGCGTTGAAGTTTGTTCCTGCTGAAGTATGTCCTTTGGTAATTCTTTCCATGGCGGTCTGACTAGTACAGTCTTTTAGCTTTTGGAAGTCCGAAAAGATCTTTATTTTGCTATCATTTAAGAATGGTACCTTAGCAGGTTATAAAAACCTAAATGAATAATGGTGATCTCCCATTGGCACTTAGATATTATTCATTATCTTCTGGAAACCATTACTGATGATGAGAGGTCAGCTCTTAATTTGATTATCATTCCTTTTAAGGTAATATATCTTATCTCTCTGGTGGCCTTTTTCTTTATTTTTTATATAGAGCAGTTTCAGCAATATGTGTTTGGGTATGGATTTGTATTTAATTATGATATTTGGATTCCATGTTCTTTTTTCAAGGTGAGGATTTCCCCATTTCAGTGTGAGGAAAATTCATAATTTTCTTTATGTCTGAAAACATTATTACCATTGTCTCCTCAGATAATACCTCTCTTCCACATGTTGGACTTCTCATTCTACCTCCACATCTTTTCTCTTGCCTCTTATGCACCCCAGCTCTTTATCTCTTTGAACTATGTTCTGAATGATCTCACACTCTAGTTTACTAATTTTCTCCTCAGCTCTACTTTGCTGTTTTACTCTTATATTAAGTCTTAAAAAATTTTTTTAATGATACTTTTCACAACTAGAATTTATATTTGCTTTTTTTAAAAAAATTCTCCCATTATTTCTCCAATATACTTCTTTTTGCCCGTTTCTCTCTTTTTGTCTTGAGTATTTAAAAAATGCTAAATAAAACCTCTTTCAGACTGCATAGTTGTCCCTATTATTGTCTATTTGCTCGCTGTCTTTCCTGAGAGTTCGTTTCTTTTGTGCTTCTGAGCTCATCTTTAGGAAGACTTGCTTTCCATGGGGGAGGTCAACAGTGTGCTTGTGAAATGGTTTTCCTGTTAATTTCTCATCCCCTTGTGATGCAGGGAGTGGAAATTCAGAACCCACTCCTGGACAGAATGGCTTCAGGGTTTCTGTTGCTCACAAATGACTTTTCTCTCTTCCATGCTACATCCCTAACCCGGGGACAAATTTTCCCGGTGCCACATCAAAACAGAATGTCCCAGGGTCTGGCTTTAGGCAGGATTTTGGGTTCAGCTTTACAGTACACATGGGGTATGTGCTTTCAATACCTGTCCTACACAAATGGTACTACCCCAGCCTCTGGATTCCATCTTCAACATGATCTCAGGCTCTCTTTTAAAGTAGCGATCAAAAGCATAGAGTCTAGATTTTAATAACTTGGAATTAAAAGAGCTCTGCCACTTACTAGCTGTATAACCTTGGGCAAGTTACTTAACTGCTCTGTGCCTCAGTTTCCTCAACTGTGAAATGGGGATAATCGTTGTATCCTCATGGAGTTGTAAAAACCAACAAATACATACATGTGAAATACTGAGAACCATGCCTGGCATATGGCAAGCATTCAATACTGTCATTATTTCTTGCTTTCAAGCTTGCCTAAGTATTACAAATTTTTGTAATATATCACACATATAGGTATATAGTAACACATATTTTTATTATATATTACTTTGTTAAATACATCTTTTTGTCACGTTATGCATTTATTTGTTTTGTATATTTTCTTTGCTATTTTAAAAAATATATACTGTATATGGATTGTGTAAGATTTTCATTCTGTTGGAAAAATTTGGCCTTTCTAAAGTGAGGGCACAGTGGTAGCAAGCAGGATATGGGAAGCTTACATTATATTCAGTTGCTATATACAGGATTTGGGGCCCCTGACTTCTCAATGGTTGAATTCTTTTTTCCTCATTAAAAGCTCGGCTGGGCTCTGCTATCCTTCTCTACTTCCCATGGCTGTCACTGCTAATCTTCACAAATTCATCTTTATTTTGAAGGTCATGGAACTCCAGAGATGTTTAGATGTATTTGAGCTGGCAGGAGAATTATTTTACTTCATTCATTTCTCCATACAAAAGGTTTTTTATTTTGCATTTTACCATTTTATTTGACCACACCAGCAAGTCTGTTTAACTGAATGTGGTATTTTCACAAGGAATAATGATCTGAGGGAAGGGGGCCTGTTCCCGAAAGTGGGATTGTGGATGCTAGTTTTGGCTCAATTTCTGGGGTTTATTAAAACAGTGTTTATAAAGCCACTCTATTTGTGTTTACCAAGACTATTAGTGGGGGAAAGGGGCAAAAAGATGGCCTAGGTTTCAAACCTCTCTGAGGATAAATCAGTCACTAAGTAGATCATATTTACACGACTAACCAAGACTTGATGCAATGTGTCAGGACTACTCAGCTCCTCGCCTAAGGTCAGCAAGGATTTAAATGTACAATCGACCTTCTCTCATTCCTCAGAAATAAATGAAAAACTACTCAGCTACACAGTAGACTGCTCTGAGGTTTCTTGAGTAGGAGGGTCTGAAAGAATCATTTCACTAACCTTTGCTATCCTTTAGCTTCCAGGTCACTTGGACGTCCTCGTGAGCTGACTTGCTGTCCCCTTGCAGAGGCAATAGAGAGCACCACTTGTCGGCAGCTCAGTCTCTCCTTCCTTCCTGTCTTACTCCCGGAAGCCCAGCAGAAGCCAGGCACACTTCGGGGGTATTTAGTTTATCAGAGGCATTTACTATACATTGAACTCCCATTTTGGCAAAAAGGTCCCCAAAGACAATCTTGAACTTGGGTAGGGCGTTTGATTGTGCACTCCACAAAATGGTGTGCAAACTGTATGAGTGAACACATGCACGTTTGGGGGATTGGGGTGTGGGGAGGGGTATGCAGCAGCACCAAGGGTCATGGAGCCAAAGCAGTTAGAAACCCTCAGTCTGCGAATTCCTCTCTGCATGACCTCATTCAATCTGCAATAAGCCAAATGCATAGAGTCACTAAAACATGGCAAACTTAGATATGTGTTACACGAAAGTTTTTTTTTTTTTTGAGAGAGTGTGTGCGATTGAGGGTGGGGGGTAGGGGCAGAAGGAGAGAGAGAATCTTAAGCTGGCTGCATGCCCAGCATAACACAGGGTTCGATCTCACAACCCTGAGATCATGACCTGAGCCGGAATTAAGAGTCAGATGCTTAACCGACTGAGCCACTTAGGCGCCCTTATACCATAATGTTTCTAAACTACAAGGCTGAGTTGAGTAAGTGGTTTCATTTGTTCTAATTTCTGTAGATAAAATAATAATAATAATAATTTCTGTAGATAGTTCCACTGTTTTATTGGAGTGGGTCAATACATGGTAGATAGGTTAGAATTTTAGTTCTAGCTCTGTGATGGTATCATTAATTCATTTATTAATTGACTCATCAGATACTTATCAAATATTTACTATGTGCTAGGCACTCTGCCAGGCATTAGAGATATAATTGAGAAAAATGCAGATGCAGTCTCTACTTCTTGGAACTTTTAAATTATATGCCTCTAACTATATAACTTTACCTCTCTGAGAATCATCTTTAACCTGTAAAATGGGGTTGTAGTAAAAGAAGAAAATGTATGGGAAAGTGATTTATAAATTCTAATGTGTTATATATTGGAGACTACGCACACACGCATTGGCATAATCATCTTCTAGTCACTGCAAAGCATATTTGAAGAATCGATGAAGTTTGGTAAAAGAGAAGATAACTTAAATCTTCCTATTTCTGGAAAGGGAAGGTTGTGTGGAGGCTTTCTGAAGACTGTATTAGGATCCTGACAATGACTGAGACTTCTGTCAAAAATTTTTAGGGAGAGGCAGGTTATAAATTATAAACTAATCTGAGAATTTCGGATCTTCTTCTGTATACATGTCCTTGGACATCTGGAGCAGCAGTAAATGGATGATCTGCCAGACCTCAGGGTCAAGGATGGAGACAAGACAATGTAACACAGCCCAGAAATGTGCCAAGGGCGCTCATCTGAAGAAATATTTGCAAGTGTCTTCTACCCAGGCCCCAGGAAGCAAGAAAAGACTATGGATGGAATGGCTTTTAATGAATACTTTGTGTTTGGGACACAGGAGATTGACTTCAGCTGCTCTTCTCCGTCCCAGTTCTCTAAAATCAGCCCGAGGTGGGCACCCTATTCAGGGTTGGACAGAGAGACAGATGGACAAAGAAGGCCAGAGAAGCTTGAAGAGCCTCTTTTGATGAGAGGTCATTGGGATGGAGTCTACACCTCTGGTCTCTGTGGCTCCTCCTTTTTTTTTTTTTTTCTAGACCAAGGACACATATCAAGCACTTATAACAGTGAAAGGATAAAGGAAAATGGTGTATTATTGTTGGAGAAGCTTCAATTATGACATCCAAATGAGAGAAAGTACTATGAGACAGGAAAGAGAACCAGGATGACAGATTAATACCATAAATCCATGTGTTTCTCCCATATCCACTGCTACCACTGTTGACTGAGCCACCATCAGCTCCTACTGGGCTATGGGCAAAGGCTTCTTTATTAAGCTCCAATTTTTATTCTTGACTTCCTTCAATATGTTCTTCACCCAAAAGTCAGTGTTTTTTTCCCCCCAGCTAAATTCAGATTATGTCTGTCTTCTATTTAGAACTATTCTGCATTTTCTCCTTGTGCTTTAAAAAAACCCCAAACCCATTGCCTTGAACTACAAGACCCTGCATGATCTAGTCCTAAAGACCTCATCAAAGGTATCGCCTACGTTTTTCTTCTCTCCTTACCCATCATCCATACTTTTTTGATTCCCCAAATTTTCCAAATCTCTTTCTGCCTCAGGACCTTTGCACAGGCTGTTTCCTCAACCTGGAAGGCTCCTTCCTGGCTGATTACCCCCTCAGCTCCAAGAGGGCTCCCTAGCATCCTGTCTAGGGCAAACCCTCCCCTGCTTTCTTTTTCTCTATTATAGAACTCTGATCACAGTAGTCCCCCCTTATCTGCAGGGCATATGTTGCAAACTCTCCACTGGATGCCTGAAACTGTGAATAGGACTGAACCTTACGGAGACTATATTTTTCCTATACATATATATGTATGATCAAGTTTAATTTATAAATTAGGCACAGTAAGAGACTAACAATAACCAATAAAAAAGAAAACAGTTGTAATAATACACTGTAATAAAAGCTATGTGAATGCAGTTTCTCTCAAAATACCTTATTGTTTTGTACTCACCCTTTTTGGGATGATGTGAGATGATTAAATGCCTATGTGATGAGATAGAGTGAGGCGAATGATGCAGACATTGTGACGTAGCATAAGGCTACTAGTCACTTGACAATCTATCAAAACGGAGATCATCTGGGGACACCTGGGTGGCTCAGTCAGTTAAGCATCTGCCTTGAGGTCATGATCTCAGGGTCTTGGGATGGAGCCCCTGGGATGGAGCCTGATTAGGCTTCCTGCTCAGGGGAGAGTCTGCTTCCCTCCCCTCACTCCCCACTTGGACTCTCTCTCTCTCCCAAATAAATAAATAAAAATCTTAAAAAAAAAAAAGGTCATCTGCTTCTGAACCACAATTGAGCACAGATAACTGCAAGCACAGAAAGTGAACTGTGGATGGGGGCGGGGGCAGGGGTAGGGGTGCGGTGGGCTCTCCTACTTTCTTCAAAGCAGCTGCCCTAGTTTATAATCTGTGTATTTATTTATTTGCTTATTGTCCATCTCCACAATGAAACTGTAAGCTCTAGGAAGGCCAAACTAATTGAGGTTTACTTACCATACCCTAGTGCATGAAACATAAGATGGTGTCCAAGAAATACTTATCAAGGGAGCAAATAAAAGTTTGAATTTCTTCCCCCTTAATTCTTGCAGAAAGCACAGGCAGTTGGATAGGCCACCATTTTCCCCGGCCTACATATCTCCCCACATGCAGTTCCCTCTGTCTGGACCGCCGGTTCCCCTGCGTGATCTCCAAACTCCTGCTCCTTCTGCTTTAAGACCCACACCACCCTTCCTTCTTCTGTGAAACTTTCTTTTATCTCCCTTTTGTGCTCCACACTATAGGTATAGATCCCTATGAGCATCCATGACACCTCCTGTAATCACTGTTCGTATTTCTGTACCCCTACCCCGTCATGGGGAGCGCTCTGAGGACAGGAGGCCCGACCTACTCCTCTTTGCCTCTCCAGCTCCAGTGTAGTGTCAGGACGCACACTTGCAGGGGGCCTACAGATTTTGACCCATCCCACAGAGACAGACAGGATGCAGGGAAAGCTGGTCACTCCTGGTGAATTCGGCCAAGTGGCAGGGTTGGTGGTGGTGTCCCCAGTCCTTGCTCCCGGGGAACAAAGACCGGTCTATGAGCAGGGAGGATGGCACCCCTCCCCCCGCACCGGCTCCGTTCTGAGGTGAAAGCCGCCTGTGTCCATGCCTTGATAGGGTTTTCCCTTCCTTTGAGAGGGGAACATTCTTAAGGCAGATTTTCAAGCTGAAGTCATCCAGAACAAAAGCTGCTTGCCAGCTGTGGCCCAGCAGCCCAGCGCTCCTCCCCCTGCAGCCCCGGTGCCATTACTGCCTAATGGGAGAGGGGTGTGAAGGCTTCCGGCGAAACATCTGGTCGGGGCCACTGTCAGCTGGCGAGACTGAGACCAGCCAGTTCCCCATTTGATTTCCTCAGACTGCTAGAGGTATCAAAGGCGAAGGGAAAGTGAGGAGAAGGAGGAGTGGCCTGCACTGGGGCGAGGCTGTCAGGAAGGCCGAGGCCTGTGGCGTAGCCATGCTCACTGCCCCCACTCTCTTTCCCTGGTGGCCGCCATTAGACTTCTGCAGGGCCCCTGGCGGTGAAGGCAGGCCCAGGAAAATGAAGACTCACTCTCTGCTTAGTATACTGGGAGCCAGAGTCGGGAGCCAAAGGGCAGGCTCCTGGGAACCTGGTGAGCAAAGCTGAGCTTTTGTTCCTTAGCTGAGATCCGTGTTCCTTTCAAGATTTCCCACTTTCTCTTAAGGTCTGTTCCATTCCCTCTTCACAGGTCCTCATGCTCTCCCACTGATTTCCTCCTTCCCCACCAACAGAGCTGGGACACCTAGACTATATTCCAGATCCTTTTGTGTCTTTGCCCTCTGCTAAAGGCAACTGTTCTGACAATGATTCCCTGAAGTACTGTGGGAATAGATGATAACACCTCACTATGTTTGAATTTTCTTTTTTTAAAAATATTTTAACAGTGACTTCTCTTGAATACCATTAACTAATTAATTTTAATTTTAATTAAACAAACAAACAAACAAAAAAAACCAACTCAAAGGAACAAGTGGAAATTCCAGGTTCTGTGGTGGGTCTTTGGAGGCAGACTCACATGTCAATGTTTCCTCAAGTCAATTCCACCTAGACAGTGATTCTGGGTCTGACTTTCCCTCTGGCAAGGGAAGATGAGTTTGGATGTTTAGAGGGTCCAGGCTGGCTAGTGAACTGTCTGTAAACTACCTTCAGCCCAACAGAGCAGACATTATCTTAATGGCACTGATAGATCAGGAGTGTCACACATCATTAAAATAGCTGATTGATTAGAAGAAAATAATTAGCTTGCCCTGCCTTGCTAGAAAGCCTTTTGACATACCAAGAGGGAGATATGGAAGGGACGAGGGGTCATCCATCTTTTGATCATTTGTTTTCCCTCTAAGGTGATGAAAAAGGCCCTGATAACCCTTAGGGAAGGGAAGGAATATAAACAAGTCGTAGTTCTTCTTTGCCATTTACTCAGAGAAAAGCTATCTGCAGACTTTCTGGACTGTGGTGTGTTTATTTCAGTTACATAGATACACTCCTTTAAATCAAACACTCTGTTAGTGCCTTGGAGTTGTAAATCAGTGGTTCTTTTCAAGTGACTTGATAGAATGTGATATTCTGCTTTCCTTTGACAGGATATAAACACAGAAACCTAAATATTATAATCAAGGCCAGCCATTGGCAGGACTATGAAGAAGAGCATGTAGATTCTAGTGGCTTCTCAGTGCCCTCCTTGCCTTCCATGTATCTATCTTCCTCAGAGTGTTCATAGTCATCCTCTTGTCCACTTGGGAGAGAAGTTGACAAATGTATTTTTTGTTAGGAGTGATGGCGTTGAAGGCATTTTTAGGCCCAGAGAAAGAAATCCATTGGATAATTTAGTTTTATACCAGCCAGTGCATTTTGCCAAAGGCACACAGAACCCTAAGCTAGAGGATATCTCTGGACACATAGTTTACTGACAGCCCTTCTCTCTCTCACTGTCTTAGAAAGCATGCTCCTGACTGGATGGGCGCCCTGAGAACACCACATTCTTGGGGGAATGGAGGATAGAGTCACCAGATCTGGATCACCTGGTAGCCTTCAGCCAATTCTGAGAGGTACCCCCACCCCATTCCCCAACCTTACTCTCTCTCCATCACTGCTTCAAAGAACCGTAGAGGAAAGGAGGTTATTATGTTCATGTTAGAAGATAAAATAGTGGAACACCCTTGGCTTGGAGAACAGAATCTGAGTTTTGGAGTCAGCAGGAGTTGGCCATTCTGCCCTTTCTCAGTGATTGACCTTGGTCAATGTTACTTAACGTCCCCGCAGCAATAGAATACTGACCTTGCAAAGCCTTACAAAGTTGGCATAAGGTAAGGTAGGAGAAAACGCTTAGCCAATAAATATTGGTTTTCTTCCCTTTTACAAAGTGGAAACTCTGGATGTCACCTGAATACAATCTACTGAACTCAACTGTTAATTAACTTACATAACTTGTTTTTTTTTAAGATTTTATTTATTTATTTGACAGAGAGAGATCACAAGTAGGCAGAGAGGCAGGCAAAGAGAGAGGGAGAAGCAGGCTCCCCGCTGAGCAGAGAGCCCAATGCGGGGCTCGATCCCAGGACCCTGAGATCATGACCTGAACCGAAGGCAGAGGCTTTAACTCACTGAGCCACCCAGGTGCCCCTACAACTTGTTTTTTTAAGATAACATTATTATTGATTCCCTTTTTGAGCATGTAAGTAATGCATGTTCTTTGTCGAAAGAAGAGAAAAGAAAAAAAAAAAAAACAAGAACAATCCCCTATCACCTTTCCTTAGCTACAGAATCACTAATTTTTCTGTTTTTAAAAAATTTCTTCAGTACTTTTTCAATGTATATGGGTCTCCCCCCTTTGTTTAACAATGTCTGCCAACAATAGCAATGTTATTTAACAATGTTTGCTGCACGCGCGTGCGCACACACATTCTATTCAGTGTCTCTCTTCTCTACTATATCACGAGCACTTCCCCACGTCATCAAATATACATAGTATGTGTGTGCGTTTTAGAGTTGCTGCCATCACTATTGAGAATAAGAGGACACTTGCTCTTCTGGGACGCCTGTCAGTCATTGAAGCGATTGTTCTCAGGGAGGACGTAGTGGACACTTTTTGATTGTCAGTTTTAATACCCTCATTGCCAAAGCTGGCAAGACCTTGAGCTCTTGTTTGGATTTTTGTCTTTGGAATGACCAGATGTAGGAGTAAGGACAGAGGATGGCAGTGGGTTTCAGCCTACTCATTCTTTCCACTGGCCAGAAGTCCCCTCTGCATTTAGTCAAAAGTCCACACCTCAAATGCTTTATCAGGAAAGGTCCTTAAATCCACAGTGGGCCCCTGGGCAGCATCAAATTCCGAATTGCAGCAAAATTGCTTTTCAGTGAAGAAATGTGTGCACTAGGCAAGGGACCTTCCATTCATTCAGAAATAAGGATTTCGTGTTGGTTATAGTTATTCTCAGCATGACTTTGTGGGGAATTTTTAACTTTCTCTTTTATGTTATTTAACTTCTCTGGCCTCAGTTTCCTTGCCTGCAAGATGAAGATAATAACATTACCTATCTCCCATCTCGTGCACTATTAAATGAATGAATACCTGTGAAATGCCTTCCATGCTGCCTGGCAAAGAGCCAAGTGTTCAGTAAAACCATGGCTATCATCATCATCATCATTATTATGTACTTTTCTATATTTTCTCAAATTTCTGTGGTAAGTTCAATTACCCACGCACATGATATCTTAAAAAGACATAACACATAGCCATGGGAACTTTGCATCTTAGGCCAATAAAGGGAAAAAGAATTGGGAGGATTGGTTAGATACCACAAAAGGATGCTATTGATGTAGATGGAGAAGGATAGGAAAGAACGCAAGGGACAGAGAAAGGAAAACAGCTGGAAAAGGGGGAATAAATAATGGGCCAGCCAGAATTCAAGGATGGGGAGGGCCAGGCATTTGTATCTAAAAATTGCTCCATTGGACTTGAGCCTACCACTCTAGCACCTTGAGGAGGGAGTCATAGAACCTTCTGCTGCTCCCTATCCTCTCACCCAGCCTGGAAAGGCACAGGGGCTGGGTAGGGGAAGTGAGAAGGGAGTAAGATTAGGAATTGGAAGATAAGAAAATTGAAGCTTGGAAAGGTGGACGAATTTTCTGTGAAAGGCTCGCCACTCACTGATGGACACACTGGGTCAAAACTGACCCAAGAATTTGGAATCAGCATCCTGGACATTACAGTGACCATATATTGAGAACAAGGATACTGGCCCATCGAAGCTTCTTTCAGTGGTCTGTGCAGGATTGGAAAACAGGCCACCACCTATCCTCCACTGCCCCACTTCCCCAACTACTGAACCTTCTTGTGATATTTTTCAGACCTGCGTGTCCTTGCAGGCAACAGTCGGGGCAGATGCCAAGCCAATTGGTTTATCAATTCACAGCTCATTGTATTCGCTGTGCAAATTGTAAAGGAAAGAACCCACTGGATATTTTAGTTTTATACCAGTCAGTGAGTTTGACTTGATTGAGAAGACTCCAAAATTTTTTCCACTTCTGGGCTGATATCTTGGCTTCTGGAATTCTAAGTTTTTATACATAGGTTGGCCATAGGCTCTATGAAAACATGCTTTTTACCTTTTTGTTTTCTTTTCTTTTTGGCATCGATAGTGTATTTTGGGGCTATGACTCGCAAACAATGATCAGACTTAAGTATATATATATTTTTAAGTTTTATTTTATTTATTTTAGAAAGAGAGTGTGTGTGGGGGAGGTGGAAGGGCAGGGGAAGAGGGAGAGAAGCAGACACCCCACTAAGCATGGAGTCCTACACAGGGCTCGATCTCATGACCTGAGCCAAATCAAAAGTCAGATGCCCAACCTACTGAGCCACCCAGGCGCCCCTTAAGTATGTTTTTTATTTTTTATATTTTTTAAAGATTTTATTTACTTATTTGACATAGAGAGAGATCACAAGTAGGCAGAGAGGCAGGCAGAGAGAGAAGGGGAAGCGGGCTCCCCACTGAGCAGAGAGCCCGATGTGGGGCTCGATCCAGGACCCTGAGATCATGACCTGAGCCGAAGGCAGAGGCTTTAACCCACTGAGCCACCCAGGCGCCCATATATTTTTTAATATACAAGAATATCTGTTATTTTTCTGCCACTCATTTTACTGGATTATTGGATCAAATATAAATGTGTGCCCTGTGAGAAAAACTTTTGTTTGTGTTTGGGTTTTGGGTTTACAAAATGTTGGCAGCAAACCTTGAGAGTAAACCTGTTGCTGCCACATGAGGTCTTTCCAGGGACCTTACACCGTTGAGACTGGCCAGAACTGCTTTGCTCAAAGAATCTACCTTTGATCAAAGGTGATTTCATATAAGGAACAGAGAAAAAGGTAGAATTGGCATCCATTAATTAAGACCTGTTAGTAATATTTTCTATCTATTAAAAAAGGTGTAGACTGCACTCTTCTGCTATCTGGCAGCCACTGAAAAAGCCACAGCAGTGTACAAAGATTGGAACCCAAGGAAGATCGCTGGGTAGGACGCAGTCTTGTAACACCTAGGTTGGTGTAGGATCTGAGACATGATTCCTCAAGAAGATTCCATGTGCTTCGAGAGAAGCATTGGTATAAAAAACAAGGCACTCTGAGTAAGTCTAATTTATGTTTCTAGAAGTGATATTTTATTCCCATGTCAAACTTTACAGCACCTGAGAAAATAAGTAGGAATGTCGTTGTGGTTATGAACTTTAAGTGAATGATGACAATTTTGAGAGACGCGCCAAAGTGGGATAGTCTCCATTTTCCTCATTCCTCTTAAGGTAGTGGTCTGGACTTGTTCATGTCCAAAACCTGTAGCAGAGGGCCTGTTGGAGCCTCCCCCTCTGAAGGAGGTGAGGGGTTCCCTTTGTTTCCTCCCTGAGGTGGGAGTTACTCTGGAGCTATACAGCTTCCGACCAGCAGATGGCATAGGGCGCCAGGCTCGTGGACACTTGCAGCCTGGGAAAGCCATCTTTTCTCTACCATCAAATTCTGAACTTTAGTTAGGAATAAAAGTGTGATTATTTCAGCTATTAGATATTGCGCTTGATAATGTGGCTCCGTCTTTCTATGATGTCTAGCTTACCTGTGGTGGAAACAAAACTAAATATAACTCGGACGTCGTTTCGCTCATTTCTTAAAGCGGAAATGGACTTGTGCGGGGCAGTCTTGGGAGCCTCATAGGGTGCTGTGGGATGACCAGCAGGACAGGTGGAGGACAGACTCTTGGAAGAAGAGAATGAGAACACCATCCCTGTGCGTTCTGAGAATGGAACCAGATGATCAATACAACCTACTCCATCCCCCTTCCTCAGCCCACAACCAAGATGCCCGGAATCGGAGCCGAGTTTCCTAAAATGCCTATGGCAAGAGTATAGCTAGAGAGAGCTGAAAGTATCACTTCAGGTTTTGAGAGAAGATTGTTTCCACACTTACCATGCAGAATTCAACTTCAGCTCCTTGTTTTCAATTTAGCATCTTGGCCCCGCCCTCCTCTAGCCCTGGTTAACCCCGAGCCTAGAACTTCAACAAAGAGCAAACATCTAGTCTTCTAAGGGGAGAGGGGAGAGAATGGGAAGGATGAAAATATGAATGCCTGGCTGCATAGGGGTGGATGAGGGAACCTAGAGGTCTACCTTCTATAGATCTTCAACAAAACTGCGTTCAGCCTCATGCTTCACCTTCACTCTCCGCAGTACTTAGTGGTTCTAAGGCCTGAATCTTTCTGGGGCTCTGATGAAAAAATTGTTCATTAAAAAAAATTCTCTTTAGCAGGTATCTGCCATTCCGTTATGCCCCTGCAAATGTAGACATGTTCATAGTTTCCTATACTTTGAGTCTTACTACCCAGGTAAGAACTTCCCAGCATCCCTTGCAGCCAGAGAGCAGGCATGTGACCTAAGATCCACCAATCAAACACACACACATGAAACTCTGACTTGGAAGTCAGCAGCAGGAGGGAACAGATTGGGTTCTGAACACTGTGTGTTCATTAAGTGGCGGTGGCAGCAGCAGCCCCACCAGGTCACTTCTGTGTGAGGTTCTGAGCTGCATTCCTAGGAGTTGAGTCTTGAGCTGCTTTTTCTCCAGATCTCCCAATGAATCATAATAAATAACTCTTAATAAATTCTGCTTAAACCAGCATGAATGAATTATGGTTTGTAAATTAAAAAAGGAGGAAGGAAGGAAGAAAGGAAAAAGAAAAGAAAAAAACTAATAAATTTGGTCAGTGCAAGTAGGGTAGATCTGAAATGTGGAATTGTGTTTGAGGGTGGGGCTTGCAGTTGCCTAGAGCTGAGGTGTCTTTTGTTATGCACCAAGTACTATGGTTGGCCAATACTGCTTTCCTAGAGGAGGTGGATGCTTTCCAACTGGCCGCAAGCTAAGGTGGAGAAAAGCCCCAAGATCTGGAGCTCTGAAAGGCTGACGAAGACAACTGCTTCTTTACTCCCCAAAGAAGCACCTAGAAAGAGTGACTTCAAAGTAGTAGCCTTAGATAGCAATGCGTGTGCTTTTATACCATTTGTTAAGAGCTCTCTGTGAGATACCTTATTCAGACCCAATTGGAAAATTCCAGGTTCAGGGGTGTCTCACCATAAGAAGTTACGATTTCAAATTGTCACAAAGCAGCAGGCATTGAAGAAGGACTAGGAAGGGACAGATCACTAATGTCAGAAGTAAAGAAAGGGAATCTTCCCGTTTAAAAACTGTCCACATAGGCTCTTTGGCTCTGTCTGCCTGCACACGCAATTCACAGGGAGCAAATAGAAGGGAAGCTAACTAAGTTTTCTTAGGAAACCTATTGTCAAAGGTTTCCTACCCGGAAAGGTTTCCTACCCTACACCTCAAGCCTACCCAGCAACCACTTATGATTTTATCCTTAAGACAAATACTAGGCCACTAGATCTATACCAGCATGAGGAAGTATGTGGAAGTTGTGTATTCTCCAAGAAAGTTAGGTTCTTTATTGCCCACCAAGGATGAATTCATATAGGATAATTAGCATATAGGGTAATTAGATGCCAGAGGACAGCTTCTAGGATCACCAGAAAAGTAGATGTCTGAGCTGGAAGTCATTGTTATCCTTGTTACTTGCTATTGTTAACAACTACTTGTTTTTTAAACTGGAAATTTTACAAATCTTGGTTATCCTGTTTCTGCTCCATTATTTTCTAATGGGTGTGTTGAGAGATGATTTGTCCTAGAGCTTTCATGTTTCAGTAAACAATAGTTTCAAAAATCAATATTACTAGAAGTGCTTACTATTTAAAATAAAAGAATCTTCAAAGGAAGAAAGACTGTGAGAAGGAATGTGTTCTGGACTCAAAATATTTTTCAGATATCTTAGCAAGGATGGAGATCTTGAACAGTCTCCAGATACCAGGAAGATTAATCATGGCATTACCCTCTTTCTCATCTGTTGGATTTTTTTTTTTTCTTATTTTTACATGTGGTTAATGAACTGGGAGAGGAAAAGTGGCCTAGAAAGGATTAAGGTGGGTGTGTCGAGGAGTGGTCCTTGCAGTGACTTCCTACCTGGACTCTTATCAAAATGGCCCCACCCTTCTCCTTCTCAACCCAAAGCTTGTGGTACCGTCCATCTAGATGTCAGCTGAGGTACCAGCGAAAGTGGCTCAAACCCCTTTGCAGGTGTGGAGAGAGAATTTGGAGTAGCCTGCGGATGGGTGGGGGTGAAGCAGTTCCAAATCAGCCCTGAATCAGTGTTTATACTTCTGCTGATAATTTTCCTACACATAAGTGCTGTCTCATTCTTTTGGTTCCCTTTATTTCTACCCAACCTCATGAAATAAATAAATAAATAAAGTAAACAAACAAAACCATGAGCTTTGTGGGTGTAGGAGAAGGTTGAAGAAAGCTTGAAGGTCTTTGTGTCATGGTAATGAAATAACTTTAAAATCTCAGCATTCTCAAAGTTAGAAAGATTCTTGGCCATCTCTACCAACACAGGTTCTAATACTACCACCAATTGTTTCCCATTGTTTCATGGGTCTTTCTTCTCTTCTTTCTCGCTTGTCTCTCAGGAGTAATAATCTCAGCCAAACCCTATTAACTATGTCCAGATTTGAATGCAGAACAATTTGGCTTTCACTCTATATTCCATCTTCTTCCAGACTCTGGATCTGCTTCGTCTTTTATACTCAGTTACCTATGAAGGTATTATAATAAAGACTGTTTCTTGCTAAGAATTCTGATGTAGTTTTTCATTGTCCTTTAGTCTTTTTACATACAGTTCATAAAATTAGTTGCTTTGGGTTTTATTCTTCGTTTAGTTTTGTCTTCAGCGTTTACCTATTGTTAGAATGGCTACTGTTTTGGCAAAAACACTCCTAAAAATTTCAGCAAACTCAGAAAAGTACAGAGAAGTAAAAAAAAAAAAAAAATCTGTAGCAGTCCAAACTCGATATCTTTTAAAGAAAGTCCCCATTTCTCCCATGTTTCCTTCATGTACTTCAACCTCCCCTCTCTAAGCAAAGGATCAGTGGCTTGACTTTTTAGAGCCGTCTCACTCAATTGTAGAGAAATACAGATCCTATTTGAGAACCAAGGAGGCGTTTGTCAGCATTAAGCCCCTCCCTCATCTCCATCCATGCCCACGATATTTGGCAGGTGTTCTTCGTAGTTTGTGGTTTGGGATTGTATCTGTTTCCCTGTTTCATTCATGATGGGGAGATTTTTCCTTCTATTTTTATTCCATTTATTGTTTTCATTGGAGCTTTAGGAAGAGGAATGGCATAAATATTTTTTACTCACTTGCCTTTAACAAGAAGATGTGCTTTTTAAAATAATTGTGTGTCTGCTTTTAATTTTGTACTTCAAGAGAAAGTTAAGGGAAGATTGTATACAAAATTTCATTAATTCTCAGTTTGCTAGGTGCCTGATAAAGAGGAGCTTTCCTGGATGGCAGTCAGCACTGTGCCTTCCTACGGCAACTGGTATCCTGGTTAGAATTTTCCCAGGGAGAGATGGCCTCGCTCCCTGGGAGCTATCACCACAGACTGCCCATGCTGCAAGAGTAGACCGCGTGGTCCGCCAGCTGCACACACTTACGTAGCACATGTAGGGAGGACAGAGGCTGTGCCCAAAGACTGAGAGGAGGCATACCTCAGCTGTAGAAAGGCAGGAGCCTGCAGAGAAAGACAATCTGCGAATTGCACATCCCTCCTCCTGCTCCATGAGGATCCATAAACCTCTCCATTATCCAGACCCCATCTTGGGAAGAAGAGAGGAGAGGACATCCTTGGAAGGTGGAGAACTGGCTCTGATAGGGAATCTCAACATCGAAATGAGAAAATTCATTCCCCCTCTCCTTTCTTTTCACCCTGAAGGAGACTGTTACTTAGCATGTTTACTTCTGCCATCTGTAGGAATGAGAGCTTCAGAGCAAGATTAGATCATTTATAGAAAACAGATAAGCTACAGTTTTTGTACATCTGAATTGTAAGGTGTAAATCCTGAGCCTGGAATATCTGTGATTTTAGCTTCATCTTTCTGTAAGAGGCAGCCTACTAGAAGGAAAATTGCCTGGGGCTGGAGTGGACCTCTGTTTACTCCTAACTCTGCTACTAACTAGCTGTGTGGTGTTGGTTAGACACCTCATCTTCTAGTTCTAAATTTCATCAACTCTAAAATGTGGGGGTTGGACCAGATCAGTGATTTTCAAATGTTTTTATTTCATTTATTAGCTGCACCCTTTGGTTAAGCAAAACCTTACTTTGATAGACAGTACATAAAACAGATACAGTTGGGTTTCCTCTGGCAAAATAGGGAAGAAGTGTCTGGGACCATGCGCATTAGGAGTTCCTTGGGTGTCCCCAGAAGTCCCTAAGTCACCGCTAAAGACTATGATCTCTATTTTTTTTATTCTAATCCTCAATATCTGCCCCAGGCATGTAGTGGCTTGCAGCAGCATGAAGTAATCTGTTCTGTGGTCCATGGGCATCTGGGGAAATTGGTGCTAATTTGTCCCTTTGGGAACAAGTCAATTATCTTCATGTTAAAACCAAAAAATTCCCCGAACTTTATGGTGGTTGGAGGTTCTCTCATTTATGACTAAAAAAAAGAGAGAGAGAGAAAGCAAGCACACAAGCTCGAGGTAACAACCTGTGAACCAAAATGAACTAAATACAAACTGGAAATTGGTTACCCTTGTACGATTAACATGGCAGAGTCATGACCAAGACCTAGCAACATTTTAGTATTCCATCATCTTATTGAGCTCTGACAATACCCCAAGAAGTAGATATGATCCTTATTTCACAGTTAAGAATTCAATAGCAGTTTAAGTAGCTTGCTCAAATATCACACAGAGAATCACCTTTCTTTCTTACCTTTTTTCTTTTTTTACATTTACTATCATAAATAAGATGTTCAAATATACAGTTAACCAAAACTGTGGAACTTCTCATCCCACAGAACCTATCATTCAGTTACTCTCAGAGCTTTTTGCACATGAAATGGATAAGGAAAATGTTTGAGACAAACAATCTGAATTTTAAATACAGATCAAAGTCCTTGCAGTGGTGAAGAAAGCCTGTGGGTATTTCATGGAGGTTTACCAAGAAAGCAGGCATCTTCCCCTCCACTTCATGAACTTATATTTTAAGAAGCTCAGCCATTCCAGTCCATGCAGAAAAATACTCTCAAAGGAATATTTACAATGTGGATCTTATATTAAACATTTGGTTTTATATACTTAAATATTTATAAAAGCATATGTGGAATAAATTTTAGTCCACAAACTAGAGTGTGCAAAACATATCAATTTCTTTATTTTGTTAAATCAACTCAGTTTTCTGACTCTTGGCCTCCATCTTTCCTCTAAAATGTCAAGAACATTGACCTCATCCTTGTTGGGACCACCTCCCTCTCCTTCCCAAAATCATACCAGATCCCTGAAGGTTGCCTTGGAATGAGGACAGTTGAGGAAGGGATCTCCAGCTTTTCAAGGTGCCACTGACATCATCACCAGGCCCACAGTGGTACACTGGATTTTGATGGCTCCATTTGGAGTTGGGGGACTTTGCAGAGGATGCCTCCCGCTAGGCACACCAAGAAGCCACTTTCTCTAGCCATGGCAAGCTGCATGGTCATGTATAGTTTCACACTGACCTGTGCTCAGAAGAAGCTAGATTTTTTTTTTTTTTTTTAAAAACACTACTATTGCCGTCCTGAAATTGGAACAAAGGGCTCCATGGTTTCATTTTGCAGTGGGTCCTGCAAATGGTAAAGCTGATCCTGCTTGTGGCTTAATTACCACCCACTCTGCTCACTTTCTCAGGTAGGGCTGCAGTCCTCCTCCACCCCACTGGTCAGAAGAGCTTCTCTCTCTGACTCTCTGCCCCCGTTCATCCCTCTTCCATAGAGTTTGGGGCACTTATTTTTTCAATGGCTGTAGCTATTTACAAAAACAACCAAACAAAAACACAACAAGAAAAGCCAAAGACATCAGGGGCTTCTGCCCTTCAGCCTGCAACAATCCCCCCAAAGGAAGGAAATACAAAGGTTCCTACTTGAAATGGTTCCTACTTGAAATGGGAAAAGAAGAGAAAATAAGTATGTGGGGAGAAAACCCACACCTTAATAATTCGGTGAATTATGTTGTTACACAGATAGCTGTATTTTAATTCACTGTAGGTTATCTTCATGATCCCTTCTGATAATTTTAGCCTATGAATTAGGCCTTTGGAATAGAACCCCAACACATACTGCTGCACCCATCAAAAGCAAGGGCAGAGATCAAAGCTGGGTATTGCTATTGGTAGGGTGACCATAGACATTCTTGCCTAAACTGGGACACTTTCAAAGGGGCATCACTAATAAGTACAGCAGAGCAGTAAGAGTGACTGGGACCACCATGGGCAAACAGGGATTCGTGGTCACCTCATCTATAAGTGGTGAAGTCAGGACTTGAGCCTTAGGTCTGTGGGATTCTCACTGTTTAGATATTAATTAGGATATTAATCTGCGGCTAGCTCCATCAACGGCCATGAGTGGTTTCTTCCACATCCATTCTGTTGTTTTACTGACATGGCCTGAGAAAGACTAGATTCCCAGCTGAAGAATTTTATTCATGAGAAGCCCAAGAACTGCATTCCTCAATTGCAATTGGCCAGTCCTCCAGGCATGAATGAGGAAAGTTTCATCTTCAGTATTTACTGAAAACAGACGCTGAAGTTTGAGAAGCAAATGTAAAGTGCTCATTTCAAAAGCCTCTTTATATACATGTTAAATCAGTTTGTGGGAAAGAGACCACAGAGATTGTTTAAACATTCATCCTGATGACACAACTGTTCTAAAATATGCAGTTCCTTGTAGTTATATGGGGAATTAATTGCATATGGAGGAAGTCATCTTTTGAAACTGGATTAAAAGGAAATAGTTCATAACTCAGTGATATCAACATGCACACCATTGTGCCTGGAACTCAGCTTCGCCTTGTTTTTCTTATCTCAGCCACTGTCTGAAGACGTTGTTTTCTCTCACTCAAGGCGTCATGACTGAACTATGTGGCTCTGTGTTGAGAGAGAAAAAAAAAAAATCTGGGGCCAGAAGGGAAGAGATCTCACTTCGGCACAAGTGATGCTGTCGGGCATCTCTTTCTGACCTTGGGTTCTGAGTTCAGCTCCCTTCTCCATGTCGGCCCCTCAGTGGAGCACTCGAAGAGGTGGTCCTCTGTCCCCCTCGACCCCCGAATTCCATCAGCATGATATAGCAAGTATTTGGGAGCGCAATGTCCTGCCTCACCACACAGCCGGGTTTGATGTTCAGCCTTAAATGCATTACCCACAATTCTTCACAGGGTCTCTTGTTAACCACAAAGCAGTTAGATAGCTATGTTTAGAGAAAAACAGCTCCTTATCTGTTGCACTCTAAGGGAAATCAGCAGTTTCCTAGAGATGGTCCTAGCTCTGCTCTGGGGCTCCGGTTTCTCTATGATACAATCAGCAGTCAACCGAAGCTACATAATGTGGTAGAACTCCCCCATTTATGTCTTACTCATGGCAGTAATCACACTTTTAGTACATCTGTTGTTTTTAAAATTCCAGCCCCATTAATTCTCCCCTTTTTTCCCTTTTTTTTTAAAGATACGAGGAGTTGAGAATACCCATATTCACTTTGAAGTACCCTCACTTAAATGAGCGATTTGAAAAAGAATCGAGACATGAGGCAATCCTGAAAATATGAATAAAAGAATATAAATATTTCTCCAGCCTCTCCAGTCTTCATTAAAATACGCAAGAGGAAGAAACTGGTTTGCCCTTCTATATTTAATTTGGACTCTAACCTCTTTGAAAACTTCAGCAATATGATTAATATTAGCTTATCTTATGGAATGTCTCCCCACCTATAAATAAGTCTATTCATCTTCAGAAGAGCATAAATATGCCTCCCACTTTAAAGTTTTTTTTTTAATATCTCTTACATATAATTGTAATGAGATCTATTTTCAGGACAACAGCTAAGTATCAGTTACATTTCCATTATGCTCTATTAGTTTCATGGTTGGAAAACTTAAGCGCAAATAAGCTTCTTTGGATGAATATGAATACAGCGTTAATCAGAGTAGCATGAATAATTCAAAGAGCAAAGGGACCCTGATATTTGATCTAGCAAGAGCAAGAAGAACAAGAAAAGAAGAAAAGGAGACAGAAGAAGGGGAGGGAGAGAAGAAAAAGAAGAGGAGGAAAGAATAAGAACTTGGGAGTTTTTAATTTCAGATAAAGTCTTAGAAAGTCCTTTTTTTTACATTTTTAAAATGTTACCCCACATAATGTTGGAAAGTTTGTGGAAGGTTGAAGAGGACGGGACAGGCATCAAAAAACCCCTTCTCTACCACTTTATTAGCTAAGCATCTGATTCTACACTTTTCTATCCCCCAGATTCCCCGGGCTCATGTGAGGCCCATGGGGTCACATGGGAAAGTGCTTTTTCTACACAAACACAACAAACACATCAGTGCATTAGGTGATGACTTGAGGCTGCTGATGTTAAAACTGATGTCCAGTGTGAAGTTATAGTCAAGTAGTTAATGGTACTTATAACAACAATATGTGCTTGGTGATAAAATCAACCTGCTCTATGAGACAGCGTGGTCAGCTCCTAAAAATCATATTGCTACAGAAAGAAGTTAGGTATCTGCTGTTTCTAGGGCCACGGTTCACTCCTTTTATTTGAACTCAAACCTTTAAAATGAAAACTTCCACATGGGAAATGAATTATCAATTTTTCCTTTCTAGGTCATCTCCCATTGGAAGAATGAACTTTCCGTCAGAAGACAAAGGACGTGCTTTTCTCCAGAGAAATATCTCCCCATTGATAAATAATGAGCAAACACAGAACACTGAAATAGTGTTCCCGCCAGTAGTGTGAGCCGCGTCAGCACTAACCAGCTGGTCCCTTTCTGTTCTGCAGGCAGAGAAAATGGGAACTCAGCATGGATCCGAGTTCCCAAGGATAGGAGGATTCAATCTGCCAGGTGTGTGCATGGGCAGAATGCCTAACCCCAGGTCATTTTACAGAAAATCCTTGCTCAGACATGGCCAGCAAAGCTGTGGAAGGTCTAGGAAAGCAAGCAAGAGGCCGCAGTTGCTATTTCTGCAACTTGGTTACTCTCTGCAAGACCTCCCTGTGTTTTCTCCAGTTGGTAAACAAGTGTTCAGGGAACAAATTAAGAGTCATGCAAGCCAAGCTCAAATGGTGGGCAGTTCAAGAGTTGTAATTTCTACCGTTCATTAAATTGGTGCAATTATTTCATGAATCGAATGTGCATTCAGAGGTATGGAGAATGTGGAAAACCAAGGTGGCGAAAGAGAGAGAATAGTGAATACTTGTCACCTTCTGCCCATCGATTTCTAGCTACACAATCTAGGAATTGGGATCATACTTAGGAACACACTTCGCAGGCACAGCTTTCACATGTAATTATTGTGTAGAAAGTCTTAAGCAATACACTTAGCTTTTGTCTCACTCAGAAAGGTGAACTGGAATGAGAGTGGCTTTCTGGATAATTCGATCCAATGGAGTAATACCCTAGAGTCTCCTGGTGATGTCAAGGTTCTTGCAGCTCATGCTTTGGAACCCAGTTACATGGGAGACCATGTTTGAACAATGTCCTTTAAGGAATTCAGTAACTAAACCCTGATGGACGGGAGCCAAGACAAGCCTCTTTAATGCCAAATTCCACTCTAGCGGGTCATGTTATTGGATGGCTCAAATTAATTTGGGCCAGGGAAAAAAGGGCCTCCTTTCCCTCAATAGCTGATTTTTTGTCTGAATTATCCAGATAATTGCTTCACTTTTTGACTTTCTTTTGCCTTAATAGAGGAGAGAGGCAGCTTTGCTGATTTAGTTTTGTCTTTTGATATAGTAAAATCATTACCTATAATTCTCAGAAATGACTCTTGTGAAAATGTGTAACTTTTGTATATATCCAAAAGAACGACCCAGTTCCAGATGGTTATTTATTCTTTCATATTTTTTCATTTGTTCATTGTGACTCATTTAGCAAACATTTACTGGACAAACAAAAGACACATTATCTTTCTGTGTCACGCCCATTTCTCCAGGAATCTCTAATCAGCGGAAATATCTTTAGGGTGCTATGAGACAGAAGGAAAAGGTGACAAATTTTTGGAAAAGTTCTCCTGCAAAGGTTCTGTTTCTTTAAAAACAAAAAAGTTGAACTCGTGAAATAAGTGTATTATTTGAAGCTGACAAAGCACCTTTTGGTTGAAAAGATTTCAAGCATTAATGTCTAATTCTGACAACACTGGTCCCTTCAAAATAAATTGCATCTCTCTTTGAAGACTGGAGAAGTCGAAGCCTTCTCATTGTGTCTTTTCCTCCACTGGATGATCTTTTAGATCTAGGCCACTTGTCTTTTACTTACTCAATTTCCCAGATCATCCTGTAGAATCCGAAAATAGAAAATGAGAGAACTACAGGCAGAGTGGAGTATTCTTTCTGTCTCAGCCCTCATTTCTGCTCTCTCTATACCCCTCAAACTTAGCAGCCCATTTGAAAAAGAAAGCAATTCCTACTTCCAGGTAACCAGTTTGTTATGTATCTCTTTTTCTTGAATGATATTGATAATTGCTGTCTTACTTGTCTCTTGTCAGCAAAAACAGCAATAACAAATGGATATCCCCTGCTGAATAAAAGAAGTCATGTTACCTAAGGATCAGGGAGAGGGAGGTTACGTCCCCAGGGTGCCAAGATTTGGCATTAGATTTGCTGATCATTTTGTGTTCTTTAAGTACCATCTGTAGTGACCTGGTGGCAGTTGGGAATTGAAGGAAAAGGAGGGACAATTACAGTTACATGACAACAAAGCCCAACTCCAGCCCTTCAGAAGGGATCAAGCAGAGGACAGAAAAGGTCACATAGGGATTCAAGCATCAGATGAGTAGATGGACTAGGTGATCCTAAATTATTTTTAAATCCTGAGGTTTCTTTATTTTTGTTTATTGTTTCAGTTTTCACCCTGTGTGTGTGAGAGAGAAGATAAAATGTAATGCACATAGAGGAAAGCACATAAATCAAACACCTGTCAAATCACCGTTTAGGTCAAAAGTAGAACATAGCCAGCATGTCAGAAGTCTTCTCATGACCCTTACTAATCACATGTCCATTCTCCCCACTCTTATGGTAAACGCCTTTTCTTTAATGATCTATCCTCTGAGTACAGATGCATCTATAAGCAATATGATTTTGATTTGCCTGTGTTCTCAAGTTTATATAAACAGAGCCACGTACTTGCACTTTTTGCTATTTTCAACCTTATGTTTCTAAGATTGACTCATGTTGTTAGATACAGTTGTCCTTCATTCATTTTGTGGCTGGACCCGGATGAGTTTTGTGGGGGAAAGCTTCGGCAAGTCCTGAGCTCCCATGTCTTAGTACTTAGTACTTCAGTCAGACTGGTTACTACACATCTAGGGTCCATTGAGGAGAATAGAATCCCCTGTAGCTAATTTAGACAGGTAGAGGTTTACTCTAGGTTTGGTTTGGTTTTGATTTTTAAGGCATGGAGAATCACTGGAAGGGCAGACAGAACAGTCTTTGGGGTGGGCTTTTGGTAACCTTCCTCTCCTACCCCGAGCACATCACAGTACTGGGCACCCAAACAATGACCACCACTCTGTGATCAGGATCCTTCAGGGCTTGATCTTGAAGCCACTGCAATTAGAAACTGTTCTGATTAAGAAAGTACCATGTTTATGAAGCCATAAATGCTACAGACCCAAGAACCATTCTGTGCTTGATACAAATGACACCAGCAAAAATGGGCCCCACTGTTTTTCTTCCTGATACCTGTGAAAGGTGACTATGCTTATGGCTAAACCTTTCCCAACATTGCCAAGAAGGACCAGGTACTTCCCATGACATGCTTGCCCAGAAAAAATATCAAAAGCAAAAGCAAAGCATTTGGTTTGTAGAGCCTAAACATTTCTGGAATTTTAGCTGCAGTAAGTAGGAAAATGTCTTCCGCTTGCCAGCCTCTGTGATACAGGAAACCTTGTTACAACCATGGTCTTCACACAGGGGCTCAGGACCCATCATTCATTAATCATGAAAGCACTGGAAGAAATGAAATAGAAGATAATAGAAATTTCAGAGGGCATCAACTTGGTTTTGTGCAACACGCACACATTTGTGTGTGCTGGATTGCATGGAATATGGTTTTCTTACTGTGGATTGAGTTCGAAAAGATGTTTGAAAGTCACTGCACCAGAAGGAGAGTGAAATAGACGTTGAGTTCCGATCCACCAGTGTCCACCCCCACTCCTACTCTTGGACATGGAGTAATACATATAATCTACAATGGGACCTTTGGCAAGTCTTGTTGGCCAGTGTCTTTGAACAGTCCATTCTGGAGCATCTTTGTGTCTAGATCATCCTTTCATCCTGACTAAATCAGAAGCAAGAGACAATGCTGGTAGTTTGGATCCAGTCTTCTCCACAAATTCCTGAAGCTCGGCCGGGATCAGCTCCAGGAAAGCTAAGGCTTGGCGCTCTGTGTATTGCAAATACCTGGCAGAGTGCTGTGACAGCACCACACAGGCTTGTGTCCACCTGCACAGCCTTTGGAGTCACCCGCCATGAGTCCTGCAGTGATCTCTCTGAGACACCAACCTGATTACTTCGCTCTATTTTAAAACATGAAGTGGTACCCTTTGACTTATAGCCATGATTCCCAAACTTCAGGTGTTTAGGTGTTTATTAAAAATACAGATTCCTAGATCTTCTTCAAGTATTTAAATGTAATAGTTTTGGGATGAGGCCCAGGAAAGTGTACTTTTAGAGGGAACCCTGGTGAATAAAAAAACCAGACACTTTAGCATGATCCAAGCAATTTGCCTCTACACCAACCTGACCTCACCTCAGTTTTTCCAGTCTCTTCCTCTTGCCCTACCCTCACTCTCTCTTCCCTTCTCCCTGCCCTCTCCCTCCTGTAGATCATGAACTACTTCTATGTCCTTTTACCCTACATTATCACATGCTGCTTCTTCTAACTGGAACATTCTGCTTATTCTTACTCTCATCATGTAATGCCCAAGCTCCTACTCACCTTAAAGAACCAATATTACCTCTCTAGGAAACCTTCTTTTATATGCTAATGAGGTTTATGTCTCTTTGGTCCTCCATATATTTTATACCTACCTGCATTATAATACATTGTTGTAATCACACTGAATTGTAATTATTTGTTGACATTGTTTTCCCCTGCTAAAACCAGGAGAGTATTAGATGTAAACACTTGTCTTATGATTTTTGTATCTTGCTGCCTGTCATGTATAAAAGTACTATAAATATTTATTGGATGAATGGAATATGTGTGGATGGATGGTTGGATGGATGGTTAAATGAGTAGATACAGTTTTTCTTCTGATGTTGATTTTCAATAGATATTAGGACTGTTACAGCTAGAACAACTAATCTTCCATCTAGATAACTGATACCTTAAAAAAAAAAGATAGCTGATACCTTTGGAAAACATAACAGATTATGTGTTAAGATTAAATTCTATGGGATTTAGCACGAGCCATCTATGCATGTCAGGGCTGGTGTGGAGAAGTTTGATTAGGAACCAGTTATTGGCACAGTCTCAAAATATCTTCCCACAAAAATCAGCCAAGAATCCAAACACAAGAATTCCAAACACAAGAAACACAAAACCATACTAAGACAAGGTCGCCTGGGTGGCTCAGTCAGTTAAGTGTCTGACTCTCGATTTAGGCTCAGGTCATGATCTCATGGTTGTGGGATCGAGCCCTGAGTCAGGCTCCTTGCTCAGTGGAGAGTCTTCTTGAGATTCTCTCCCTCTCTCTCTTTCTCTCTTCCCCTCCCCCTGCTCGCTCACTCTAGCCCTCTCTCCCAAATAAATAAATAAATAAATAGATCTTAAAAAAAAAACCAAACAAACTATACCAAGACATGCAATAATCAAATTTCTCAAAAACAGTGTGAAGTAGAAAATCTTACAAGCATGTAGAGAAAAGCCACGTGTTACATACAGAAAAACAAAGATAAGATAGACAGTGAATCCATCATCTGAAACTATGCAGACAAGAAGACAGTGGAGCCACATCCTTAAAATCCTAAAGGAAAAATGGCTAATAACCCAGAAATCTATACTCAATGAAATACTTTTTCAATCATTACGCAAGCTGAAAGAATTTATCACCAGCAGCACCTCAGTGCAAGAAATGTTAAAGGAAATCCTTAAAGTAGAAGGAAAATGTTACCAGATGAAAATGTGGATCTACTCAAAAAAATGAAGAAACTGTGGAAAAATACATAAGATTTATTTTGTTATTATTTAAATTTCTTTAAACAATATTTCACTGTTTAAATAAATTAAAGCAATGTACTATGGGTTTTATGACATATGTATAGGTAAAATGGATGAAAACAATATCATAAAGTCTAAGAAGACAGAAATGAAAGCATATTACAGATCTGGATGATATGGGAACTTTTTCAACAACTCTACTCCAAGAATTTCAATAACACAGATGAAATGGACAAATTCCTTTAAAGACATAAACTACGAAAGCTCACCAAAGAAGAAATACATAACCCACTTTGCACTGTGTCTATTAAAAATTGAATTTATAGTTAGAAACCTTCTAGGCTGAGAAAGAAACTTAGAAAAAAATTAGTGACATCACAAATGAATTCCACCAAATATTTAGGAAATAGATAATACTAATTCTACACAAACTCTTCCAGAAAATCACAGGGAATGAAATACTTCCCATCTTAATCTGTAAGTTCACTATTATTTTGATTCCAAAACCAAACAAAGACACTGCAAATTAAGAAAACCATAGATCAATATTCCTCATGAACATAGATATTATCACTTCATTTTGAAACCAAATTTTAGAAAATCAAATCCAAGCATATATGAAAGGAATAATACATTATGACCAAGAGAGGTTTATTCCAAGAATGCAGGTTTAGTTTGATATTCAAATCAATCAGTAGAAATGATTGCATTAATACACTAAAAAAAAAAAAGAAAGAAAAGAAAACTGTATCCTCATCTGAATATATGCAAAAATAGAGTTTGACAAAATCCAACATCCATCCTTGATAGAAACTCAGCAAACTAGGACTATAAGAGAATTTCCACTCAATCTAATAAAGAGCATCTAAGAAAAACCTAGAGCCAACACAATACTTAATGGTGAAATACTGAATGCTTTCCACTTAAGTTCAGGAAGAAGAAAAAGATGTGCTTTTTCATACTCCTATTCAACATTGTACTGGTTGTTTAGACAGAGCAATAAGGCAAGAAAAATGGCATTTATCTTGGATAGTAAGGAACAAAAATGGTTTTTGCAGAGTGCATGATTGTCTATGCAGAAAATCTGATGACATCTAAAAAATACTCCTAAAATAAGCAAATTTGGCAAATTTGAAGGATAAAAGATCAATAACAAAATCAACTGTATTTCTATAAGTTAGTAATTGAAAATAGAAATAAAAATACTTGGAGGAACATTAAAAATATAAAATACTTGGGGTTAAGTCTTACAAAATATTGGCAAGCCACATACACTGAAAACTACAAAACATTTCTGAAGGAAATGAAGTATGACCTAAATGAACAGAGAGATATACCATTTTCATCAAACTTGAGGTTCAATATTATTAAGATGGCAAATTTATGTGTAAATTTCAATGCAATACCAATCAAAGTCCTAGCAGGCTTTTGAGGGGATAGAAATTAGAAAATCAATTCTAAGGTCCATATGGAAATGCACATAACCTAGAATAACTAAAACATCTTTGAAAAAGAACAATGTTGGAGGGTTTACACTACCTTATTATAGAGACTTTACCGTAAAGTCTTTATGTAGGTTCATGATAAAGTAATCAGGACACTGTGGCATTGGTGTAAATATAGACAAATACGGCTATGGAACAGAATAGAAAGTACAGGAATAGATCACACATATAACAACTGATGGATATTTGGACAGAACACATATGGCTAACTATTCAACAAAGGCAATTCAGTGGAGAAAGAATAGTTTTTTCAAAGAATGATGCTGGAAGACACATACTAAATCAACAACAGCAACAACTTGGATTTATATCTAGAACCATATAAAAAATAAACTCAAAATAGATTATAGACTTCAATGTAAACCTAAAACTATAAAAGTATAAACCATAGGCAAAGATATTTTATATGCAACACCAAATACATGATCTAGAATTGAAAAACTTGGGAGCGATGAATCATTAAAATTTCAGCGTTAAAAACTTTTACTCTTTGAAAGACATTGCTTGGAGAATGAAATCACAAATCACAGACCAAGAGGAAATATTTGTATCTCATAAAGGACTTGTGTCCAGAATATATTTTTAAAACCCTTAAGACAATAGTAAAAACAGACATCCTAACTGAAAACCCAGTTAAAATAATGGACAGAAGATGTGAACAGATGATATAGGAATGGCAAATAGGCACTTTTCCTTAGGAAATGCAAATCTAAACCATGAGATACCCTTATATACCAATTGCAATGGCTAAAATTAAAAAGGCTTAATGTATCAAATGTTGAAAAAGATATGGAGGAACTAGAACCCTCATACATTGTTGAAGAGGATATAAAATGTTAGAACTACTTTGGAAAATAGTTTGGCATTTTCTTGGCATTTGACTCCTAGGTATTTTCTCAAGAGAAAGAAAAGCATATGTGTGTACAAGGACCTGTACTTGAATGTTTGTAGCATCTTTATTTGTGATAGCCAACGTGTTCATCAACAGGTAAATGTATAAACAAATTATGGTGCCGGTTTCCCCTGCTATCCAAAAGGAGAGCATTCCTATGAAACCTTTCATAAGTCAAAATGGTGTAAGGGGAAAAAGCAATTACCATTCATTTGTATGAAAATATTTTTGAGCTTTCCCAAACCCCAAAGTAACTTCTCTTAGGTTTTTCTGATACCTTAGGACACATCTTGCTAATGGATACGCAAAATGAGACAAAACACAGATGCTCACAGACACAGTTCAAAGCTATGGTGGCTTGATGTTGAGATGCTAAGTGTAGGTCCTGGGGAAGGATCTTGGTGGGGCCTCTCTAGCTGCCCAGGGCGTGGGGCTGCCTCTGTGAAAGCTCACTGCAGAACAAATACTAAATACTATTTTTGCTTTTCTCCTTTTTATCATAAAAGCAAAAATTCTCTTTAGATTTCTTTTGGTTAGAAAAATGGGCAAAAATGTATGTCTTTCATAAAAGTGAGTGGTAGAATGGGAACTTTTGAAAAGTAGGAGATACCTGTCTATTCATTCCAAGGAATACTAATCAGCAACATAAAGGATGAACTATTGGTATGCGCAACAACACAGATGAATTTCAAAATAATTATGCTAAGGGAAAGAAGCTAAACAAAAGAATATGTCAACATATCCATAGGAACAGAAAGCAGATCAATGATTGCCCAGAGTGGAGGGTAGGAAGGGTAGAAGGGAGGGATTACAAAGTGTCATAAGGTATATTGGTTTTGTATCCTTCAATTGATACTCACTATCATGATTTTGGTGATGGTTTCATAGGTGTATAGGTTTGTCAGACCTGATTTGATTGTATACCTTAAACATGTGCAGTTCGTTATGTCAATTATATTTCAGTGAGCTGTTTTTAAAAAGCAACAAAATAAAATATCAAAAAAGTATTCTAAAGAATCCTTTAGAGGCTCTTGGGTGGCTCAGTCGGTTAAGCATCCAACTCTTGATTTTGGCTCCGGTCATGATATTGTGGTGGTGAGATCAAACCCTGCATTGGGCTTTGTGCTCAGCATGGAGTCTGCTTCAGATTTTTTCTCTCTCTTTCCCTCTACCCCTCCCTGCTCATGCTTGCTCGCTCTCTCTCAAATAAATAAATAATTTTCTTTTTTTTTAAGAATCCTTTATAGGTAAGTAATGGTGTCAGTCGACTTGGGAACTGGATGAAGGTAGGCAGATTAAAAACAGAAAAATGGGTGAAGTAGGAAATATGTCTACCAGATACCCTTGCAACAGGAAAAACTATAAAAACAACAAAACAAAGCAAGACACCATTCCTAGTCTAGTTTATACGTCTCTAGAACAAAAGTTATACAGTAAGGGCACACTGTTATAAGTAGCCATAGACTTGAAAAATATCAACATTCCTCATGTTTATCACCACAAGAGGTGTGTCCTCAAGAAGAAAACTAGATCACTGAAGTCAGGCTTCAGGCAGACAGGAGAAGATTCTCTCTTTCTCTCTAGACTGAGCTCTAGGGTCTTGTTGGAGAGGACGACAATTAGTTCCTACTTGGGGATGATGTCCGTCAATAGGCCATTCCCCACCCTTTTAATAACTCCTCCCCGGGAGAAGTACAGAGACTTCTCTGATGCATATGGTTTAAAGTAGAAATAGCTACTTCCCTCCTAACTTTCCTCTCCGGAACAAGCTGTCTTAAGGTGACATGCATTTTCCTCTGTTCCTTCTTGAGGTCGTTTTCACAGGGACAGTCTGCTTTTCCCAAGTAATGGAGAAGCTTGATGTGATTAGATGCTGCCTGAAACTGGGACTGGTAAGTCTATGATTCTGGTGTTCAGTATTAAGAAGATCTCACATCCACCCTCCCACTCAAGCCACGGTCTCTTAGATCAATTTTATCATGAAACGAGGAGTGCTTTTGCCTTCATTTGCTGACTGCTTTTATTTCTCAACTTGCCCATGACTTGGTGGGGAAGAAGATTACATGTTGGGCTCCCTCAAAGACCCAATAGGCCTGGACTTCCAGGGATCAAGGAGAGCTAAGGAGTGATCCCAAGGGTCCTCCTATATGGAAGCAGGTTATGAACTAGGCAGGAAGACTTCCCAGAGGGAAGAGAGCTCCACGATGCAAAGAAATAGCTCTGATTATAGACATTCTTAGAGGCTTTAGCTTTGATCTCATGTTTTAACAGATTGAGGCCAAGACCTTGTTTTCATGTTTGGTCCATTCAAGTGTTAATGGAAAACAATGTCCTCTCCCAGCTGTCAAGTCACATGAGCACCACGCTGCCAACCACCATTCATGAAGTATTAGCCTGAAGGATTGAATCAAGGCAATCTCACACCACAACTTCTAGAAAACAAACAACAGCAACAAAACTTCCATAATTTGGCCTGTAATGTTCAGGGAACGTCTCCGTTTTCATTTTTTGCAAGTAAGTATTAAAGTATTGAACAACAACAACAACAAAAAGTGTTGAACAACAAATATGGCATAGACAAGGTGTCCTGCCCGTGTGCTCCATTCATTTCTACTGTTGAGGTCCCTGGAGCTTTCTTGGGTCTTGTCCTTTCTGAGTCTTGGTTTAGATTTTTCTTCAATTCATTGAACTTCCCCCAAATGTTTCCATTAAATTCCTTCCTCCGCTCAGGTTAACCAGAATGTCTTCCTATTGATTGTAACCAACCAACGAACCAAACAAACGAAAACCACCCTTCACTGGTATAACTTGTTTAATTTAGATATTCAAACTCTTCCATTTCCTCTTTTAGAGCAAAAGGTGCATTTCAAGATTTCAGATGAATCTAAATGAAATGACCATGGTTTCCTCTTATGGAACTTAAATTCTTTGGAGATTGGGTGAAGGGAGTTATTGCAGTTCCTTATATCCAGGCTGTTATAATGGGAATAATTTTGGGGACGTTCTGACACCGTGAGGTTTTTGGTATCCCTCAGTGTTTATCAGGGTGCCTACCACATTCCAGGTATAAAACCCAAAAGCACATCCTCCATTACCTTCTAGCAGCATGGCTGCTATGGAGGTGCTATAACATGAAGGCTAAATTCTTTGTTAGAAAATACCATGAAGTGTTACTTCACCAATTGCTAAGATACTGCCCAATGGAGTTGCTACTCTTCCTTAGCATCCATAGACCATTATCCTCCACTTGCATTCATGTTAAATGAATTAAAGTTCTATTGAATAAACTGCTGACCACCTTGCTCTGGACTGTCTTTTTATGACCTAACTCTTGGTTTTGCTTTCATAATGAAAAAAGTGACCAAGGTTCCCAAATGTCAGATGATTTGAACTACTACAGCAGTTTTGGAGATTTATTTTAAAGAAGTATGAACAACATATGCCTTCAAGATTCAAAGCATCTGCCGAAAGCATTTACACTTTGCATCCTTGATCTGCAAGCAGATTGTAGAATAATTCTCTGCCACCTGAGTAGGGGTGGTGTACTGGATGAAATGCAGATATTATAGAATCTGCATTTTTTGCCCTTGGAATTAGAAAATGCTCTACCCACATGCAGTAAAGAACATTTATGTTAGAAGCTACCTCTTTAATTTCTAATATGGGTAAACAATACTGTCTTTCCTGAGATCATTACAAATATCGAATCCCGTTAAATCAATGGACGCATTTTGCTTGAGGCCATCTTGTGACATGCCATCAGCGAGGCCCCTAAATCGCAATGTTGACGTGGCAACAAGGTTTTTACCGTGAGTTTTCCAACCAGGCTGTTGATTCTTTTTTGTGGGCCTCATAGCTCTGAACAATGACTATTTTCAGCTAGTCAGTGCACTGCTAAAAATCCCCTGAGTTCATCAAATTATCTAGTCTTACATGAAACAGAATACTTCTTATTGTGGTGAATGTTAGAATGCTGGAGATGGACAGAAGGAAAGCACACATGTGTTGAAGGTGCTGTAATTCTGTTTGCTTCAAGAGAGTTTGAGGGCTTCCCTTTGTCATAGAAATCTCAGAAAACAAAATAAGTGATATCAAGTTTGTCCATATGTCTCTAAACTGTCGTTGAAAAAAATGCACGAGTTCCAGAGTTTGATTATAAGTACTTTTTAATGGATGGAACCGATATTCGTAGTTGCATACGTCTTGAGAATGGAATGGCATTGTCTGTCTTCTAGTTGTGCTTTTTTAAGATGGCGATTTTGTCCCCACAAAGGATATTCAGTGTGGTGCATGAACAATCAATCTTGTAACACCGAAAAATTAAAATAAACATATTTGGGGGAAAAAAAAAGAAGGACACTCATGGTGATGAGCACTGGGTGCTATATTTAGGTGAAGAATCTACAGTCTACTGAAACTAGTATTACATGATATGTTACCTAGAATTTAAATAAAACCTTGAAACTATTGAAAGCAAAAAAAAAAAAATGTTGTAGATTGAACTTGACCTCTTCAGAACTACTCTGGCTTCCCTCATCTACACTATAGCTCAAATTTACTGCATCCTGCAAGGTCAAGAAGGCAACTGGACCAAGATTTCCCTCTTTGCCTCCAACTCCACCCTCACCAGTCACTACACTCCCTGGCATACATAACAATAATAGTTCTTTATTTGCTTCGTCTATTTTAAGCCATCAACAAATAGACGCCACTCTCTGAAACTCCTATCGTAGCAATTCCCCCGAATTGCAAGAAAGGCCATCTGTTGTCTCAACTATCTGTGGAGCTGAAGTGAAGGTTTAACTTAATGCTCTTCAGCAGAGCAATAGGAAAACATCCATCACCCACTGACAGGTCAGTTCGCCTGCCCCAACGGGCGGATGTCTGCAGTTGCACACATTAAGGAAACAGTGATCACCCCAACTATACAATAAAATCTAAAGACTGCAAGAAACGAAGAACTACTCCAAAGGGGCTAGAATCTTCCAGAACACAAAGGCTATTTCCTAATTGTATATCTGGTATGTTCCATACTCATATTAAATTCTCTGACGAGGTTAGGGCTCTGAGGGACCCGACGCACTAGGCTTTTGAGCTTTCTGCTCTTGAAGTAGCATTAGCAAAATGACTCTGATTGTTCATCCTCTGAGGGGGCAAGCTGGGTTTGCCAGACGGCGTGGAAGCCCTGAGAGAGTGGTGAGAGGCAGGTTCCACGAAGTACGCTGAGTTTCCTTCCGTTTCCCACCATGAAACTTCTAAACCTGCTTTTATCCATACTCTTTTCTTCCACTTAGCTAAAACAAAAAAAACAAACAAAACCAACAAAACACTGTTAATATTTGTTAAGCATTTGTTATATAACAGGTAGTATCTTGAATACTTGTTATATATAAGCTCCATTAATTCTCAGAAGGCTCTGTGAGGTGACTGCCTCATCAACATTTTCTTGGTGAGGCCAGAGGGTCCCAGCAACGTGTTTAGTCACCCAACCAGGAAGTCTCAGAGCCAGATTCAAACACAGTTATTCTGACTGCAGAGCTCATCTTATTTACCATGCTGGACCAGATGATTTCTGTTATTTTTAAGAAATTAAAACTCTTGGGGTGCCTGGGTAAAGCCTCTGCCTTCAGCTCAGGTCATGATCTCAGGGTCCTGGGATTGAGCCCTGCATCGGGCTCTCTGCTCAGTGGGGAGCCTGCTTCCCCCCCTCCCTCTGCCTGCCTCTGCCTACTTGTGATCTCTCTCTCTCTGTCAAATAAATAAATAAAATCTTAAAAAAAAAAAAAGAAATTAAAACTCTTACCCATTCTGAATTTATTTCTATTGTTTTAAGTCGGGAGTTTTCATTGTAAGCCCCAGACAGAAAGCCATTCTTTTAGAAGAATTTATTAAAGGCTGTTGAGTAGCTCCTGGGATTGCCAGGGAACTGGCTGAATTCTACAAGTCAGGAATAATGCCCAGAATCGACCAATGGGACTGCTCTGGTGAAGACCTCAAGGCTTCCTAGGACCCCTAGACTTCGCAACCCTGATGCTGCCTCTGGAGTTGCCACCCCTGCTGACCCAGGCCTTGATTAGCCTTGATTAACCTGCAGCTGCAATTGCGGCCAGAGTCTCCCTTGCCATCCCTGCTCCCTGCATCAGGGATCCGAGATTCTCAGTCTGAAAGGGGTACCTCCAATTGCGGGAGCCCCATTCATAGCTGTAAAGAAATTGGGAAAACAGTGAATATACAGCATCTTCGGTTCTCTGCTAATGAATCATATGGCCTTCTACCAGAAAGCCTAAGGTGGGCAAAGAAAAAGAATGACAAATGTCCATTGAGGCAGAGTAGCACTAACAGATGCCAACATCAAAGGCAGGGGTGGAGCCTGGCTTCATTCTCCAGCAAAAGCCTCGAGAAAGGAAGTCTACACTATGAATTTCTGGCCTCAGGAAGAGTTGCAGAGGCTCCTAGGAAGACCATGATATATCACAACAGGAGGAAAGCGACGCGGCTCAGGCCTGAGGAGCAGCTATTTCCCATGAAGGCTTAAACAACAGAAACCTGAGTAAAGAACAAAAGCCTAGCCATTGATATAAAACATATGATCTGTGTTTTAATTGGACTATCAAAACATCCCACTCTTCTCCAAAAAACAATGTTTCTGAAAGTGCCCCCTCTACTGTCTCTAGGAGGCAACGACTTCTTTCCGAAGGCTGTTTGGACTCCTAGGTTCCTGAAGCAACACTTCTGAGGACCTGAGGAACTGGCTGCCCCCCCACCATGCCACAATGGCGGCAAATTCTTTTGGTGAGTTGTAAAAAGCTCCTCGTCCTCCAGTGTGAAGTTTGCTCTGCCTTGGGTCAAAAGTAAGAAGGCCTGTTGACCCTGAATTATCGTATTTGAGATGATTTGTAGGAATTCCTTGCTCTTCTCAAGGAGAGAGGAGAAAGGCAACAGCCTCTGTAGAAGCAGTCAGCACACTCTTCATGGAACCACGTCCTTGATGCTGGTAAAGAGGTATGGTGGGGTGAGGGGTCCCGGGGAAACAAACCTCAGCTCAGGCATAGCCGCTGGATCCTCATGCCAAGATCTTCCCAGAATGAGCCTTTAGAGGATTTAGGTCTTTGAGTGTGGAAAGCTGGTTGGGAGCCAGCACACCTTCTCTAGAGGCACAGGAACATTAGGGCTTTCTTTCTTTACCTAGTCTCTATTCACGCTTTGGAAAAAAATATTTTCATATCAATTTTAACATCCCGCCATTGCAGAGCAGCCACCTGTCACCTCTCACCACAGATCAACAACCACAGTTTCCCCAAAGTCTCTGGCAGAAGGTCCTGCTTGCAGAGGAAGCAATTCAGCAGGGCTCTGGAAGACAGCCGAGCAGCAGCGGGAGACCTCTGAAATCCACAATTTTAGACTCTCGGGGTGGGCATTTTCTTGTGGTGTATTAAGTAACACACCTACTCAAGTTACTGTGTGAACTCAGTGGACAGCTGCCCTTTCAGCAAGAAGGGAATGCCTGACTGCGCTCTGCCTCCCTTCCAGCTCCCACCCCGCCCAAGTTCAAGCATAGGCTCCTTAGAGAAGGATGAACTGGAAAGAGCAGTGGAAAAAGAATGAAACCTCAATGCCAACTCCACCAGCTAGGAGTTAGCCAGTCGTGCAGCAGCCCAAGTGGTTGGGGACTCCCCGCCCACACCCACTCCACCGACCCCATGCAGAGGTGGAAGAAAGACTACATAAACCCAAAGAAAGGCGGAAGCCGTGGGAAGGATCCACTCAAAATAGATGTCCTCATGTTCATCCTTGAAGAACTACCTGATTTAGGATGGAAAATGGTGGTTCAGAGAGTAGACTCTGGAGCCAGAATAATGTGGGTTCAGATTCCTTCCAGAATTGGCATGACCTTACACATGTCTTGCTTAATCTCACTAAGTTTCATTTTTCTCTTTCATGATGAAACTAATATAGTGCTGCCTCATAAGATTGTTATGGGAAATAAATGAGAGATTAAATGTAAAACAGGTGATACCTGCTAAGCTCGTACTTTATGTATCAGCTATTTTAATGTTTCCATGGACAGTGGAAGACTGGCATAGTTAACGTGTCTCTTTTTCCTTGGCTTGGTGGATGAGATATCTTTTCCTTTAAGGTGGGGGGTCATGTGCTATTTACATTTCATATTTTACATCATACTATGTTTCTGCTTAATGATAAACTCGAAAGGAAAGCTTTTGCTCTGTGCCTCTTGCTTTGTGCTTTGTGCTTTGTGATGTAGATGCTCTCCTCATAGAACTTCTTCCTGAAATGGATTCTGATGGGTTTAAAATATGAATTCTATGTGAGAGGGAAAATTTAGTACCCAAAAAGGGAACCCAAGAAGGAAGGTGAGTAAAGAGAGGAAAATGCGTGGAAATGTCTTCTTTACAAGAAGACCCCCTTTCTCTCCTGTCTAGACTGAGTCATATAACATTGACCAATATAGTGTGTCATAGAAATGCTAATGCATAATGGAAGTGATGATCAGACCTGAAGAGAGTTTACTTCTGCTTTTATCGTGCATTCCCTTTACAGCATGGAGACCAGAGTTCTGCAGTGAGGTAGAAGGGCATGAAATATAGATTGTCAGGCCTTTGGGGATTCTGAGGAATGAAAGGTACTTAATAAGGATAAAATTCATCCTGAGCTTATTACTTCTGCCCTCTTCCGTCTTGGAGTCTCTTGTATCATGAAATAAATTTGGCAATGAAGTAGAAGAAAGAGATCATTTTAAATGATGGAGCAGGAAGTCTGTTCTTGGGCAATTTTTGGCAAGTTTGAGGATAGAGAAGGAGGGAGATAACGAGACTAGCTCAGCAATTCTCCAACCTTCTTATCCTTTATCCCTTCAGTGAGCTTGTTTGGTCTTTCCTATTAAGGAGAGAGCTATAGAATAGCTTTCCTTTGTTTCATTTCAGAAGGAACAAATGCTATGGGAGGCCTGAACACAACATAGAAAGACATAGGAAGTGAAAATGAAGGAAGGAGGGTCAAAAAGAAAGGGCGTCTTTGGTGGATGTGTGATTTGGGGAAACTAGGATTTGAGGGTCATAATGTAGAAGGAAAAGAATCTACTAATATACTTGACATCAAATTTCTGTTCAGAATTTGAGGGCTAAGATTTCTTTAAACCTTTTGGAGTTTCCCCACAGCCTTTCAACATACAGTGATTTCCAACTTGAAAACAGTTGACAAAAGGGTGATGAATAAACAATAGAAAAATTCTGTGCTCCAGACCAGAGATCAAAAAAGACTTTATTTGGACACTTCTCAATTTAAAAAAGAAATCCCTTAGAGCGCCTGGGTGGCTTAAGCAGTTAAGTGGTTAAGCATCTGCCTTTGGCTCAGGTCTTGATCAGGGTCATTGGATCCAGTCCCGAGTCAGGCTCCCTGCTTATCAGGGAGACTGCTTCTCCCTCTGTTTCTCCTTCCCCCCTGTTCATAGTCTCTCTCTCTCTCTCTCAAATAAATAAATAAATCTTAAGAAAAAAAAAATAAAAGAACTCCCCCTTTTTTCCCCATTGGGGAACACTAAACAATGAGAGCAAATTTATACCTTTTAATTTTTGTAATGAAAATCCTATTCTGATGCATGCTCAGATCTACAGGGGATATGATATGTCTCCAATTAGCCATTTGGAATTTTAAGCAAATCTCTCAATCACAGGTACCTAGATATGAAATGCACCATCCAGGTCAATTCATGCAGGCTCCACCTGCAGCAGAAATCCCCTTACATGCATGAAACGCTTGTATTTGATGCTAACTGAGCCTCTGCCTGATCTTTCAGCACCAGGAACTCAGTAATTCCCAAGGGACATCCTTCCTTTAGGAAAAGCTATCATTCAAAAGGTTCTTTCTTGAGTCAAACCTACCTCCCTTCCTATGCCCTCCCATGTACTAATTGGATCTCGTTCCAATCGTTCCTTAGCACTTCACCTCAGAACTCTAAAGTGAGCAACTCTTCTACAAGGCTGCCCTCAAAGTAGGTGGAGACATTTCTCATTTCTCTCACTAGTTTTCTCTTTTCAGGTAAAGACATAGCTCCCCTTTCTTCACCCACTCCTTAGTTGATAAAATTTCCAGATAATTCCCCATCCCCAAAACTTCGTAGAAGTTTCTTTCTTCCTTAACTTTCCCCCCGCCCTTTTAAAGGACAAACTTTCCTAGAAGAGCAAACAAAACGTTCTTTTCCACGATCTGATTGGGCTTAACCATTCCATATGCATTATGGCATGTGATAGTGGATTGTAAAAATTTTTATTGCTCTGCATTTGAATAGAGGATGACTGCATTTGTTAAACAAGCTCTTTCCAAACAAGTCATAATAAAAACTTTATAGCATCCCACTTCATCACATAACTTTTTAATGCTTCTCCTTTTGTTTGGTTTTGGTCCTGGTTTGTAGTCCTTCTTCATTTTTTTTCCCCTTGAAGTATCAGAGTTTTTCTAGAAATTCCCATGGAGAGTTTCAAGTTGGAAACCTGGTCCTAAACGTCTTTTCCTTGAGACCCTCTCCTGGGTTTTTGGACTATGAATCAGACCGTGTGGAAATAATGATGCCATCCGCGTGGTAGGGCCCAGTGCAGGGCATATGTGCAGTATAAAGTCCGTTTATATACGGTTTGAAATTGTATCCCAGGGTTTGGAAAATGCAGAAGTTTATGTGATGGATATCATGACCACACATGAGGTCCTGAGGTATTGTGGAGATACACGTGTATCTTAAAGTATACATAGCTACAAGAATATACATATCTGTATATATAATAATGCAAAGCTTTAAACTATCAAAGCCTTCAGGCAAATATTTTACAACTATCTGATAGCAGGTATTTATAACTTAACCTCTTGACTTCGGAAGTTGAGATTTGGCACTGCCAACACCAAGTAAATACCAGCCATGATTTGTGGAAGAAATTCAGGCCACTGGCATCAAATAATTAAGATGGTCTTACTTTGGACATTTGCTCAAATGAGTAGAGGAAGTACAAACATTTTTAAAGCACCAAGACTGAATGTGAGATACCTCTCTGGGATTCTGATTTTAAATGTTTATCTTTGGGCTTAAAGAAAAAGCCTCTGTCTATGAAAAGACTAGGATAAGTTAAAAGATTTAATGAGTCCTTTCCCTCTTCATCACCCATACCCCTCCCTGAAACATTATCAGTATTTGTGGGGATGCCGGGAATAAGAAGATAAGCCAGTCAGTCTAGCTTCATTTAGGGAGAAAGACTCTGTAACTACTTTAAGGTATCAAATGGAGAACAGTTGGAAAAGCAAGCTTGATTAAAGACAGCTAACATCATTTCAGGAAGGGGAGTCGTGCCTAACTAATTTGTTGGAATTCTTTGAGGAAATCACTGCACCAGTGAACTGGCTGGGGGAAGGGGGGAGATTATAGGCTGAGTTTTTCAGAAAAGGCTCTACAGAATTCTCTACTGTTGGTTAAAATGTTTGAGGACTGAAGTCATGGAAGTGTAGGACAATTGGTATATTGGACTAAAAACTGGCAAAGGGGGAGGAAAGAAAGGGTAACTATGAACAGAAATGTGTCAGCCTTGAAAGCAGGATCAGAAGTGGAATCAGAAGAGAAGCTGCATCTGACATATGAACTAGCACTTTCTGGGGTCACCGAAGGTGTCCCCCGGAGACATTTATACGGAAGAAGGTTGGAGTGGGGGGGTGGGGGAACTCTGAGAGAATGGCATGGAAAGCAGACGTTCTTTCTGTGGGGACTTTTCCTCCACTTCGAAGCGCCCTGCATTATCCATCATGTTCTAGTGGTCAGCCTCAGCTAGGTAATACTTTTTTTTTTTCTGAGATTCTCCAAAATAAATGCACTAAGCAATTCTATTTGATTTAAACCCTAGCATAGCATGAACCCAGAGCAATCTGGATATACTCTAAGATGAAATTAGCTTTTTCCTTTTCTGAAGTTGTTTAAAGAGATAAGAAAGAGAGTTCATAAAACAGCATTTTATCCCCTGCTTTCAGTGATTCAATATGGCGTCCCCTGGAGATTGACCATTCTGACGGGACCCTGTGGAGCCTTCTATCCTGTCCACCTCCATTCTTTTCTCCTGATTTGTCTGTCCCTCTGCTTATTAGTGTCTCTGGCAGTGTCCAAAAAGGAAACTGAAGGTTTTAAAAAAATTAATTTAGTTACAGGTTTTGCATCCTTTCTACAAGTCAAGGTGAAATTCTAGGGGGGCTAGCCATTAACTTTCCTTTGAGCGTTCTGTTTTCTATGATTATGGGAAAAATCCTCTGCACGGACGGACCCCAAATAACTCCCCTCATAGGTGCTGGATAAGATACAGGTTTTCTCTGAAAGAGACAACTTATTAAATTTTATTTTCAATTAAATTAATAATTTGAGGAGAGGAATAACAGGAAAATAAAGTTTGATGAAGAATCTGGGGGGAAGATTTTTAAGAAACCAATGCCTCAGGGGCCAGATAGGTGACACTGATGAGGAAAGAGGTGAATCCTCCATGGTGGGAAAGGGGAGCCTGTGGTGCCTACAAACTCATACCACCCCAGGGAAAGCTGTCCACATCCGGAGGTGTCTGGAGCACTGGGCTGGCCAAACCAAAGCCTCCGCTAGCTGGATGAGGCCTTTGGGCCTCCTTTGTGGGACCTCTGGATTCAAGCAATGGTTTCCAAACTATTGAGACTGAGGACCACTTTTCATTGTTTAAAAAAAAAAAAAAAGTGAGGATTCCTAACATAATAGTTTCATATTTGTCGACTAAGAAAATTCACAGAAACAAAATGTTTTGATATATTATTGTAAAGTGCAAAAACGAGTTTTGTGGTATATACTGAGCCTGGTGCCGTGAATAGAGATTGAACATAAAACCACCCCTTCCCTAGTCTAGTGAGTGTGGTGACCAAGTGAAGAGATAATCACCAAAGACTGTTTACTGGGAGAAAAGAAGTGAGCATATGGTGCTGTGGGGTCACATAGAAAGAGCAGCTAACTGAATTTTGGCAGAGTTCAGGGAAGTCCTCCCTGAAGATGGGGCAACTCAGCCGAGACTAAAGTATCAGGGGCAGTTAGTCAGCACTCGACATATGTGGAAGAACAGATTCTAGCTGTGGTTTCCAATGGTTTCTTCAATGGAAGAACAGCGTGTACAAAGTTTCTGAGGTGAGAAAACAGATTTCCTCTAGGAAATGAGTAGATCAGTACAGCTAGAATAAAGGGAGAAAAACTAGAAAGTGATAGGGTATTGAATCTAGAAAGAAATACAAAGAACAATCACTGACCAATCTATATGTATTTTTCACAGAGCATATTTACTTGGCTTTAAATCAACACCAAAATGGCTAGATAAATCTTGAGACTCTGACAAAAATTGCAAGGCTCTCTCAGATTGGAGGTTCAGACTTTGGGAACCAAGTGTACAGCCAGTGAACCTGTATAGCCCAGTTCATTAGTTTGCTAGGCCTGCCATAACAAAGTACCACAGACCGAGTGGCTTACATGACAGAAATGTGTTGTCTCACAGTTCTGGAGGCTGGTGGTCTGAATTAGAGTTTCAGCAGATTGATCCCCTCTGAGGTCCGTGAGGGAAAGATCTGTTCTAGGTCACTCTTCTTGGCTTGTTGAGGGTTATCTCTGTGTTCACATCATGCTCTTCCTATATACATGTCTGTCTTCAAATTTCCCCATTTTGTAAGGACACTAGCATCTTGTACTAGGGACTACCCTAAAGACCTCATGGGAAGTTAATTACCTCTATAAAGTCCCCATCTCCGAGATAGTCACATTACGAGGTACTGGGTGATAGGATGTCATCCTATGAACTTTAACAATTTAACTTGTCATACTCCAGTTAGATGACTCAAAGAGAGTTGGGGAACCCAGAGCATTTTGTCAACTTGCTAGAGGTTTCTGGGTACTTGGAGGGGCAGGGGGATGGGAAGAGACAGCAAGGAAGGGGAAGAGAGGGGAGGGGGCTGCAAAGACCAAACTTGGCTCTTACCCTACTCTTGCCTTCATTTGGCCCAACTCCATGATTCTTGACAAGCTGGCTATACCAAACCACAGGGAGTAATCACTGCTTCTCACAGATAAGGAAAAGGTTGAAGTCACTTCCTTTCTCTTCTTTCGTACCGTCTAACAACCATCTTGCTAACAAAGAGGATCTTCTCCAAATGAATGCCTCCCTCTTGTCCTAGGAGAGCCTAATCCAGAGTTAATTTTGACCTTGGCTCTTTGGTGAGAGTCACCTAATCAGAGCATTTCTCAAGAGAGATGTGGTCTCCATATCCTTATTTCCCACAGCAAAGAGCTTCCTTTCTTAGGGCTCCCAGTAACTTGGGCTGTCAGAATTATGTAGTGTCAAAAAGACCACTTAGAAATAGGCACCCATCCATTTAGTTTGAACAAAAACAAATTAAATGAAACCAATACAAAGAAGGCAGATTTCAGTCGTATATGAGGATCCACTCAAGAGAGGGCAGTTAATAAAAACCAAACTATTTGAGGTGAGTTTCGATACATTTTTTTTTTTAAGGCTTGTTTAGGCAGAACAGAATCAAGGTTTCTCTGTGCCTCCATGGGCAGCATCTTGTTAATTGTCTTGAGGAATTCTCTGGAAAACGTCAGTTGATTTGAACCCTTCTATTATTTTTATTTAATTTCCAGATGTGCTCTGATGGTCTTTGGAAAAGAAGCTTTCATGATTAATATCCCCAGCAGGGCTCAATCAGTAGAGATTCTGAGATTGTAAGTACTATTTCTCCTTATTTTCAGGGTCTATTTAATCTCTTTATTTTTCCTTCAAATAAGAGATGACACTTCATTGTACCAGGTAAAAGAGAAGAAAGCAAGGTTTTTGAAAATGAGGATAGGGCAACTTTTTCTGAGAAAAGCAAGGAAAGTGGGATTAGTTTTCCTTCCTGTTCCTGGCAATGACCTCCTAGGCAGGTAAAGTAAGAGACATTTTGGAAACAAAGCTCAAGGCCAGGAAGGAGTCATCCATTCTTTTCGAATAAGGAGGTAAAGGAGAAATGCTAACTGGAGGCTAATTTTCTCAGTGAAAAAGGTATGATTAATTTTTAGATGCTTCCCTTCCAGGCCAAAGCACTGTAAGGATGTCTGCCTCTAAAGTTCATTTTCAGCCCTCCACCCGGAAATGGACTTGGACACGTCTGTAGGTGGCTGTCCAGACCCATGCCAGAGGCCACCTGAGAGACCAGATGCCACAGAGCAGTGCTCAGGATATTCAAGGGCATGGCCAGGTAGGTTTTCTTGGAGCCCAAGACTAACGTTTCCCACTTGAGGACAGAGCACAGGGGCAAGTTGTAGAGCTTAGACCAGTGCCCGGCATGTGGTAAGTGGTAACTATAGGGCTACATTTGTGACCGAAAATTGCCTGGGAACAGGTTAAAACTAAAAGCAAATCATTTTTAAGTTGGTTTTCCAGCTTCCTGTCTGCCTCTTAACAAGCAATTCTATGTAAATGGACTCTGTGAGCCCCTGAGCTGAGTGAAGCTTATTGTCATTTTCATCCTTATTCTTTCACGAGCCATTAAAATGGAGATCGTGCTCCTTGGGAGATAAAGGGGAGCGACTGATAGTGACAACGTATCAAAGGTTGATCAGATGCGAACTGTACTAGGCTCTGTGCGAACTGTTCCATTAAATGCACTCAACACCTTGAAATGTAGCCTTAGAAAGGTAAAGTGATCGGATAAAGTCACTCAGTTCATGGGTAGACAATCCGATTTTTGAGCCCAAATCCATCTGACATCAAAGCTGAGGTTCAAACACACACTTTGTGTGGACTAATAGTTTGTCAAAAGTTTAGTCTTGATGGAGAATCAAGAATTATGGAGCTTTTCAATCCATATACAGTTAATTCCTGTTATTTGCAGTGGTAATGTGAGATATAAAGTCACCATAAACACTGAATTAGCGAATACTGAATCATTACTCCTAGAAGAAATGTATGCTTAGGTTCCCTCACGTCTCTGATCACAACACTTTTTGTCAACCAATCAATACATAATCTTGCCTTATATGTATTTCTGTTTAAAGATCTCTTACTTAATATATGCTATTGGTTAATTAACACTGAACTCATGGCCAAAAGCACTATAACTTATGCCTGAATAAAACTTATCTGTATTTTCTTCATAAGGCACTTCACGGTCTTCCTGCACTTAAGAACATGAGACAGCACTACATGTGGGGAGGGGCATTTTAAAAAGAAAAATTGCCAACGAAAAGCATGAAAATGCAGAAACATGGCACTAAATAGACCACAAAAAGGGCATTTTTCTACTTCATGGGAACTGAAACAGAAGGGCAAGATATCATTTTGTTTGGGCTTAGCTAGGAATAGTGTGTTGGGCAGCTCAGATTTTTCACCATTCTGTCCACGTTGTTGGTGAATGACTACAAGAGTGCTACAAGTATTGATTTTAGAGTGACAAGTAAATTATAGAGAGTAGGCCAAATTTGTAATTACAGAATCCGTGAATAATGTGGATCTATTACTTCCTGACATAATTATTAAGCTAGTTCAGGCAAAGAAATCCCACATTTCAGAAGAAAAATGAAATACTGCTGTTTCATTAGGCAAATGAAACAGTGCCTAAATGTTTGAATGCAAAAACCAGATAATTGCCAAATACCTTCCTTTAGTTTTTGCTTGTTTAAGTTCTCTGGGTCGAAAGGTGCAACTCCTGGTTTATTGCATTGCTTCGTCTAGAAGATGACTTTTATCAGAGCACTTCCCTCTGAAATTTCTAAAATTTCTTTTAAAGTAAGTTCTTAATGAACTTTTTGCCTCTTGAAAGAACATTCATGAAACAAAAGATTCTATAAGTGCAATACTCAGTTTTAATTTTTATTCTTATCATTTCTTCCAGATGCCTCTGGATAGCTGCTCAGCCCAGTTTCAGTCAAGAGCAGTTATCATCAGCCATTTCTACACTGTCCAAACCCTGGTTTGGACACAGCTCATTTGAAACTTCATAGAGACCACCAGACTCAATCTTCTCCAATAACAGAAACAGGAGGAATTAAGTGCAGGATATTTGGTTGACCACTCACCTAACACACATACTCATTTTCGGAAAACTCTATGAAACATGGAAATCAAGATGCTGAAAACCAGAGACGGTATTTCCTAAATTTTTTCCTCCTCATGACTTTTCTTCATTATAAATGGTGACTACTTGGCTAATAATGGTGAAGTATCTATGGAGAAGAGGATGTTTTTCAGAAAAGTTTGCCTTTCCTTTGACTGATTGATGTGGTAGAACATGCTCTTATTTCTGCCTAAAGGTTAAAGTCAGTCTTTTCACCTGGAATTGAAGATTTTCCAAGATTTGGACCCTGTTTTCAATGCATTCTTATCTTCCACCACTACCTTATTTAGAATCTCTGTGCCAATCACGTGGCTATTTTAGATAGATGGAGAATACTGCATAAAGCATAACTGTTAGGAGTTTAGAGTCTATTGGAGGAGATGAGACTAACACCCATAAAAGTGAAAGGGGTTATATGATTAAGATTCTTTAATGGGACATAGACATAGAGTTTATGCAGGTTCAAAATCAACACACACACACAGAAAAAGAGAGGAAAGAGAGAGAGAGAATGGATTAGTCAGGGAATGCGAGGTAAATTCAAAATGGTTCTTGAGGAATGGTAAGAATTTCCATAGATCTGAGCATGGAGTGGATTGGAGGGGAAGAGGAGAGAAGAGTGAATCCAGATGGGGGAAACCAAAACACTGAATGTCTGCAAGTGGGACAGCACAGGACGTTGGTGGGGATGTAAACAAACCAGCGTGAATGGCAAAGGCAGTGCATCCCGAAGAGCAGGGGGAACTTGGAGACACAGGAAAAAATTTAATTGAAGTGGCCAAATTAAAAGTAGGAGCAAAAAAAAAAAAAATAGGAAAGAGCACTCAAAGTTGGTGAAGTAGAAAATGTAAAGCCAATGAAGGCTTTTAAGAAAGCAACCTGCACTAAACTGTAGATCACTGAAATAGACACTTAGTGATTTTTTACTACGTGTAACAGGATTTTCTGCATCCAACCTGCTTTTGACAAATTCTTATTGAATGCCTATTATGTGCTAGACATGACAAAAGCGACAGAGCTATATGGGAGTGAACAAGATCAGAACGAAGATCAAAATGGTCTTTATACTCCTGGAATGTATATCCTAGTCATATTCATTTCCATTATGTCTTTCTCTTTTGACTCAATATCTCAGGTGGGAAAGTCTTCGGTGAGTGACACCTTCGTCTTTCTGGGTTTGTAAATATGTTCAAGTTCAACTTAGCCTTCCAAGAAGTTGCTATGTGAAGACATAGCACTCTAACTAACCTAGGAGAAGCCTTCTCTGTCCTCTCCAAACTGGACAGGAGCCTCTCAGCAGTCCTCAACAACCCATGCTTCTCATTTCCAGATAGTATTTAGAAATAGCCCACTCTTGTCCTCTCAGCTTTCTTGGCATCTCCTGTCAACCTAATCAGGCTAGATAAAAAGCACCCCGGGGCAGAATCTTCCTCCCTCTCCACATTACCACTGCAGGTGCTCAACAAATGTTTAAATAAAATGAGTGAATGGAGGGATGAATGTGAATTTTCCTTATCTGAATTTTTTTTTCTTTTCCAGAGAGAAAAGATATATCTAGCACAAAGAGGGAAGATAAGTCCCATCTTTATGTATGTGATAACACTTTTGAAATGTGTTTGGTTGTTCTTATCAGGCTGTTTGGAATGTGGTAACACAGAGCTGGATGTCTTGCCTTAAGGTGATTTAAAAATGACAAATCTCGTGCATTTTTTTCATTTCCTTAAGAGCTGTAATATTAGCCCACCCCATAAATCACCACCGTCGGTTTGGTCTTAATGCCACAGGTATTTCTGTAATACAGACTGTTCAATAAATTATCAGGCAGTTATTAGTAAAAACAAGACAAATCTGATTTAACTATAGGCATCCTCTTGGAACCTTCTAGCTCTGAGGTTTGGATTTAAAACACTTTGGATGTCACCATGAGACTTGTTACTTCCAATTCATTGTCTATAATTCTCTTTGGCAGCTTTGCAAAACAAATCTTGGAAAGCGCGGAGAGAAAAAGCCATTCTTTTCCTAGAAAACTTGGAGTCTTTTTAATTCACTCTGGATGCCAAGGACAGTGAATGGAAGTTTTTGTCTTGTTTGTGTATTTGCTTGCCGCTTGGCGCACTCATTCTTTTATTTGTTGTGTTTTTTTTAAGGGATTACTTATTTATTCTTTCGATTTTCAAAACAAAAAACAAAAAACAAAAAACCCAGCAAATATCCTTGATTTTGGCAATATGCTCGCCAAACTCTAGGTGGCGCCCCACAAGGAACCCGTGGGGGTGGGGGAAGGAGCATGGCTGCCGAGCTCTCAGAATGTAGTGAAACCACAGAACACCCAGGCTGATTCTGAGATGAGGGTGGGAGCTTCCCGTGCGGGGGTGTAGGGTGGGACAGAAGAGGATGTGTGCTTGGGTTTCATTTGGAAAAAAAATACATCATATTGCAATATGATTTACTTCCAGATTTCTGTTTGAAAAATGGTATAAAAATACCCAACTTTCCTCGACCACCACCCTCCTCGCCTCCTGGATTAGGTTGCTGTGCCTTGTATTTCTTCATTGCAGTCGTAGCACAATTGTAACTCTCAAAGCATTTAATTTAATTACTAATTATTGACAAATTTAATTATTTGTTTAATATCTTCCCTCTGTGGACTGTCAGTTCTGTGGGGCAGGATGTGGTTAAGTTGGTCCCTGCCCTGTCGTGTGCCTGGTGCCTAACGCAACACCTACCAAGGGGTAGGCACTCAAGAAATATTTTTCTTGTTGACTCATCTGCCTGTTGCCCAGAGCAGTTCTTTCATTTGGTCATTTATGTAGGCAATCCTTTATCGCCACCCTTTCCTTTCCCACTGCAGCCTACACTTGTTTTCCCCCACCACCCCCAGCCATGCTCCCCTCCCAATCCTCCCACCCTACCCCATTCCCCACCCCTCACTATCTCCCTCCCATTTATCGTGTGTGTTTAAGATTTTATTTATTTACTTGAAAGACTGAGAGAGAGCATATGCGGAGGGGGAGGGGCAGAGGGAGAGGAAGAAGCCGACTCCCCGCTGAGCAGGGAGCCTGACTCAATGCTCTCTCCCAGGGGACCATGACCTAAGCAGAAGGCACACGGCTTAAGTGACTGAGCCGCTTAGGCATTCCTTATCCTGGGTTTTATTTATTTATTTTTAAAAAGATTTTATTTATTTGACAGACAGAGAGAGAGAGAGAGAGATCACAAGTAGGCAGGGAGGCAGGTAGAGAGAGAGGAGGAAGCAGGCTCCCCGCTAAGCAGAGCCCTATTTGGGCTCCATCCCAGGACCCTGAGATCATGACCTGAGCTGAAGGCAGAGGCTTTAACCCACTGAGCCACCCAGGCGCCCCCTTATCCTGGGTTTTAAAAGTTAACAAACATAAACATGGGGAAACTAGATGTCTGAAAGCAATCTTCCAAATAATCCTATCTTCAAAGTCTAGGGAAAGAACTGTAAAAATTAAGAAAAGGGCAGTTTTGCCAAAGCAAAAGAGAAAGCGGGACCTCCCCTGCAGCCATTTCCACGGGTATCACAGCTTTCCCCAGCAGGTGCCGCCCCTCCTGGGTTTGGACAGCTGGAGGCGGGAGAGCCCTTCCCTCTGAATGGTCTGGACTGGGGACAACTGGCAGGAATCACAAGTGGCTTCTTGGCTCACCGCAGCGGTACTTCAGCTTTCATAAACGGCCCATCTCTCGAGTTGCAAGGTTCCAGCGCATAGGGGATTTCCCTTTGTTGGATCCTGACCTGCAGAGCTGATCCCAAGCCAAAGCCATTGGTCTGCCTCTTAAAGGCAAAGGAAGGAAGGAAGGAGGGAGAAGGGGAATATGAGGTGGGGGAGGAAGGAAGAAAGGAGGAAGGGGGTAAGTAGGGGGGGAAAGGAAGGAAGGAGGAAGGGGGAGGGAAGGAAGGAAGGAAGGAAGGAAGGAAGGAAGGAAGGAAGGAAGAAAAGAAGGAAGGAAGGAAGGAAGGAAGAAAAGAAGGAAGGAAGGAAGAGAAAGAAAGAAAGAATTCAAAGTTTGGAGAATATTGATTGTTATTCCTGAATGAACACCTAGCATGCTTATTTGTTAAAACACATTTTAAAGTTAACATGAGCTGAGAAAAAGTTACTAGGATATTGGCAGCCTCTCTGCTCCCCACCAAAGTGATGTGAGTGGAAAGACAAAAGTTTGTAAGAATACATCTCCCAGATCCTTATATTATTACCTACCCAAGAAACAAAACATTAATCAATCAATCAATCAATCAATCAAAACATCGATGCCGGAGCCCTCTTGCAGAGAAAGGCTTTGAGGCAAGTGACTTGCTCAAAGCCACTCAGTTCAAGAGTCAGGACCAAAACTTAGGTCTTCCAACTAGTTCTAGGCCCTTTCTTTCTATGTACGGGCTGCAGTTTTTCAGTTTTTGTTAAAATGAATCTCAAACAGACCACGCGCTATAAATGCATCGATTGCCTCGACTCATTCTCCTGTGTAAAACCTCACAGGGAAGCTAACTTCTGATGGTGAGGGAAAAATATTGTATCCTTTACAAAATGGTCAAAAGAAAGACAGCTCGATAGCATTAAAATGTCATATCCCCCCTGTGAAGAGGAACCTAGCATTATTGTGTGGGTAATAGAGAAATAACTAAAGAAACAGATCTCAGTTGATTGCAGATGTAGTCTGTGCCTTTGGAAAAAAGAGTCCAAAATATTTCCAAACATTCTCACATAGACCGCCTGCATCTGTCCTATGTAACCTGAAAATGATTTACCCTTGTGAAATCATTTGTGCGAACCTGCCAACAATATGAATGATTTTGTTTGTCTACTGTCTCAAAATAATTGATTTTATATACACTAAGCTAATTAAAATAGCCAGGCCCTTTCTTTGCAGAAAATCCACAAACCTACTTTTAATTGCGCCTCAGAGGTCAGGAAAGCAGCTCATGGAAGAGTCTAGAATTTGTTTCAACCTATTAAGATAAACCCTAAAAATGTGTTTTTAATACATTGATAAAAAATACATTAAAATATTTGGTATTTTTAGTCAGTCTCCAACTTACTAAAGGGTCCTTTCCCAAAAGTTAGTGGGTAAATGGGTTGTCTGGAATTCAGAGTGCATTTTCCCATAGAAACAATGTCACCCATAGGACTTAGTTCCCAGACTACCCTTAAAGCTCTGTTTAACCCATAGTGTAACAGACTATTGTGCATTTTAAAATTATCATTTGAAGTTTAATATTCTTTATTAATTGGTTCAAAAATAATCGATTGATTTGTATGTTATTTTAAATGCTAACTTCTGGAAAGACCAATTTCAATTCTAGGTTTTCGCGATGACAGATGGATAGTTTTGAGTAATTTCTGTAGAAGGCTTTTGGGGGGGGGTATTTTCAAGGTTCTAAACAGAGATGCTGCTAGGTCTCTAGTTGTTTAATTCCATCTGATCACTTATGATTAAAGAGGGAAACAGAGAGAAAATCCGTGGGCCCCACTTCAACTTCTGTCAACACCACGGTAATAGGACGAGAAATGAAAGAGAAAGAAAGGAGCAGAGAGGTTAAATTCTGTGTGCATGCGTGGGAACAGAGAATACCTAAGCAGTGAATGATGAGGAAGGAGGGAAAGGAAGGGACATTGGTCTGTGTTGTTCATAAAGAGCCAGGGCCGGCCTTGGGCCACCTTGTAACCATCTAGGAAGTTCACAAAGCAAAAGGAAAATATTAGGGGCAGTCCTTTGTGATCTTATGCCCTGATGCTTAGGGTATTTAGTAAGAGGTGTTTGTTCCTCAGGGGCAAGAGTTACCTGATTTAGGAAGATCTGGACTCCCAGTTTGAACCCATACACATCTATTGAAGACTTAGTGTTTCAAGAGCTGAGGAGAAAGGACCAACTACAGAACTTATCATGTGATCGTGCTTAACTTTGTGAAGATAATAATAGCTAACATTTACTACTTGTTTTTACTTATTTAATCTTCACAATGACTCTATGAAATGGATTATCACTCCATTTCACAGTTAAGGAAACTGAGGCACAGAGAAGATAAATAATTAGGCATAAAAACATATGGCTAGTAATGGAAAGGGGGTCAATATTTGACCCCAGGTAGTCTGAGGACAGGCCTCGTGCTCAAAACCATCATGCTATCCTCTGCCCTGACAGTTCTCTGATCGACACTCTTGTCTCTTGTCAGCAGTTTCTCCTGCCCCAATTCCATCTGGGATTTGGAATGCTTTCAGAGAAGTGGCTGTGAATGGAGACTGGAAATGGAAGAGGCATCCAAGGTCATGCCTTTCAAGCTTCCTTCAAATTCTACAGCTACTGTGAAGAAAGTTGCATTCCCACAGAGAACATGTCAGACTGGAAGAAAATTATGACAAAAGGTCTCCAAAAGGACCTCCGAAACTTGGATCTTATCTAATTCCACAAGCCAAAGCCAGTTTCCTAAATCAAAAAATGAAACAAAGTACATCTTTATCAAGTATTGTTTTGACATTATTCCCCTTTGTATGACTGGACGGGCACTCCCATTGTCTCTTCAAATAATTTTTAAACACTCCTGAACTTTGGCTTGGAGACCCTCCTTTGAAACGAATTTTCCTCCCTGGACAGACTAGCTCATATTTTTTTACTTTAACCTGGCAAAAGTTATTATCCCTCATAAAACTTTACCCTCTCTCTTCTCTAAGCCATCACATAAACCATTCCTCCTGCCTCTTCTCCAGCTATATCCATTACCCTGTCAAGTTTCCATGAGGTTAATCTACTAGTGAGAATTTAAGTGGGCTCCTGGGGCAGAGTAGTCTCACCGTGGATTGGGCTCAGACTGTGAAGTCAGTCAGTCCACGTTCAAATTCCAGTTCAAATTCACACAGTGCTCGATGTGCCATGTGGGGTGAGCTATTGAACTCACGTCACGGTTTCCTCACCTGCAAAATGAATACGATACTAGTAGTGCCGGCCTCACAGCTGTTCCGAGGACTGAATGAGGTCTTGCGTGTAAGGAACTAATTCAGGGTAAACATATATAAACTTCAACAAATGTTAGTTCCCATTATTACAATTCTTTTGGAGTGCAAAAATAATCGGAGATGGGTACAAAGAGATGTTCATCCCACCATTCTCTGTAAGAATGAAAAATGAGAAGAAATGTAGACCCAATCATAGTTGAGTTTTACAACTAGAATACTGGGACTGTTCAGATATATTGGTGAGTTTTTGAAAAACGAATGACAGAATCTATAGAATGTGATATTGGCTGGGGTGGGGGGTGATGGAGGAGGAGGTAGAAATGTTGCTTAGAAAGAAAACATGGGAAAGGGCACCCGGGCACCTCAGTTGGTTAAGTGTCTGACTCTTGATTTTGGCTCAGGTCATGATGTCAGGGTCCTGGGTTAGAGCCCCGCATTGGACTCAGCAGGGAGTCTGCTTGAGATTTTCTCTCCCCTTGCCCCTCCCCAGCTTGCATGCACATGCTCTCTCTCTCTCTCAAATAAATACATAAATCTTAGAAAAAGAAAAAAACATGGGAAAATCCTATACCAAAAAGTAAATTATAATCCTTTCCACAGAGATAATGTCTACGGAATGAGCATAGGTATTGGGATTGTAGATGATTTTTAAAAATATTTTATATTTTTCTCATGATTTCCAGATCATGTCCTTTTTGTAATTAAGAAAATTATATGCTATTGAAAAATACTGTATTTGGTTTAGTCTTCTCTGATGATCTCCTCCTAGCTCCAGTTAATTCAGACAGACACCTTATCCTCCTCCTTTACTGTCTTTCTCACTCTAAAGATTTATATTTCCTCTACACAGCTGTGGTTGGTTTTGAATAGCCGACAGAGTCTACAGAGTATAGATATATTTACATGGGTCCTCTCTCCCTCATCAGACCTCATTTCCACCAGAGTATTTCCTCTGTGTTTTCTCTATAATTGTGCATAGTGACTTGGAAGATCTTCGTCCCAAATGTTAACTGATTGATGTCATGGTAAGTAATTCAGGGAGAAAAACTAACTTGCTTAAATTGGCTCATTCTTAGCACTAACATTTATTGGAAGCTAGGGCTCAAATGTTAGAAATGGAGGGGCTTACCAACCAGTTGGGAATCAAGCCTTGTGCCTGAGGTGATGCTATGTATTTATGCAACTCTTTCATTTCCTCCCGGAGCACAGAAATGTCACATTTCCAAGGCCCTTTGCATTGAAGAGGGTCGTATGACTAGCTCTGACCAGTAGAATGGAAGGACAAGTGGCACGTGCCACTTCCAGGCCCTGAGTCATTGTGTATATTCCTCCGTGATCTCCTGTCTCCCCGCTGGCTGCACAGTGCCAGCATGACCTTGAAGCCAGAACTTGGTAGAGTCACAAGATGGAAAGTGTCTGGGTCTCTGAGAAGAACCACCCCAGAAAGTTACTTAAACAGAAACCTCTGAAATGAACAGTGTTATAAAGCTAAGACTTCTATTATATAAAGACATTGAGGATTATTTGTTCCTCCAATAACTCTACCCTAATAACATAAAATTATATAAATAGTAAGGAACTCAAGATAACATATTCTAAGTGTCAAACAAAAAGTAGTATATAATTATGCTTTACTTTTCCCCAAGAGCATTCGCTTCCTCGCTTTACCCAGTCTTCTATAAACCTTGATGAGTAGTTATATATCTGTGGTTGTGTCATGATTTAAGAAACTGGACTTCATCCTTTGAGCTAAGCTCCAACCGAGATTTTCTGACTCCAGATACTGTACTCTTCCCCTATAGCGTGCTAACTCTCTGCCTCTATAACTACAAAGTTCAGAGCAGTGACTAATGATTGAACTACTTATACAAAAGATAATGTCTTGACTAACTTGTTTAGGTGGTATTTATGAAGCATGGTTCTACAAGAAGTTAAAAGACACCCCCAAAAACAGAGTTCCGAGGACAACCAAGTTTGGGAAACACTGGATTAAACAAATGTGACCAGAAGTTTTCTACTTACTGCGAAGTTCTCAAAGCCTTTTACTTACAAGTTGGAAGCTCAAATGTGTGTGGTGTGAGCTTGTCCCTTACATTTGACAATGGAACTCTCTTACCATAAGTCATCAGGAAGAGTGGGGGCTGAAATATACTTTGAGAAAGATTGTTCTAGATAACTTTCTCAGTTCTCCATTGCCCCCACTTTTACTTTAGTTTGTTCCCTTTCAGAGTATATTTCTCAGCTAGTGTTGGGGACAACAAAATTCTCAAATAAGCCCATTTAACCAAGATCAATGGGGTCCTCTGGGGGATTTAAAAAATTGCATTTGTTATTATTTTTTTTAGCTTATTCCAAATAAGACAGGGCACATCATTGTTACTGGAAAAAAAGAAAATATAAGTAAGCAGGAAAAAAAGAGATGTAAATCAACCACTCTCACTCAACATAACCAGCATAGTCAACCTGTGGCATTTACTACTGTAGGGGCTGTTGGGGCAGGGGAGAGTAGGATTTGAGGAGGATTAGATAATTTTATGAGCGTGACTAACATTTAAAGCTGTGTGAGCTAGAACAAAAAAGATACAAGGAAATGAAGTCTCATGTTCCAGGATGTAAATTGATCACATGTGGAGGGAGGGGCAAGAAGGAATTCCCACCTCGCAGTCCAGCGTGGGATATTACACAATGCGCCAGGTGCAATAGGCTTGACTTTCCCTCTTTATTTTCCTTTTCCTTTTCTCTGGTACATCTGATTCTGGCTAAACAGGAGGTAGGGATATTAGCCCTGACAAATAGCGATTTGATCCCACAGGGCAACTCCTATTGAAAACCAAGATAACACAAATATTTTCAATTCTTCAAGTTGAACCCAGACTAAGTATTTTGTTTAGTGGGTGATCTTTTGTTCTTTTATTAAGGGAAGATCATTTTATGAGAGCTGAGAATATTTTTATTCCTAGCATGGGAAGAATTTTTAATTCCCAACCAACACATTTTCAAGCAAATAAAATGAACTGGAGAGTTTGTGCAAGGTAAGGTAAGATCATTTTAATTGGCTGCGACTCTTGAGCAAGGATGAGCGCAATCTTGAAGTGCTGGCTATTTCCAACACTCCTTTCATCTTAAGCAGAAAAATAAAATGTTTTTGAGCTGTGGTATTCTGAGCTTGGTGATGATTGAAGGCCCTAGAGGAAGAGATGGCAGATTTTATTGGGCTGAGTGGGTTCTCACCCTCCATCTCTCTCTGGGAAATTTTGTGAAAGTATTCAACTTCAGCGGTTCAGTGAAAAACATTTGGGCCCCAGGGAATCAATGAAAGCTAAGTTTTATAGAGTGAATCTTATCTGGGACCAGAAGAATTAAGACACAGAACTATGGGAGACAGGCAACAAAAGGAGTAGCAAAACCAGTCTCGTGGTACAAAAGGTTAGTCTTTTAGCTTATAACGAGTCAATTTCTCGGCGTTATGTTTTTTCTCTATTAAGACTAAGGTAAAGAATCATTCACGTGAGGGATGATGGGCTTTTTTCATTGCAGAAACTTAGTTGACTTTTTCCTGAAGTCTGAATGATTTGGATGTGTGACAATCCTGCATCCCAATAAAAGCCCTAAATATTTGTGTCAGGAGGGGTTTCTCCTCTTGATATCCAGCAATCTTTCTGAACCTATGGCATTGGCAGAAAACTCCACCCTCCTGCCACCTCTTTCCTGCCAGCCTTATCTTGCACCTACAATTGGCTACATGACTCAGTTCTGACTATTTCTAGCTTGGGAGATTCTAGGAAATATTTTTCTTTTTGATAAAAAGATATACGGGCAGAAAAATTTTTTTCCTCTGCTACCCCTACTTCTTCTCTTTGATGTGGTTGTGAAAGAATACGATGCTTAAAATTGTGACCATGAAATGACAAGCCTGAGGATCAAAGGCACCACTGTAGGGCTGACAAGGTGACAGGGCAGAAACACCTTGACGTTGTGATGTTGTCCTTAAGCCGCTGTTAAAACCATGGGACCATGCGCCTCTTGGTTTCTTGTTGAAGCCACTTCCAGGTGGATATTCCATTGTAGCCTAAAGCCTTCTAATTACAGACGTCAGTGAAAAGGTGTTCATGTATTTCAATAGAGGCGTAGAACCCTGAAGAAACACATGGCCCGTGGCTTCTGGCCATTTCGAGTCTCTGATATTCATAGATGTACATTGGTATATTCCTCCTGGAGAAAGTAGACAACCAGGACTTGCTTGACTGTGGTGTGAGAATCCATTGACTCATGTTGGCACAACCCAAGGCCAGGAACACTCTCATCCTCATCATCGCTGAGGAAGCAGCAATCATGGATGTTATAATTCAATATGAGAAAGGAAAGGAAGATTCTACTCCACATTTCACACAATGTTTCTTTAACTTTTCTCTGTTTCTTACTTTGACTTTGACATCTTTTATTTTCCTATTTTGCCGATTCTGATGTTACTTCTGGCAAAGCAATAAAAAGAAGCTGGTTGATTGACTCAGGATGATGCCAAAAATGTATGTATGGAATGTTAGGATATGTTCTATTGAATAAGCAGAAATTTAGTTAATCTTCAGAGGAATCCAACCTTCCCCTCTCCCCAACACCGTCATTGCCCAAATTTCACACCCTCTAGTCCTACTAAGTGATTTCCCAGACTGGCCTGTCTTCCACTCTTCATGTCCTAAACTAAAAATCCAAAGCTGTTATTATTGAAGATGGTATAACTCAAAGACCTGGAAAAAAATTCTGCTCTAGGGAACAGATCCATTTTAAAAATTTGTTTATTTCAAAAATTCTTGTCCTGATTTCTCTTCCTTAAGAGTTTGATTGTCATTATACGTGAGCAGGGAATTATGATATATGTCCTACTTTATAATTTAGTTAACTTGAAGACATGCAACTTTTTTCTCTTCCATCTGTCAGATTTTTGATTAATAGTGATACCATCCTGAGCTCAGCCCAGAATCAGAGCTGATGAGCAACCAAGGCATTCAAAGTTCAGTACTGAAAATAATGCTGAGGAAATTCAGTTTTCCGAAGGACAAAAGTTTAGCGGTCGCTCCTGAAATGTGTAAGAGGAATTAAAACTGACCAGAAAATGTTGTCTGCAACACTATGAAGGTCTGCTTCACATGTGAGGGACTTGGTATGATTTGTGTCGTGTGGTTTTAGCTCTGTTGAGTGTTTTTGTTTTGTTTTGTCTAAAGGCTTTTGTGCTTTTGTTTTGCAGATAAAAGAAAGAAAGTTTTGCTTGCAAATAAACAAGCAAGGCTCTGCCCAGCAGCCAAGAGTGCGTTGTGCAGGCACTGTTCTTTCATTGCAAGTGTTGATTTACCAAAGGTCACCTTTCTTCTGTATGACACAGGCGTGACCCGACATAGCCACCTCTCAAAGTGTGGTGGAAGCCTCTCGGTTCCCATCAAACAAAGGAGCAGTCCTTGGAAGTTCAACAGCGAAGCTGCCATTAGCTGGATGGGTGAGAAGTCTCACGGTGATTTATCATACCTTACCTAGAAGGAGTGCAAGTCAGGAAGCTTTCTGCTCTGTTTCCTCTGTAGCCAAGTAGGGGTGGTAACAATGCAACCTTTCCTCACAATGCAGCTGGAAGGAATGATGATTCAAAGTAATAATAAAAAGATGCTCAATGTCAATGAAGACAACAGTGAGATGCCAGGAACTCTCTCATTCATTGTTGGGGGAAATACAGAACAATACAACCACTTTGGAAGACAGTTTGATGGTTTCTTACAAAACTAAACCTATTCTTACTATACCATCCAACAGTCATGCTCCCTGACATTTACCCAAAGGAGTTGAAAACTTATGCCCACACAAAACCTGCACATGGATGTTTATTGCCGCTCTATTTGTAATTTCCAAAACTTGAATCTAAACGAGATGTCCTTTAGTGGGTGAATGGATAAACAAACTGTATTATTATCCATATAATGGAATATTATTCAATGCTAAAAAGAAATGAGCTATCAAGCCATAAAAAGACATGGAGGAAACTTAAAGACATAATACTAAGTGAAAAAAGCCAATCTGGAAAAGGTACGTATTATGTGATTCCAACTATATTACATTCTGAAATAAGCCATGTTAGGGACAGAGTGAAAAGATCAGTGGTTGCCAGGGGCCTGGGGGAGGGAAGGAGAGTTTAATAGGGGAAACACAGGGGAGTTTTAAGGAAATGAAACTATTATGTGTGATACTATAAGGATGGATGCATGTCATTATATATTTGTCAAAACCCATAGAATGTAACCAATGGACATCCAAAGAGTGATCCATAATGATAACTATAGACTTTGGTTGATAACGATGTGTCAATGTCACTTCATTGATTGTAGCAAAGTGGAGTATGGGATGTTGATGGTGGGGCAGGCTGAACGTGTATGAGGCAGGGTGGGGCAGGGAGAAGAGTTATGTGGAAACTCTGTACTTTCCACTCCATTAGCTTAGCAATTAAAAATAAATAAATTTTAAAATAAATCACTACCAAGCAGAAAGTAAGTATAATCACATAATCGTATATAAATTAATAAAAATAATTGTTTCATGAATGCTTTAGGATTAGGTTTAACCTTATATAACAAGAAAAACAACAATAAAATGGACACTTAGAAAAAGATATATTTTTCTCCCATGTAAAATAGGTATACAAATTGGCAGTCCTGGGCTAGAATGGTGACACCATAGAGACTTTGTAGACCTAAGGCTCTCACTTTAGCACTTAACTACTATCCCGTGGTCTGATATGGATTGCTGGAGCTCCAGCCATTACATCTGTGTTCCAAGAAGCAGAGATTGAAGAAAGGGAGAATAATGGCATGCTTCCTCCATAGAGACGTACTGGAAGTTCCATATTATACTTCCGCTCCTATCTCATTAGTTAGTTGCTTAGACAAATAGTTGCACCTACCTATCAAGGAATCTGGCAAATTGTTAGCTATTTAATTTATATTAAATTTTTAAAAATAGAGAGTTTGCTTAAAATCAGTGCTTTCTTTCTACATAAAAAGGGAAGAAAGAATATTAGAGTAGAGAGCTAGCAACAGTGCTAGATATGCAGACAAAATGCTGTGCTAGATACAAAGTCTATAAGGACATTTGATTGATAGGGGAAATAAACAAGCACACAGACATTATATATGGCGGCAGCTTGTTAATGATAGGGAGGTTTCAAAAGGGGACGTGAGTTTGCCCAGCTGGGGCGATCAGTGAAAGCCTTCTAGAGGTAAGGACACTTTACAAGGATCTAGGGGAACACAGAGAATTTTTGGATAGTAAGAGGTGGAAGAGAGGCCAAATTGGTATGAGAATGACATGAGAGAAGGCTAATTGTTGTTTGATAATGAGGGTTAGGCCTGTCATTGGCACGTATACTCGGCACAGGCATTTCCTAGGAAGGAGAGACTTAACGTCTGTAGTTTGGGCACATACCCTAATGACATCAGTTTCTCTCTTCATAGTGTGTCCATCATCTGTATGGGGTGGGAAGTGAAGGAGAATTCCGTTCAACAGCACATAGTTAGAGTACCTCAGGCGAAGGGACTCTTTTTTTTTTTCTTTTTGTATTTATGATAAAACACCCAAATATATATCCAAGTGGGGATTACCAGTCTGGGTTGGATCCAAGAGACTTTGGTTACCAGAACTATTTCTCATCATAAATCCCCAAACAAGTTGAGTTTTTCACTTCCTTTCCTAATCTGCCATGGAGCACAGCTGAGTTGCTCGAAGTCATCTACGTTTTGGCAATGACTACAATTCCAAGATGACGGAGCGATTCTTTTCCATATACATCATTATTATTTCTAATATAAATATTTATCAAGCACTCACTGTGCAATAGAGAATGGCTCCTGCTTGGTGGTCTTCCCAGATGAGCAAAATAAACACGAGTAGAGGCCAGGAGAAGAGGTGGGACGAGAACCTCAGTTGGCGGGAAACAATAGGAGCTGATTCTCCACCCCGTCCCCTTTGATTCCTGTTAGATATTACTTGGACCTCACTGCCATCGTTCAGATATGTAAATTATGTGTGCTTTTATTTGTTTAATATGTACTTACAGAGGGCTTTCCACATGCGGTGCATTGTTCCAAGCTCTTTACAAATGTTAATTCATTTATTCCTCACAGGAATCCTTTGAAATAGGCACTAAATATAACCCCATTTACAGATAAGGAAACTGAGGCATAGAGTAATTTTTTTTCCAAGGTCACCAAATAGTAAGGGTCCAGAACCAACCGGTCTAACAGAACTTTCTCTGATGTCAGAAGGATTCTGTACTTACATTGTCCAACAGGAATCGCCCCTGGCCCCATGTGGCTAAGGAGCACTTGAAAGGTGGCTTATGTGTCCGAGGAACTGAATGTTTTATTTTAATTTTTAATTTTTTAAATTTATTTAATTTATGTAATTGGTTTAAATATAAGTAACCACATATGGAGGCGCCTGGGGGCTCAGTCCTTTAAGCATTTGACTCTTGGTTTCTTTTTTTTTTTATTTTTTATTTTTTTAAAGATTTTCTTTATTTATTTGAGAGAGAGCGAGAGAGAGCATGAGAGGGGAGAAGGTCAGAGGGAGAAGCAGACTCCCCATGGAGCTGGGAGCCCGATGTGGGACTCGATCCCAGGACTCCGGGACCACGACCTGAGCTGGAGGCAGTCGCTTAACCAACTGCGCCACCCAGGCGCCCTGACTCTTGGTTTCGGCTCAGGTCATGATCTCACGGTCCTGGGATTGAGCCTCGCATGGGGCTCCATGATCAGCAGGGAGTCTGCTGGCGATTTTCTCTCTCCCTCTGCCCTTCCCCACCCCAGTCCCAAAATAAATAAATCTTAAAAAAAAGTTTAGGGGCGCCTGGGTGGCTCAGTGGGTTAAAGCCTCTGCTTTCGGCTCAGGTCATGATCTCAGGGTCCTGGGATCGAGCCCCGTGTTAGGCTCTCTGCTCAGCGGGGAGCCTGCTTCCTCCCCTCTCTCTGCCTGCCTCTCTGCCTACTTGTGATCTCTCTCTCTCTCTCTCTCTCTCTCTCTCTCTCTGTCAAATAAATAAATAAATAAATCTTTAAAAAAAAAAATGTTTAGTAGCCACATGTCTACCTAGTGGCTACTATCATTGTCCCAGCAGCAGAAGTCCATGCTCTGGACTACTGTGCTAGGGTTCCTTCCCCTTTTTCTCTCTTTTAAATACAAGGGGGATACAATCCCCAAGAACTATCCTCAAGAACATACCCTAAATACAATCCCCCCCCCAAAAAACATGGGGGGATTCTTTTGTAAAGCAGAGTTCCTGCCGGGTGCGTTTGCTGTCTAATTATGATAACCAATGTGAGATGTGGCTTTGTGGGAGAAAATGAACTAATCACTCAGATGGTGCCATTCCCCACTTATTCCCTGGCTATTGAGGATGACTCCAATGAAGTTCTATTTCCACTGAAAATTTCTCACAATTTGTAGCAGATGAGAAAGTCAACAAGGAGAGATTGGGGACTGATTAGGTCATGCATAGTTGGTGGCAAAGCAACACTTTAAGGAGCAAAAGGCAATGTTACAGTACCTCATGTCTGCTCAGAAAGGTACAGAGCAGGGGCGCCTGGGTGGCTCAGTCGGTTAAGCAGCTGCCTTTGGCTGGAGTCATGAACCCAGGGTCCTGGGATCGAGCCTCACATCAGCTCCCTTCCAGGCGGGAAGCCTGCTTCTCCCTCTCTAACTCCCTCTTCTTGTGTTCCTTCACTTGTCGTTTCTCTCTCTGTCAAATAAATAAATAAAATCTTAAAAAAAAAAAAGAAGAAAGAAAGGTACAAAGCAGATCTCATTGCAAGGTGAAGTTCCAAGGCCACCTGATCCTTGAAGACTGCTCTCATCTCTCCGTTTGAAAGCAGTCTCTCTAGCATGACTGTCTTTACTCTGATACGTAATTGGCTCTCTACTACGTCATTGTTCCATGAGCACGAGCCCTCACCTCCCCCTCTGTGCTCTCCACTCTTTGAGATCTGATTTATCTTTACGTAGATCATCCACAAAACCTGCACAGTGGCTTGCTCACATTCCAGAGATTATTTTAACTTTCATCTCTGTTTCCCTGTGGGAAACTCTAGCTTGTGCTTTTATTATAGCATTGACTGCAATGTATTGAAAAATTTGATGATAGTCTCTCTCCCCAACAAGATTATAAGCCCTTTCATAATAGCACATATCTCAAAACAGATGCTCAATAAAGGGTGACCAACTATTTGTTGATTTAATGGGCATTGTCAGAAATGGGAGTATATTTCTCTTTCTTTGGTTGGAAACAAAATGGAATCCTCCTCCCACGGAACCGTTCTATATGTGGTAGCTTGAGCTTGGGTTATATCAAACTACATTCACCATTTTATAATAGCCCGGTCATGCAGAGGGACAAAGCGTAATTGTCGTAGACACTGAGTACATTTTCTTGCTTAACTTTGCTCAAGGAACACCTGTCATTGAAAGAGAGTTGGCTTTTAGGGAACTGCACAGACCCCGATATAGAAAAGAGGCGTGAAACATGACAATTAATATTGAAATTTTCTACAAGTCTCTCAAACTCAAACTTAAGAGAACACTTTGGAGAAGTTTAAGAAAGTGTATGTGAAGGATGTTATGACATTAGGTAAAGTGAGGGAAGGAGCAGGGGGAGGCTGAGATAGACCAAAATCACTTTACCAGCCTTTGATTTAGTTTAATTGATCAAACACATATACACACACGAGGGAGAAAAAGAATGAGGAGATGGTGAAATTGACAAACATAAAATACTGTAACAGAAATTACTGTAGGTTGCCTTGAGTAGGAGTGGAAAAGTTTGTTATATTAGGAAATAGTCATTTAAGTGGAAAGATGGTTTTTCATGTCTTTTATGGCTTGTTGTAAATGATTAATTAAATACTCTGAGTGTTTCATTAAAAGTATACATTCCTTCCAAATTAAAGCGTGTAGAGACTCGTTATAAATAAATTAATTGGGTGAATGAAAAGAGCATTTACTTCTAAATGAATATTACTGGCAAATTTCATTCTTGACATTGATTAAATGGACTGAATTTATTTTAATGTGCAATACGAACAAATTACAAGGCTAATTGGTTTTCTACCTTAGTGGTTTGGCATTATTTTATGCATTTACAAGTGATCCAACAATTTTAAGAATCCACTACATAAAAATCATTTCACAATTAAAAGTACAAGAGTGGATAAGACATGCTTCCTGCTCCCATTCATGTTCTACCTTCACACTTCATGGAACAATTTTAAGTGCCTATGATGTGCGAAGCATTTTCTTGGATGCTGCAGACAATAGAAAGAAAAATAGGACTTATTTCTGCCCTCTAGAAGCTCAAAATGTCATAAGAAAGACAGATGCATAAAATAACTTTAATATAAGACAGACTCAGGTAAGTAAGTGCTAAAATAATAAAGGTACAAAGTGCTTGGGGAGTCTAAGAAATGGGGGGATTAAGTCTGATGGGGAGGGGATCAAGAAAGGCTTCTTGGAGGAGGAAGGATTTAAGCTTGGCCTTGAGAGATGGCTGGGAATTTAACAAGAGGCTCAGACGGAGACGAGGAGAGAGGGCTTGTGTGGTCTGGGTTGCTGGGTTGTTCTACAGAGAGGTCTCAGTGTTTCTCTGGACAATTTTGAACTGTCATATGGAAGAGACGTGTGACACAGAAAATACACAGATCAACTAAGAACCGGTCTGCGAACACAGCTTGGTGACTTCAGAGAAAGAAACCATGTCAGTCTGGGGTGTGGGCTGCAGAAGTGACAGGTATAATTAGATATTGAGCAGGTCCACATTTTTTTGATTAATAAGTTTGTTCTTCTTCTGCACCGACTCATGGGCCTAAAAGGACCCTCAGGAAGTTACCGAGGTTGCCCTTGACTGTGATGTTTTTCTATATGGTTCCCTTACCCTTGGCCCCATAATGTGAGCTCTTCAAATGCTGAGACCACACCTTCGGGCTCCGCAGGAGAACCAGTACAATAAAATACAATGGTGGCATCGACAGGAAAGGCCTCCTGACAGCAATCTTCTGGAGCTGTTTGTGGCTCTCTCTGGCTGTTCTTTCCAGTCTGCCCCCATTGAGTGATGTCTCCCATGTGAGGTGAAAGCTGACTCTTGAAAGGATTCATGCTGCTTTCCTACCATCTCGCATAAAGAAAGTTCATCCCTACCTAGTTACTAATTAGAAGCCTAAAGTTATGGCGTGTTAGATCTGGAGGGACTATTAGGAATAATCTAGCCCGTTCCCTTCATTCTTTCATTTACAGTGGAGGAAAGAGAATCTTGGGGAGAAGTGATTTGGCTAAAGTCACATACTGAGTGATTGGCTAACCCGAACCAGACCCAGAATGTAAGTCTCTAGGTGTCCTAACTTATAGATCAGTTTCCTCCCCCTGCACCAAACTGGCTTCTTTATGTGTATCAATGGGTGTGTGTGTGTGTGTGTGTGTGTGTGTGTGTGTGTGTGTGAATATTTCCAAGAGTTCAGCTCAAAGCGTTCAGTAGGATCATATAAAATAATGTATGCTAAGCTAAATAAGTAAAATGCACTGAATCGAAATCCTCCCACTTGCAAAAACATTAGAATCCTGGGAATTTCTTGAGACGCAAGAAAGCTCAGCCCCCAGGACTTGCAGTATAAACACTGTGGCTAATTTGTTGAAGTGAGATGCCATTGATGATTCTCCCTGCCTTGAGAGATGACAGGGCTCCCTGACGGAACAAAGCAGATTGCTGGGTGAGGGCAGACTGCGAAAAGTGATCAGGAAAAGACAAGACATTTTACTGAGACAGATAATCCTTCTTGAAGAGGAGGTGGGGGGAAAAGAAGACAGCTAAAAAGGAATTCCTCCCGTAGAGTTTGCCTTTCAAAGGGCAACCACTTACTTCCCTGGGCTCTGCTTCTGCCCCCAGCATGTTGGACAGAAGTTGGGGGGAAGCTTGGCGAGGCTAGTTGTTCAATTCTACGAAAGGGGCCCTAAGAACGTCGAGCAGCCTACTTGAGAAGCACCCGACACTTGACCTGTGCATTCGCTATCTCAAAGTCAGACAAGAGCAAAACTCAACAGGTTTCCTTTCTAGCTCCTTGTTACTTTTTTTTTTTAAGTTTATACTTATGAACAAAAATAATACCTGCTCTTCTGCTGAGTTTCTTATTGGAGAAAATATCCACAAGCCTTCCTGTAGGATACTCTGCCTTACCAGAAAGAGTTTGGTTCTTTTGAGGGGGCTTGGTTTGAAACTGCCCTTTTTCTTTCCATTTGCTTTTTAAATTCTATTAATAACGGCAGCATCATTCAACTGCACAGAGAATTTTTTTTATTCTTTAAAAAATGCTTAATTGTTTCCATCCATTAGTACTTTTCTTGCTACATAATAACTTTTTCCTGCTTCTACATAGGAATCGTTCATCTGATGTTAGAAGGACAGACTACCTTAGCAACCCCCTACTTCATTGTCCCATTTTCTAGTGGCAGGGATACCCCAGATTACTAGATGGCCCAAGGCTCACTCAGGGAAGGAGGGGACGCACCCTCGCTAGGACTCACCTCTCCGTTTCTACCCTTGTGCTCTTTATTGCAAGGTCCTTTTACCTTCGTTAGAGCAGCACCTTAAATCATATTTCCCCCAGGAAATATGCCTCCCTTTTGGTTTTTCAGGGTACTCACCTTCAAAGGAGTTTCAGAAAAACCACAAAATGCCTTCTAATTCTGATTTTAATGGAAGGTGGAAATTTTCTTTCCATTTTTAAATTCCAGAGAGGAAAGCCACTATTTTTAAGTTCATTATGTTTATTTGGGACTCCATTACCCCGGTTTTTAATGCACCAGTTCTGGGTAATAAACAATCCCCAAAGCTCAGTGCCTTATAGCAACACACATGGACTTTTTGCTCCCGGGTCTGTGGATCTGCAGGGGTTCAATTTCAGGCTATGGGTTGGGTTCAAGTTTGCTCTAAGTTTCTCTCATTCTGGGACTGGAGGCTGGTGGGGACTTGCTCGTCTCCTGCAGGTGGTGACAGCCCAGGACAGGCCCGACCATGTGAGCGCAATGAAAACCTCTGCTCAAACGCTGCTTGTGTTGCTCTGGCCAAAGCAAGTCACGTGACAAAGCTCAAAGTCAGGGATGCAAGCCCCACTTGCTCTCCTAAGAGGCATTGCCGAGTAATATGGTAAGTGTGGGCACAGAATGCTATTCTAGGGTGGGCGTGGAAAACCAAGGCAAGCATTCCAATCCAACAGTGTGACAAAAGAGAAAGGAAATACCACTTTTTCTCTAGAATCAGAAATTATACTACCAAGTCCTCCAGGATGACTAGAATAAGACAAAACCTCATTTAAAATGTCATTTTCGAAATGCCTTTATTTTTCCTAGCTTGTTGAGCACAGGGTTGATGATCCAGATATTCAATGAATTTTTGAGGAATTAAAAAAAATTCTGTGTCCACCTTAGGCCATTCATGGATTCACTCAGTCCAGGAATATTTATTTCGTGCCACTGTGTGCCAGGCCCTCTTTCTAAGTGTGTAGGATACATCAGTGTACAGGCAAGAAGAAAAAAAACAAAACAAAAGAACCAAAAAAAAAAAAAAAACCCACTACCCTTTTGCCCTTTCAGAGCCTGTGTTCAAGCAGGGAGAGACAAACAATTCAAAATAAAACACAAATAGTGAGTAAAACCTGTAACATGTTAGCATTTGATATATACTTTAAACAAAGGCTGAAGATATTAGGACTCTGGTGTGGGGGATGGTCTGTAATTTTGTATTTTAAATACACTCTACGGAGTGTAATTTACTACTCTGTAGAGTGGTAAAGGGTAAGTCTTACAGCAAAGGTGACATTTGCCCAGAGACTGGAAGGAGGTAAGGAGTTTCTCTATTTTCCCCGCAGCCAGAGTTCCATAGTGGGTCCTCGGAAACAGTTTTGAGTGTGAGTGTTGGGGGGTCATGTTTCGGGGGACAGTATGAGCAGAGGGCTTTGGATAAGTCCCCACCTCTCCCCAGCAACAGCCAGAGCGCTTCAAAATCTCAGTGTAGATTTAGCCGTAGATTCCTTTTGGGGAATATCTTGCCATCAAAAAAAATCACAGGTGTTTTAAAACACTGTGTTAGATTGTAAACTCATCAGGGTCAAATATCTGGATGAAGATCTTAAATAAGAACCATGATAAGTTGATTAATCATAAATATCAGTGACAATTCAATTTTGTGATCATCAACTATCCCTTCTGTTCTCTTCTCTCACTCTTTTCCTCTTGGATATTTCCTCCAGTCCTGTAGCCTTAAATACCATCCGTCTCCTAAAGACACAATTTGATATTGGTTCTGACTCCTTCACTAGACTCCAGACAGTTCCACTTGGGTAGCTCTGATGGAAGGTCTCAAACTGAACATGACCAAAACAGCACCCCCACTTCCCACTCCCCACCACTCCTCTGCCTCCTTTGTTGTCCTGATCTCAGCAAATGCACTAACCATTGTCCCTTTCTGGCACCTGCAGCTCTACCCCCAGGTGGGTTTTGTACCCTCCCACATCCCTCCATCTTCACTGTCATCCAGCTCCCATTATCTCTTGCAAGGACTACAGTTATGGCCTCCCAGCTGGTTTCCCTGCTCTGCAATTAGTTATCCATATTATAGTTGGGTTATCTTTTAAAAATCAGTAAGTCATATCATGCCATCGCCCTCTGGTGCTTTATATAACAATGCAAATAAAACACAAACTTTTTATCATCGTCTACAAACCCCAGTAGGATCTAGTCCCTGCATGTAACCCTGACCTTTTGTACCTCTTTCTTCCATATATATCGCTGTAACACACCATGCTGGTCCGCACCTCAGGGCCTTTGCACCTGCTCTTTTAGTTGCCCAGACAGCTTTGCCGGCTCCCCACACACCACATTTTCATGTGACTGGTTCCCACAAATGATCCTCATCCTAGCTTAAATGTCTGCCCTTCAAGGAAGTCCTCCCAAACCACCCAGTTGTTCTCTATCATGTTAGCCTTCATAATACTTACCACTCTGCCCAATTACATTGTTAATTTGTTTGTTTACTTGGTTGCCTTTTCCACCACTAGAATGAAAGCCCCCACCGCAGCAGAGATTTTGCTGATAGAACCCAAGCACCTGGAGCAGTGTCTGACGTATAGCACGTGTTCGAAAAGTATTGACCAAATAAACGATGACCGATTTCAGGCCTTTTCAGAGATGGGTGTTGCTAGGAAGAAATTGGAGAAGGCACCATAGCACTGAGTGTTGTGGAAGTGGTGGTGTGGGGATAGGTATTTGTGGCTTCACAGCAAGGTGAAAATGGAAAGGAAATGGGAAGTTAGGAAAACAAGTTTTTCCTGCTGTACAATTATAACCGGGTCTGGCCCCAGATTTTGGTCTTCTTGACATCTCAGAGCTCCTTTCTATATCTGTATCTGCTGGGTTCTCTGACTGCAGGCTAGGAAAATCCACACTGGAACAAGAAAGAAAGAAAGAAAGGAAGGAAGGAAAGGAAAGAAAGGAAAGGAAGGAAGGAAGACAGGAAGAAAGGAAGGAAGAGAGAGGAAGGAAGGAAGGAATTGACAGATTAAGGAGCAGCTCATAAACTAGAAGTGAAAACAACATAAACAGGTCTTTGTGCAAGAACAACTCTGAGGATCTGAGGCCAGGAGTAAATGGACCTTTCTTCAAAACACCGAGGTTGAGATAAAAGGAATGCAACAACTTTCATTTTTTGGCACTTTATTCAGGTTTCACTTCCTGGGGTAAGAGTGTCTGACACAGCTTCAGTCCAAAACCGGCTCCTCGATGCAGGCAGAGTGAGCTCTGCCATCAAAAACCCAGTGGACTGTTATCAGATCCTGACAGGCAAACACAACAGCTGTCCGCTCCATTCCATGAAAGTACCATAGGGTGAGGTGTTTCATTTTAGAGGGTTGTAATCTAGTTTGCAAGGAAATAAAACTAGAGGTCACTTATTTCAATGAAGGAAACATATTATTGCTTGGAAAATGAGGCATCCTTCCTATTGACTTACGAGAAATGAACAGAGATGTATTCCTAGACATACATTTTTCTCTCCTAAGGCCCATTTTAAGATCAGTGTCTCTCATCTTCTGCAAACTGCAAAAGGAACAGAGCCTTTCCTACCTCCATCAGCTCACTGCTGCTTCCTGGCCACGAGGTTTCCTCTCTTTTCCCCTTCTTCAGGTTTCGAAGCAACTTGGACAACAAATTTTAGCATTAAATAAAATAACTCTAACCATAAGCCTAGGGTAATTCCCTATCAACTGTAAATGTGTTCCTCCAAGAATAAATGTGTGTGTATGTGTGTGTGTGCGCATGTACACGTGAGAGGGATGGAGGAAATAGGTGAAGAGGACCAACAGGACACTCATGTTGATGAGAGTGGAGTAACAGAAGTGTTGAATCACTGTGTTTACACATAAAACTAATATAATGCTGTATGTTATCTACGTTGGAATTAGAATAAAAAAAAATAAGTTATCCTCTGACATTTCTGAAACATTCTATTGGTTATACCAATAGGTTATCAGTCAGTTGTATTTACTAGAGGAACTGACCACATAAGAGTGTGAATACCAGGAAGTGGCGATCAAGGGCCTTTGAGGGAGCTGGCTTCCACTGACCCTCCACCCTGTAATATAGGCTAATTTTGTACAGCAGCAGAGCAAAATTTGGAAATATTGGCCTGAAAAAAGTCAGAAAAGGCCTAAGATTTCAGGAATGTGTGTGCTTGTGTAAAGAGGGTGGGAGTAGGAGGGTCTCCAGCAACCAGGGGTTGAAATATGGCTCACAAGCTGCAAAGAAATATACAGTGTGACTTGGTTTTGTAGATGAACCTCTTAGGACATAGAAAATGAAATGAATCCTCGAAGGCCACATTACCAGTCAGTACGGTTAGAACCCAGGTCTCTAGACTAGTCCTAATAATAATGATAATGATTAAAATTCAAAACTGGTTTTCCTCTGCATCGGTACCAGCCTAAGTTTTCTACGTACACCGTCTCCTATTATATTTGCCATAGCTGAGGAAACCAAGGCACCAAGAAATATAGCAAATGGCTCAAGGTCATACAGCTTCTAGTGGTAGTGCTGGCTTTCCAACAGAAACCTGTGTGCTGCCTAACACCCCTCTCTTTCCCATCACACCCCACTCCTTCCAAACCCTCCATTCTTTGAAGCCTGTCAAGTTGCTCCTTTCTTGTAATCCTTCACCCCACCCTTCCTACCACATCTTGTCCCCAAGAAGGAGTCTTGTGTTTGGGGATACCCCAAGGGGCCCTGCTTTACAAAGTACTGGACACAAGTGGGGACACAATGAAAACTTAAGAAGTAAAACCCAGAGTTCAAAATTGGTTTCTGAGTGTTCCAGACATGCAATGCCAACTTGTTTATCTTCTAAAGAAGTTTAGCCTTAAATTTCCAGAACACAACTTTAATCCTTACCCAGCCAAGGCTTTCCCAAGCCAATACTAATGTAGTGCTGACTGTGTGCTAGACATTGTTTTAGGACCTCTAGCTATGTTGACTTATTTTAATCTTTACAAAAGTCTCATGAGGTAGGAGTACTGCTATTATCTCCATTTTAATGCAATTTATTGACAGGCTTGCAGAGCAAAATGATTGTTCTAGGATTGGAACACAGGAAGTTTGGCTCCTGTGCAATTTGCTACATCTTTGTCTTTGTCTTTTTTTCCTAGCCTGTTCCTGCCTTGGTGGTGCTCTTTCAGTGAAGCTGAGATTAGATCTTCGTGTTTGTCAACATTCGTCAATAAGAATTCATGAGCATCTGCTAAGCTGAGGCCCTGCACTAAGTACTCAGTATAAGCTGATTGAGGAAAATAGACGTGTTCCTGCCTTCCCTGACTTACATTCTAGTAGGATCAAAAAGGCCTCAAACAAAGCAATAGTAGATGTATTTAAAGTTCATAGATTAATAAATAAGGACACAGCTTGAAATAACATTAAATATTATAGTGGAAGCAAATAGTGTACTCTAATAGATAATCAGCAGGATCTATTTAGACCTATGGTCAGGGAAGTCCATCTCTAACCCTGAACCTGATATCTAAAGGATGAAAAGTTCAAAAATGAGATATGGGAAGACACACTCTAGTTAAAATGGCAGATAGAAGACATTTTTCATCCTTACCTCTTTCCCCATCCTACTAACATTGAGTATAAAAATAATTAGTGAGAAAGAATCTCAGAAGACAAAGAGCATGGGTGAAGAGAGAGATAATTATTGGTGCAAGGATTGAAAACATTTTTGGAGGATAAGGATTAGAAGGAGGACTTAGCAAAATGAGGAATGTTGAATACCAGATGATTGCAAACAGGATGCCACGTCACAGCACTGAGCTCCCCAGAAAAGTCTCTGGAGTCGAAGATACCAGACTTGTAGTAGGAAGGGATGGAGGTGTGGGAAGGAAATCCAGAGAACAGCTTGAAAGTCAATATAAAGGTCACTGAGATGCCCTGATTCCATCCTCTATCCCACCAATCCTGGCAACTGTCTTTCCCTCAGCCCACCAGGACTCCAGGGGCTTGATACTGCATGGAAAAGTTGAGGAGCTTTTGGAAAGATGCCGGGCCCAGAGGCTGTGGGGGTAGATGCATAGAAACAAGGGTAGAAGCACAGGTCCATACATTGGAACCTGATTTCTAGTCCTCCCAGCCTCCTGGCCCTCTGTGTTTGGGTTATATTCCCATAATATTGTTTGGGATTTTATAATATCATAATATCATTTGACTCTTTTAAATTGACTTTCATCTCTTTCATAAAAATGATATACACACATACACATACTCATTTTTTTTTTTTAAGAGAAGAAGAAAGGCATTCCAGAGAGAGGGAACAGCATGTGTGAAGGTGCTGACTGGTGCCCCTGGGATGGCAGAAGAGGTCCCTGTGACTGGCGGGAGTTGGGGAGAGAAGAGGAGGCTGGGAGATGGGGCTGGAGCAAGCCCGCCAGATGCTGCCGAACCTGGTGCGCCCGTCAGAAGGAGTATAGGTTTTCTTTGAAATGCAGCCATGAGAGGGTTTTAAGCCATGGGTAATATGATCTTATTTATGTTTAAAGAGTTACTCTGGTTGTATAAAGAATAGATTGTCACATATTTAGCTGGGGCTCCTCATGAAAAATTATGTATCCCGGTACTTTAGAGCGGAAAAGACCTTCAAGATCATTTAGTCCAACCCTTCCTTTTAAAAGATAAGAAAAGTAAGACACAGGAAATTTATGATTGGCCCAAGGTCACAGAGCTAATAACTGTGTGAGACTTTAAACCAGGAGTTGGGGGGTGATAGATTATACTTTTAAGAAATCATTCTACTCTCTATTTCCTTTGGCCAGAAGTGATGTCTCCCCTTCCTGAACCTTCATCTCACCTTATTTTTCTCTCCTGTGGTATTTACTCACTTATTACCTTGATCGTAGTTCTCTGTGTTCACATCTTGTCTTATCTCCTTTATGAGACTGTAAAAACAGTCTCGGGAGAGCAGGAAGTATGGCCTTTAATATGGCTTTGTACATGGTAGGTATTCAGTCAAGTTTTCTTGAGTGGGTGGATGGATGGACGGATGGGCACATGAATTCTCCATGTGCTCTAAATGAAACAGATTGTCTACTGACGGCCTGTGCTCATGTAGATTTTACTCACTCTGATTTACCACTCTACGTTACCTCCTAGCTATATTTTCATTCATTTCCTTTAATATAAACATATTGGGAAGTGGTCATTTTTTATCAGATGAAATGAGGTGGCCTAGAAAAATGTCATATTTCTAAGTCAGGCAATTATTTCTCCCAAAATTATCAGCAGGGAGAGCCTCTCCATACTCCCCCCACTGGCTGGGCTGGTGCCTTCTTTCTCAACATATGGTCCTTTGGGAATTTATTTCTTATCAGACCTACTTTTCTTTCTTTCTTTCTTTCTTTCTTTCTTTCTTTCTTTCTTTCTTTCTTTCTTTCTTTCTTCTTTCTTTCTTTCTTTCTTTCTTTCTTTCTTTCTTTCTTTCTTTCTTTCCAAGAGATGGTTGAGAACTGCCCGTAAAAAAAACTAATAAAGTGTGCCGGGTGAAACAGTGATATCACAAAGAGGAAGTATGTTTTGCATACGGTAATAACAAAACACTGGACTGTCCCTATGCCCTCTCCAGCAGAGAAATACATAGACCTATGAATGAAGACTAAGGCTGCCAATAATGGAGAAAGCCTGGAAAGCAGGCTTGGGAGCCCTGGATTATGTCCCTGCGTTCAATTTTGACTTGTTGAGTAGCTCTGGTAATTCCTACGATCTCTCTCTTTCTCTCCTTCTTGATATCCTCATCCATAAAAGAGAGATGAGAATATTTGCAAGAATCAGTCATAGGTCTAGTTTCTGCTACAACTAAATGACCCATCCACTCTGTCAATAAAATCAGTCAGACTGGTCTGGAGGGTGGCTGTGATTATTTTTGGACTCCCAGATTTGACTTCCTGCACGCACGCACTCATTAACATGTTGAGAGTCTTTGCTGGAGACGCGGCGATGTGTTGTATTTTGGCTCCCCGAGTGAAGACACAAGCTTCAGGTCATGGGATTCGTGATGATCTAAGATGTCCACTAAGGCAGCAGGCATTCAGAAGACAAACATGACTCACTGTGCTTGGGATCTCAATCAACTGTTCACAAACTTCGGTTTGAGGGTTGGGAAGGTCTGGAAAAGATTCTAGGGTACGGCTCCATTCAGAAGGGTACAGACTGTTTCCTTTGTGAAGTGACACATGTCAGGGTTGTGAAACAGCGGGAACTGGAAAAGAGGACCTTGTGTCAAGTCCCAGGGAGTCACCCTGCTGCCCCTGCCATAGACAGCTCATGTTTGTCCCCTAGTGCCCCACTGTTTCAACAAAGCCACTGCCTCAGACTTGTTCCGCTGCTTCGCTGTACTGGTTATCTATTGCTTTGAAAGGAGCCATCCTAAAAGTGAGAGGTTTAAGGTTACGACATTTTATTATTCGCTCATGATTCTGTAATTTGAGTGGGGCTCAGCTGGGCTATCCTTTCACTGGCCTTGCCTGGGGTCACTCATGTAGGAGTCTCAAAGGGGCTGGGACATCCAGAAGAGTCAGGGGTCTCCGCTGGGATAGGTGGAAAGCTGGGGGCTGGCCTGATCTCTCTCTCTCTCTCTCTCTCCCTCTGTTTTCTTCCTTTCTTTTTCTCTTCAAGTGGTTTCTCCGGCAGAATAGCCAAACTTCATGACAGGGTGACTCACGGCTCCCAAGAGCACAGAAGCAGAAGCTGCCAGCCTTCTCAAGGTTTATGCCTAGAAGAGCCACAATGTCATTCTGCGGTGTTCTCTTGGTGAAAGCAAATCGCAGACCAGCCTAGGGCCAATGAGAGGGGAAACAGATTCTACAGCTCCATGTAAAGCGTGGCGAAGAACTTTGGGCCATTGCGAATTCGCCACAAACCACAGTAAGGAAATCAGGTCTTGTCGAATAAAAGAGCATCTTGTTATCTCCTGATTTTGCTCTCTTAGTTACGGACACCTTCTGTTTGCTATTCTGATGCTCCACTCGGCAGCGAGGCCTCTCATCTGGGACTCTACGTCTGCTGTTTCCACTTCTCTGCTACCAGCAACCAGCTTCTATCCGCTCACTTTCTCTCCACTTACAGTTTCTTAGTATTCATGGGCTCTGGCATTCCATGCTATTACTGCCTGGTAGCTCCTGATGTTATAAACGTTACTAGTGTACAGAAAAGGTTAGCACAGCCGGTCTGAGACTGCTCTCCTTAGGAAGACCTGCTTGCAAGATTGACCTTGACCGGCATCTGGGAAACTTGGATTTGGGGAAGCGTATTAGGTTTCTCCAGAGAATCAGAACCCAAAGGATGCGTGTATGTATATGTAGAAAGAAATTCATTATGAGCAGTTTGCTCACGTGATTAGGGAGGCTGGCAAGTCTAAAATCTGCCATGTGGGCTATTGGGCTTGAAGCCCAGGAAAGCCAATGGTGTGGTTCCAGCTGGAAGGCCGGCAGCCTGGAGACCCAGGAGTACTGATTTGAAGTCCAAAGGCAGTCTGCTTGAGAATTCCTTCTTTCCGGGGGTGCCAGGTTTTTGTTTTGTTGAGGTGTTCAACTGATTGGATGAGGCCCACCCATATTATAGAAGGCAATTTGTTTACTCAGAATTTGCTGATTTAAGTGTTATTCCCATCTGAAAACACCCTCCAAGTTGACACATAAAGTTAAGCATCCTAGAAAGGTTCCCACCATTCCCAGAACTGATAAGAGTGACTCACTGTGCCTATTTGTACAAGCAATGTGGCTTATGCTGAACAGCTGCTTTCATTATTCTCATAAAGAATGAAGAAAGGAATTCCCAGTCTGGAATTTTACTACGTGCTAGGCGGAGAGTGCCTATGCAATTGGTCTCCAGTAACAAACCCAGGCACTGAGTCTCTAATGAGCTTCCCTGGTAGACCATACCTCACATATGTTGTCAAAACTCATTGCTGGCAGAATTAAGCACATCCTGTGTGAGTCCACGGAGAGAGGACTCCTGGAAGCTTGTGCCTCGTTTCTTCCAGATTTTGCCCCATGTACCTTTTCCCTTTGCTGATTTTGCTTTGTATCCTTTTGCTGTAATAAATCTTAGTCATGCCTATGACTGTTTGCTGAGTCCTGTGAGTCCTCCTTGCAAATCAGTGAAACTGGGGGAGGTTTGGGAGACCCCCAGCACAAGCAAAAAATGGTAAAATTCTGTCCTCAGTGTAGGTCTAATGGTTAATACAACTGAAACAAAGATAGAAGTTATTGAATATATATTTAAAGTCTTACATGAGTGTAGCACTGTGCTACATATGATATATTCAAAGGCGGTATTGGGAACACAGATGAGTGACCAAAACTTTCCAGAGGGAGTGGAATATTTAAGTAGTAAATGAGAGCAAGGAAGGTAGTAGAGCCTAGTGTTTGAGAGTTCAGACCTCAGGGACATGGCCAAGTCCAAATCTGGGCTGTACTGGCTACTAGCGAGTCATTAATCAATGTGAATTTTAAATTTCCACCGTTAGAAGATGGCATCATCATAATAACGGCTAATATTTACTAAGTGCTTACCATGTCTTATGAACTTCATGTATTAACTCAACCCTCACAACAATTCTTTTAGGTAGGTATTATTTTAATCTTTATTTTACAAGTTCAGAAACTGAGTCCCACAAAGAGATCTTGCTAATACCTACCACGTAGGGAACTGGGGAAGACTAAATGAGTTAAATGTCCCTGGACACTGAGAGCTTCAACCCACCACAGGTAGGTTGGGATATTGAATTGAAGAGTAGTAGAAATGTGACCTGGAGATTAGAAGGTCTTTTTTTTTTTTAAGATTTTATTTGTTTATTTGACAGAGAGAGAAAGAGATCACAGGTAGACAGAGAGGCAGGCAGGGAGAGAGGGAGAAGCAGGCTCCCTGCCGAGCAGAGAGCCTGAAGCTGGGCTCGATCCCAGGACCCTGAGATCATGACCTAAGCTGAAGGCAGAGGCTTTAACTCACTGAGCCACTCAGGCGCCCCAGAATTTAGAAGGTCTTGAACATCATTTTAGAACTTACTGTCTAGAACATTTTAGAACATTGATTCTCAAATGGACATAGAACAGGGTCCCTAGAAACCATCTGTAGGCAATATGAAATAACTATTTGTACTCTATTACTGACGATCAGGATAAAAGTTTAAGAAGAAAACTTAAGGGAGAAATAATCTAAATATGAAATTGTGAATGTTTATTTGAAGAAACAAACATTTTCTGTACATGGGTAAAACAAGATTACTGTTTGATTTTTAGTAGCTTTGATAGATTCAGAACTGCGTTATAATGACAATGGCAAAAGATGGATTTGGGCTAAGATATATCTGGTGTGGTGCACAGACTTTGGATTGACGCTCAGGAAAGCGAACTGTTAGGGGAACTTTAGCATGAATTTGAGCATAAAGAAATGCAGGTCTGGCTCAAGGTGAATTCATGGAAAATGAAAGGAGGTCAAAGAGCAGAAGATCAATGATGAAGAATGGACGGTATTTTGTAGTCCATGAGACCTGGGTTAAAATCTTTGCCTCACTAATGATCAGCTGCTGACTGCTTTGAAGCTCATTTCCTCATTGGTAAGAGGAATCAATAACAGTTACAGTAGGGGCTGCTCTAAAGACTGGGTCAAGTGAAAGAACGCATTTTGTTGCCACTTGGTACAGGAGCCAATGTCATTATGAATGATGCTTGTGTGGGTGTGGGGGAGTGAGATGCTTGGGGAGCCCAAGATGGCTGTGAGGATTTTACTCCAGAGGCTGGAGAAACACATCATTCAGTGAGAAGCAATAGGAAAGATGGGAAGATTAATCCAATCCCAAAGGAAGATTATTGGTTTCGCTTTAGGCACATGAAGTGAGGGCAAATCCTCTAAGTCTGCTATGCTGCCAAGAAAACTTTTAATGAGCACAGGAAAGTGACATTATAATCTTAAAGAGAATGATACACACGTTATCATTTTCCTGTTTGTAGCATCTCAAATGGCGTTTATTGTCCTCTTCATTTAAACTATCATGTATGGAAGGAATTTCAAAGAAATAGACGTTTAGAGCAAAAAAGTGAAGGGAGTCCCAGAGCCAAGAATAAATCGTATACAATTTGTGATACAAAGACCATAAACTGAATTTTTGTTAGTTAAACTGTGATCATTGTGTGGTCAGCTTTGCAATGGTTATGTAAAATAAAATGTACTGTATATGGGTGGAATTAATTTCTTTTGTGTGGCTTTCCATGAATGGTTAGATTATTCATGTCTGAATTGAGAGTACCATTTGGAATCAGGTAGGGTTGGCTTTGAATACCGGCTCTGTGTGCAAATTTGGATAAACTTCCTAACCTCTCTGAACCTCAATTTCCTAATATGTAAAAGGAGGTAGAAACAAGACCTATTTTCCAGGATACTTGTGAGAATTAAATGAGATAACGTTTAGCACTCACACATATTTGGTAATCAATAGACCTACGTTCCTAATCCCTTTGCCCTCCTTATAATGGCTTTGAAGCTATTAGCTCCAAAAGAAACATACAGATACGATTTCAGAACGTTTAGAACCATATTCACAATCTGGCTTTTGTGTTAATCAATGGAAGATGACAAAGAAATATTCTAAAGTCTGGCCTGAATGGCTAAGTTCAGAATTGAACTATTAATAACAACACATTACATTAAGTATTAGTAACACACACCAGGCTAAGCCTATGGATTTATTATTTTAAATCTTGATGCTTTATATGTCCCTTTTCCAATAAGGATTATGTTCAAGTCTTCCAATGAAGAGCCATTACATCACTTGTTGAAATTCATGGATTCGATTATATCGCATTAGAAAACGCCAGTCTTGTCTAGGGAAACATAATGAAAACACCACCAACCTAATGGCAGTCAAGTCACTTACCCTTTTAAGAACTGGCTTCATAAATGGGAATGCATATCAGGATGGTCTTGCTGACCTGGCAGATCTGATAAACTCCCCTTTATTCCATGAGTGCTATTGCAGCACCTAGAACTTATCTCTGGTTCTCCACCCGGGTGCACTTGTGCAGTACATGCCTTTCTCTCTGGATCATAATCTCCGTGATGGAAGGAAACACCTGTCTGTCTCATTGCCATTTTCCTAAAATCTAATGCAATGCCTGGCACCTCATAGAAACACAATAAATGTCTGTGGAAGCATGAAAGAAAGGGGGTAGGAGGGAGGGATTCAGTATGGTACTTGGCAAGGCAGTCAGCACTTCAAAAAAACTTACTTAATGAATAGAGCAAGTCACATTTCCTGTTTTTCTTAGCCATACTTCGTAGGACAGAACAAATGTAGCTTAGTCCTCCAAGAAAAGTCTCAAGGCAAATGCATGAATATTAATGAAAGCCATGTTAATATTATAATACTAGCTGAAACTTTGTCAAGTCCCCACTATGTGCTAGCAACTTCGCATGTATTAATTCACATAACCATCATAATAATGCTGTGGAAGAATTTCCATTTGACAGATGGGGGAACTGAGGCCCGATGCGGTTTTATTTGTTTATAAGGTAGTTAACAGTGGAAATAGGATTCAAATCCAAAGCCGGCTTGCCTCTTCATTACTCCGCACACCTCCTAGGGCCTCACCAGTCCCTTGCAGTGGTATCAAAGTCTCCACTCAGAGCTCAAGGGCCAGGGTGGTGAGGACCCCGGTGGGCAGGCTAAGAGGGGCCACAGCTGCTTTCGCACATGGAGACAGCCCCTCAGGGTGCATGCAGCCCCTCCACAACAAGTGTTCCTTCCAAGGCCTCAACAGAACCCAAGACTTGGGTTAGAAATGAATGACTGAGAGAAGCAAGGGAACTTTGTCTTCATAAAAGATCAAAACAAACACAAATCTTGAAAATCGAAGAACCTACATCCCAAGGATCAGGAACATGTGGGAACAAACACACTGCTGTAAAGAGAGTTTGGGGATTGCTGTTGGGGTCTCAGAAAACTACACGAGATCGTGTTGGGTTAGAAGATGATTGAGAAAGCACATCGAGGAAGGACCTTCCATAAAAAACATGAGTCTTTGTTCACCCTAGTTCCGTCCCTATACCCACACACCTTTCTTCTCTTCCTTCTCTGTCTCTGTCCCATACATGTTTATCCATACATACGTGCTCATCCCTACACACACGCATACACACACGGCTACTGCTGAAATGTTCACACATGCCCCAGGTTGCTGGCTTCTGCTCTTCATACAAACATCTTTGGAAAACCAGGTTAAAATGTCTGGATGGAGGCTTGAACAAAAGGACAGTGCTTATGTTTCTGTCTCCTTCATCTCGAAGGCAAGAACACGTATTCCATTTCTTTTTTATCCCCCTCGCAGCACCTATTACTAGATCCCATATGCTCTGCGTGTACTTGGCACTCAGTAAATGCTTGCCCAATGGCTGACTTTTCCCGTCTCCCCCCAACCCTTTCCTTCCCACCCCTACGGCATTGCTTTAAAGATCTGCAGCCGAGCTGTGGGGAGAGGTTTAAGATACGTTTTGACAAATAACCCTTATGGGTGTTTAAAGCCAAAAGATCGAATATTTAAAGCAGAAATATGAGCTGTGACTTCATGGGTGTTCTGTGAAGAGATGCATAAAGCTGTACAAATAGATAGCCTTTCAGACAGGACATACCAGACCCAGCCTTGTGCATTTGCAAATATACAGAGGAGAAGAGCCCCAACTTCACTTTGAACTCCACATTTCCTTCCGAAATCAGTTTAAATACAAGACTGAAGGTAGTTAAATCTTCTCTATTTTTAAAAGGAGATCGTACAAATACTTTTGGCCTTAAAAGCCTATGTCATTGATTCATAATATAAGGGGTGACATTAAACTTACCCCTCCTTACTCCCTCCACCCCCCAGACAGGAAAATATAGGCAAAACAAGCCTGGATTTCATGGGAGCGATGGGAGCAAACTGATTGCCGTAAAAACGGGCTTTTAGACTCCTGGACATGAGATCTCCGTGCTGGGAAGTCTTAGGGAACCAAAACAAGGATCAGGGGTCAGCAGACAGTTGAAGAACCATAGCAAAATCAGAATCACACAGTGACTCTGGGGAATGACCTTGTGATGATGCAGAGCTTAGAATACAAGTCTCAAGAAAGAAGTATGAGCTGAACAGACCCATCACCCAATAGGGTCCATTTTCTCCAAAGGTTGTTCAGAATTCCCTGGCTGCTTAGGTTCATATGGTAGAAACAAGAATGTATCTTGCCTTGCTCTGGCTCCAGCTCTGACCATCCCATTTTCTCTTAAAGCAGCTGACATGGGGAAGAGTGAACGTCCTGAGCTCCTGACACTTACACACTATTCTATGTTCAAGATACGAACTCAACAAGAGCAGGTTATCCGACATGTATTATTTTTGTTTTAATTGAAGTACAACTATTTTTGCACTGAGCTATGTTTGTCCTGTAGTGAAGAGGTTACCTGGAACTAAGAGCTTGGGAGATAGCTGAACTCAAATACACTTAACTAGCTAGCAATCGAAATTAAATTGACCTTAACCTTTCGTTCAATTCCTAATTTTTCATTGCTAAGATCAGAAGTGTGCCCTCTTTCCTCTTCATCCTTTGTTTCCACTTTCTTTGTCGATTCAGAAGAGTTCAATAGCCTTGGATTCTACAGAAATCATATTAGTGCAAGGTGACTTGACCATGTAATTGAAATTTGTATAAACTCACAATATCTTCGTTTTCTTGATAATGTGTTATAGTTAACAAAGAAACTTCTCATTTCACATCTTTTGTAATTCTCAAAAAAAAGTCTACAGGTTGGTAGTTGTTACTCTCATTTTACAGATGAGGAAATAAAAGCTTAGAGAATTTTATTCAATTGTTCATTCATTATTCTTTGGGATCCAATTATATGTTGGCATTGGAGATAGACAAGAAAAAAAACGTAGTTGTGACCTGAAGAAGTTCACTGTCTAGCATGTGGAACAAATAGGTAAATAAAACATGGACAGTGATATGTGAGTAGTAAATTGGGCAGATGTACAATGAATGCAAAAGGAAAGGGTTACCAAATTTGCCTAGCTGTGAATGAGTAGTCTTCTCAAAGGCGGTCTTAGGAAGAAATTAGTGGGCATGGAAACCAGGAACTGTATGATGAACTTGGGAATAACGAAAGAGTTCAACATGGTTATGAGTCCAGAGGAAGGAAAATGAGATTGGAGAATGGTTTCTTTAGGAATGTGTTACCAGAAAGGAACACGGAGGTTCTGGGTCAGTATGGTGGGCCAGTGAAATGAAGTCTTCAGGAACTCAGGTTCATTTGATCTTAATTCACCACACGTGGCCTCCATTTTCTTTTCCTGCATTCAAGCAGGTAGAAGACTCCGGACCAGTCTTTTTGTCTGAGACAGGACTTCCCAGATTTTATTTCCAAAAGTCAGGCACACGCAAGAGGAGAGAGTTTCAGGAAGGAGAGATTTTGGCCAGAATAAGAAGATATTTTCAGAGTTGAGGAAGGAAAATGAGTCTACCTTCTCTCCTGGCATCTCCTGGAAGACATGGTTAGAGATGGGGCCATGGGGCCGTTTGGATCTAGGGGGCTGGATCCAAGGCCTGGTGCTCACCCAAGATTGCTCTACCCTCAGTATGGTGGAGGAGAACCAACCTGATGGGATAATATGAGCTGGAATAATCTACAACCCCCCAAAAATATAGCACTATATGAAACCACAGCAAAATCCCAGTTTGCTGTTAAATGACCTTCGAGAAAGGACAGAAGTTGTGACCTAAAGGTTATAATGAATTAATATATAAAAATTAAAAAGTGCATTGAAATACTGAAAACAAGGTTTAAAATGTATGAGAAATCAAGACAAGGACTGAAGTTCGTAACTACAACTCTGCTCAACAGCAAAGCTTGGTGTGACAAGACTCTATAGCTTCAGGGGGGTGGACAATCAGGAAGAGCTCCAGAACACATTTTTGTGACTGTCCTTTTCCTTAGTTCTGATCCTCTATAGAAACAAACTCACACTACGTCTATGTCCAACCATATCAATTATCGTAAATGTTTCAAATAACTCCAATTACTCCCCTCAGAAGACACTCTAACATTACTTAACTGAATATTTCAGGAAACATGCACATCACGTTCATGTATGGAAACATCCAGAGAATATTCTAGTTATAGTCTAATTTTTCCCTTTACTAATACAAATGCTTAAATCAGGATCTCTATGTATGGTGTTTATCTAAACAACCTCATGTATACAAAAACCCAGAGATGTTGACATTGTAGAGAACAAGCATGATTTGTAAAATCAGCGTGATCCTTCTATTTAAAGCAATGTCCCCTGGATGTGGTCTGAGCTTGAAAAACAAGTTCATCATATTTTCTTTCTGAAGACAATATGTCAAACATTAAAAATGGTTACACATCAGAAGTTTGGGGGGAAAAATGTCAGCCCTGCAAAGAAGGAAGTCTATTTTATTCTGTAGGGTTGGGGATAAATGGCAGCATTTTAGAAATATGAGAAAAATCTACGTTCTTCTTTTTTTCTGTTTCAAGCCCCTCTGATCCTAAATTCATTCAATTTAATTTTTTCCTTGCCTTCAAGTTGTTTTATATTAAAATATTACAATCCAAAAAAGTGGCAAAAGAAATTTCAACAAAAAAAATAATAATCAAAGCCATTCAGGGTTCAAATGCTCAGGCTGAACTGTATTTTTGGAACAGTTGCTTTTATTTTTTTCTAGAAGTCCAATGTGTAAATTAGTTGCACCAAAGCAAGTCAGATTACTCTCTGGCCATGTGTAGCATGCAATATTTTATGTGACTTTTTACCCTCTTAGTCAAGAAAACAATACGTTCTTGTATGGCAGCCAGACGAAGTGGTGATTCACCCTCATCCAGGAGATGCCAAGTACTGTACCTCCTAGAGGAAACACACTCACCCATGTGTAATGAGACTGCTTTGGATTTCCTGAAGTGATTCAGCATGAAATGGAATCCAACGCTGACCTGAATATCCGTAGATGTTACCAGTCACAAGATCAGATGTACCAGAGTTTCATTTGCCTTTGTGTGACTCCCACTCATTTATTACAAGCTCAGAGATGCATCCTTGTTAGGCTGAAGTGGAACATTTCCACTCAAGGAAACTGATGAAAGAATTTGGCCTGTTGCTTATTAGTACAAAATAGTCAAGGATTTTTCAGGAAAACGTAGTTGGCTACGGTTCTATGATAGAGAACACCCATTGATCCCTTCTCTTGAATTATGTAGTTTTTAGCTTAAGAGAAACACTGAGCTCTGTTGGCCACTGGCTCTGTTATCACTAGTTTGATAATGCAGGTCATGGTGTCTATTAGAAAAGACACTTACGAAAATCCATAATGTGCTAGATGTCAGGCCACCAGAAATGATTGCTTTGAAATGCAGACAGAGGAGTAAAGATGGGGTGTGGTGGCACTAGGGAGCCACAGCAAGTCGTTGAGTGAGAAAGTAAGACTTTGCAATAAAATCAAGGGCACTCCTAAACTGTAGAAACAAGGCTGCTTGAAAAATCCCAAGACTTAATCCTCTGGAGACAGTATCAACAGCAACAGTCCTTGGACTACAAGGATAAGATGATAAGAACAGGAATGACGAGGGGAGAGAAACAGGAACTATGGGAGCTACTGTGGGCATGGCCATGGCAGGACAAAGAGGGCTTCATGTACGTGCTTGAACTAAGCCAGTGAAAAACTAAGATCATTTGGATCTGTGTAAAAAGCAGTCGCCATAGAAGTTGAATTTAGTCTCTACAGCAGAGCGTTTTGTCCTATAATCACAAACTATTTGGAAGGTTAGAGTTTCAACACGAATTATGCAAGTGTCACAACAAGGTCTACCCCAAACTGAAAGTTGGTGAATCTAGAACTAAATTGCCAAGAAGAAAGGCTGAAATGGGAATCTTGAGGTGAGCCTTTAAGGGGAGCACAGGGTGAGAAAGAGGCCAGCCACTTCTAAACTACGAGCTCATTCTCTCTGGAAGAGCCATCTCTCCACCACCAGACATCGGAAGTTTAAAGGCTGGAACTGGAGGTGCAGAAAACTTCTTGTTCCCCGAGAATTTACATGGACTAGCTTCGCTACCAGCAACTTGCTGAAAATACAAAATCCGAGGCCCCATCCCAGACACCGGAGTGAACATCTCTAGTTTCCTAAGATGCCCAGGTGGTCCCAGGCACACTAAAGGAGGGGCGGGGATGTGCCTTGATAAGTTCAAATCGAAAGCCTCTCTGAAAACTCCAGTTCCGAGACAGCACCTAATTTACTTTTTTATTCTTTGCCTAGAATAAGAGATTAGTATTTTTTATTCGTAACAAAAGATATATTTTAAGATTATTCTCCTGTAATAATGATTTCTGTGTCTAAGTGTTACAGATGTTAAGAACCCCCATGAATGGGGCGCCTGGGTGGCTCAGTGGCTAAGAGTCTGCCTTAGGCTCGGATCAGGGTCCCTGGGTCTTGGGATCAAGCTCCTCATCAGGCTCCCTGCTCAACTGGAAGCCTGCTTCTCCCTCTCCCACTCCCCTTGCTTGTGCTCCCTCTCTCGCTCTCTCTCTCTCTCTCTCTCTGTAAATAAGTAAAATCTTTAAGAAAGAAAGAAAGAAAGAAAGAAAGACATTTTAGAAAACAAAAAGACCCTCCATGAATGTTTAAGACAGTGGTTCTCCAAGTGTGGGTCCCTGGACCACATCAGGGTCTTCGGGAACTTGTAAGAATGCAGAGTGCCAGGCTCCACCCCAGACCCATTGACTCAGCTTGGAGGAGGGGCTCAGCAGTCTGTGTTTTAACAAGCCCTCCAGGTAATTCTGATGTAGACCCAAGTTTGAGAGCTTTTGCTTTTCAACCACCTTGGGAGGTATTTAGAAGCATGATCGTTAGCTGTGCTGCGAGCTATGAAGTAGAGGAAAAATCTTAAACCAAATGGAAAATTATTCTGATAACTTTGAAAATGATCAACACAAGATGTCAAAGCCTCTCTCATGGTACCTTCTAATGGCTTGACTTATGTTGTTTATCTCGAGAGAAGTAAATTGGTGTTTTTATTACTATTGACCCTTTCTCAAAGTAATGATAGGCCATTTCATCTCCAATCACTACCTTCCTTGTGAACCCCTGTGAAAAGGCCTCCCAAGCCAATCATTGTGGCCAAGAGGATGGAACGGTCTGGTTGGCCAACTTGATAATGCATTCCACCCTCCCTTGGTAGGAAAAGGAGTTCCTCTCCATTCCCATAATATGAATTGGGAGAGGTGTGATTCTTCTAAAGTGTGTCAAGCAAACAACATATTCCTCTAAGATCCCACTAAGATTGTGACCACGAAGACAATATAAGCCTACAGCTATGAGGGTCCATCTTTCTACAATGTAGAGAGATCTTAACTAAGATTGAAACTGGTCCCCAGAAAAGAGAGAGAGAGAGAAACCTAAAACTATTGTTTGAGCTCCTGGAACAAGCTAGTTGTGAAGTCAAATTAATCCCAGGACTTCTCAGTCACAGAAACTAATAAATTCCCTTTTAGTGTGAGTTAATTTGAGTTGTGTTTCTGTCTATTATGACCAAAAGACCCTGACTAGTACAATCTCTAAATAATTCACCTTTTGCATGAATCACATCTGTTGCGTGAATTACATCTGTAATAAAATGCCTCCACAAGGAGGCATAAATAAAAGAGTGCCCTGGATCTTTGATCAGGACCTCAGAGATAAAATGTTGGCACTACCTCTTGAAGACAACTTAGGCTGGGTATTTAAATCTCTGAGCTTCTCCTTACCTACGTGGAACAGAAGAGCTTAGTCTAGATCCACTCAAGGAAAAAGAACTGGTTAGAGGTCTTGGAGATCCTTTATTTTAGAAATAAGAGAACCATAACCCCAGGGAGTGGGACATTCTCTTGATCAAGATCATGTAGGCTGCTGATACCTGCTTGCCCTGACTCCCGTTCCAGCACCCTTCCCATAACCCCACTTGATGGACTCCCTGGAGGTGTACTTGGTTCATCGTTATCTTTATGCACGATGTTCATTAGGATGGTTTTGGTTGTAGGTAACTCAAATGAAGATTTTCACTAAGAGATTTACTGTTGATATATCAAGAAGTCCAGAGAAAATCTGATTCCACTGTCGGGGGAAGAGATCAACAACATCAACAAAAACTCAGATTCCTTCCATGTTTCCACTCTGCCACTTTCAGCATGTCAACTTTGCTTCTCATTATGTCACAAGATAGTAATAGCACTTCACAAAAAGCTTTTAAGCCAGAAGGAGAAAAAAAAAATCCCAGTATTATGTTCCTTTTTAAGACTGAGAAAACATCTGTCAAGGGCCCCAGAAAGCCTCCCTTGCCATCCCATTGGCCAGAACCAATCACTGGTGGGGAAAATGGGATTTCCACCTTGGCTTAAGCAACTACTTTTTGACAAATTTAAGGTGCCACTGATGTCAGAGAAATTGAAATTCTTAAAAATATGCATAGCTTAGAATGATTTCAATATAGTATCATGATTTGTGGCTGCATGAGTGGTTTCTGCTGGCACACATCTCTTTTGCTCACATTCTACTGGTCAGAAATAGGGAAGCCTGGGAAATGTAGTTTAGCCCTGTTCCTAAGAGAAAAGGGTAACATGTGGCAGTCTCAGTCCTTGGCCATCTCATACCTGAATCAAATCAGGGTTTGTTAGCAAGAGAAGGGGTATAAATAGCTATGGAATACCAACCTACAGAATTTATAAGGTATACATTTAATGCAGAACAAGCTTTGGAGAGAAATATCAACTTCTACCATCTGCCCATTTAAAAACTGGCCTTTGTGAAGCATAACTCCCCACGCTTGAAAGGTGGGCATAAGGTTAACTCCTTCCAAAGAGCATAGTTGGGAAAAGAGGTTGGAGGGGAAGAGAAACTTTGCAGTGGAGAAACTGACAAATATTACCTTATCTAGGTGATCAAGGTTAACATCAACAGTGATAAGATACACATTGATATACGCACCTTTGATAGAACATAATGAAAATGGCACTCGGTCTCTATGGTTTTCCTCCCCAAACCCTGTACCTACAGGCTAATCATAAGCAAAACAATATTTGCCAAATCCAACTGAGGATGTTCTATAAAATACATGAGAAGTATTCCTCAAAATTGTTAAGGTCATCAAAAGTAAGGGAAGTCTGAGAGACTCTCACAGCCCAGAGAAGCCTAAGGAGACATGATAACTAAATATAATGTAGTATACTAGATGAGATCCTGAAACAGAAGAAGGATATTAAGCAAAAACTAGGGAATATTGAAAAAAATGTGAACTTTAATTAATATTAGTGCATAAATATTCGTTAATTAATAAAGAAACATGTAACAGGAAATTGGACTTGAGGTATACGTGAACTTTACTATCTTTGCAATTTTTCCATAAATCTAAAATTATTCTAAAGCTAAACATTTTTAAAAAGATTTATTTATTTATTTTAGAGAGAGAACACATGTTAGTGGGGCAAGGGGCGGAGGGAGAGGGAGAAAGAATCTCTAGCAGACTCCCTACTGAGCCCGACATGGGGCTCCATCCTACGACCTTGAGTGGAAATCCAGAGTAAGATATTTCACTAACTATGCCACCCAGGTGCCCCTAAATATTTTTTGAAATTGATCTTTGCTTGAGCCAGATAAACAGAGCTGGCTCCCTTTCCCTTTTGAAAAATATCCTTGTTCATAAGTTTCTGCTGTTAAATGTGGGGAGCTTGTGCCCATGCACACAAATTGACTGAACTGATTTTAGAATGAAGGATTTTTCTATTTCTCCGGAACCACGTACTCGTAGATCACCACTGCGGCAACTGTCCCCTCTGTGCTCCCAGGAGAACCATCAGCGAGAATGGCCACCGTACCACGAAGGGAACACACAGCATTGAAAATTGTGGTGTCCCTTCAACTTGGAAGATAGGATATTTTGAAGGATCCCAAAGTTTAAATTACTAATTCATGTACAGATACAAGATATCCTCTAGCTCTTTCATTAAGAAATGCCTGAAAAATAATGTAGATATAACCATGCTGTGTTGTTTGGAGAATTATCAACTCATTTCTTTTCTCCCTTTGTCTTTGTAAGGATTTCGAGAGCATTTAGATAAAGTCTAACAACACTTTGTCAATGAAAGTTTGATTTTGTTATTGTTGTTTACATGCAGACTCTGAGGAAGAGGAAGTTATATGAGGCATTTTTTGTCAGACTAGTTAACGGTAAACCCTGAGCCCTTTCTGCATCAGTGGCCACCAGTCCTAAGACATTTGGTACTTTGTGTGGGTTGTACAGGAAAGTAACAATATCTGACAGAACAAGAGATGCCTGCAATTTACATGCAATAAGGACAAAAATTCTAGTGACTACTGATGGTATTTTCCTCCTCATATGGCACTCACATGGATGTCTGAGAGTATCTTTAGATCAAGCAACAATACAATTAATAGGGCTTCAGACGTTAGATCGGATTCTCTAGTAAATACAAATACAAATATATCTGTGAACCCCTGACATCTTGAGCCACCATTTTAGGAACTTCTAATTCACCTCAGGAAAAGACATCACTTCACTGAAAGCCTTTCTTCATGGTTGAATAACTAATAAAAGTCAATGTTAGGAGATCCTATCTATGAAGATTAAATCATATAGGAAGGTGATCATCTTTGAAAAGATGAAAGTAAAAAAAAAAAAAGACCTATCACAGTTTTTAAGAATCATAAATTCTATATAACTTCTGAAGAGCGTCAATTCTATAAAAATGATAGCAACAGCTTTCAAAATGGAAGCCCAAGAAATGAATGAACTAAAACAGCCTGAACAAAACAGATGATAAAGAATGGTTGAACTTAAAAAAAAAAAAAGAATGGTTGAACTTCACACAGATAGGTTTAACACAAGATAGTCCTTATTTAAACGGTACCTAGAGCTTCCAGGAAGAATTCAGAGAACCAAGGAAGAATGGAATGCGTAATTTAAGACTGACTTGTGACTGGTACAGTCTTATAGAACCCTTTTGCTGGTACCATATGCTCTTCAGTTGAGTAATAATGGTCTAGAGGATTATAGCATTCCCAAAAGGCATCTGGCATTCCACAGCTGGACTGTGTGTTAATCTGAGAGGGAGAAGAAGCAGGGAGATGACATGTCCTCAGTGGGCTCTATCTGAAGCAGAAATGTTGTCTTTACACTTCTCCAAAGAAGACATACAAACGGCTAACAGACACATGAAAAAATGTTCATCATCTTTAGCCATCAGGGAGATTCAAATCAAAACCACACTGAGATACCACCTTATACTAGTTAGAATGACCAAAATCAACAAGACAGTAAACAACATATGTTGGAGAGGATGTGGAGAAAGAAGAACCCTCTTACACTGTTGGTGGGAATGCAAGTTGGTGCAGCCACTTTGGAAAACGGTGTGGAGATTCCTCAGGAAATTAAAAATAGATCTACCCTATGACCCTGTAATTGCACTACTGGATATTTACCCCAAAGAGGCAGATGCAGTACAAAGAAGGGCCACATGTACCCCAATGTTCATAGCAGCAATGGCCACAATCACCAAACTGTGGAAGGAACCAACATGCCCTTCAATAGATGAATGGATAAAGAAGATATGGTCCATATATACAATGGAATATTATGCCTCCATCAGAAAGGATGAATACCCAATTTTTGTATCAACATGGATGGGACTGGAAGAGATTATTTGGAGTGAAATAAGTCAAGCGGAGAGAGTCAATTATCTTATGGTCTCACGTGTGGAGTGCAAGGAAAAACGTGGAGGGCATTGTGGGAAGGAAAGGAAGGGTGAATGGGGGGAAATTGGAGGGGGAAATGAATCATGAGAGACTGTGGGCTCTGAGCAACAAACTTAGGGTTTTGGAGGGGAGGAGGTGGGGGGTTGGGCGAGCCTGGTGGTGGGTATTGAGGAGGGCACATATTGCATGGAGCACTGGGTGTGGTGCATGAGCAATTAATTTTGTAACACTGAAAAAATAAACTAAAAGAATTTGGGGAAATAAATAAATAAGAAAGAAAGAAAGACATTTTGTCTTTGACATGTACCATTTGTTGTTGGATCTAAAGTAGCACAGACTTCTCGTGTTCATGTGGTTTATTAAAAAATCAGAAGACCAGTATAAAAGAGCAATCCCAGGCTATTTAAAGGATTTGCCTCAATTTTTCTGGTTGACTAACTAAGAAACGGATATCAGTCTTTTATTCAATTTCTAATGAATATTGGTTTTTTAAAAGTTTTTTAAAGATTTTATTTATTGATTTGATAGAGAGTAAGAGAGAGCATGAGCAGGGACGAGAGGCTGAGAAAGAGGGAGAAGCAGACTCCCTGCTGAGTAAGGAGCCCCCACCCGGGACTCGATACCAGGACCCTGAGATCAGGACCTGAGCTGAAGACAGACGCTTACCGACTGAGCCACCCAGGCGTTCCTCTAATGAGTTTTGTTAAAAGAAATAATCAACACAAATCAAGTAAGGTGATACTCAGTAAAATTTAGATTTATAAAGTTTGTCCCAGAGATACTGCATTTATTAAATCGCCACTCTCCCTCCCTCTCTCTCTCATACTAACAAAAACTGGAAACCACAGAATCATTAGGATCAAAGAGCTGATGGATGAATCAAATTTTGTATTTGCCCAGAGAAAAAAGAATTGAACCTTTGAAAATTTAAATAAAGTTTAAAGTGGAAAAAAAAAAACCCTGCAAATGGTTTAACTAATCAGAGAATTAATCAAAATTTAAGGAAAGCTACTGCAGAAAATGCCTTCTTGACAAAAATGCATTAAGATTGTTACTATTTCCATTGAAAGGATTTATTTTCATAATCTCAGCCTCAAAACTTCCTCAGGTTCAAAGAAGTGAGAATCAAACATATTCTGTGATGCTTCGATTTGTTATGTGGAAGTTGAGTGATGCTCTTCACCTCCCAGCTTCTGTGTATATTGTTCCCTCTGTCTGGAAGTTTCTATTCTGTCTTCAGGAGAACATCAAGACTTCTGCAAGGCTCAACCTCACAAAGCTCATTTTGAGACCGGTCTTTCCTGACCTCCAGATAGAATTAGATACTTTCACCCTTTATCTTCCCTGAGGGAACTTTTATGAATATTCTATCATGTTACTATAATTTCTTGGCTCCAGGCTATCTTCCTGGATCCCTGTTGGGCATGGCTCGTGTTTTAGTCCTTTTGCTATTAAATCCCTGGCACATAATAGACATGTAATGAATGAATGCTGAATAACTGAGTGGATGTACAAGGGAGGTCTCCATGTACCCACTTGATAAGCGGAAATACTTATTCTTTATTTATGAACAGAATCATCAAAACTGCACTGCAACTTTGAAGATGTATTTAAGAAAAAGTGCTTTGCTGTAAGAGCTGTATTCAAATCAGTACTAAACATCTATTTTCTCGTATTTCTCTCAACAACACCATCCTCCTTTGCACCTCTAACCTTATCCACAATCCAGAAAAGTAGTGCCTTATAGGAATCCATGCAGGACTGAAATGGCCAGCTTAGGAGCTCCTCGTGGGTGTCTGTGGGGGCATCCCTAGAGTGTGGGAGCAATTTCTGGGAGGTCCAGAGGTTAGGTCAGCCAAGGGCTTTTTTTTTTCCATCCATCCTCAATTTGACTCTGGATTCAGCTGAATATAGTTAAAGGATTAATTGCCCATGATTTTGTTCCCTAAATTAAGAGTCATTGTGGTAAGAACCAAGCATAGTAATATGGGCCAACCACAAAAAAAATAAATTACTTTGTAAGTTTAAAAAGATTTTCACCAAATTACTGCTCTGTGCAAATGATGTTGGGAGGAAAAAGTTTGTTTGAGAAACATTTTCTTTTGTGACTGTAATAAGGTATGTTGTACCCCTGCTGAGATATGAGTCACATCCCCTGTGATAGGAAACTGTGGCCAGTTTTTGTGGGTTTGGGGTTTTGTACTAAATTTTCAGTGCCTCATGTTTCCTATGACTGATGAATGGATCATCACCTGACTCATAGGCTCTTGCTATGGATGGCCAAAGTGTAGCTTTTAAAATTCAGCAATGTGGCACCCTGCTGCTCTCAGTTTTTTGTTGTTTTTTTTTTTTTGCTCTCAGTTTTAATATGGATGGGGAAACACCAGATACACAGAATCATTGCTTTGAAATGGACTTTTCAGAGGTCACCTCTTCACAGCCTTTGGCAGGATTATAATCAACCTGGTCCGGACTGGTTTATAATTCTTATTTTAAAAGACCTCCAATGCCCCTTTTTTGGTCTGCGTAAAATAGGTGTCTTAGTCTGTTCGAACTACTAGAACAAAATACCACAGACTGGGTGGCTTACCAACATTTTCTTTCTAACAGTTCTGGAGGCTGGCAAGTCCCAAGGCTGGCTTCCTTGTTCATGGACAGCCAACCTCTCCCTGCGTCCGCACATGGCGGAAGGGGTGAGGGTGTTCTCTTGGACCTCTCTTACAAAGTCACTAATATCATTCATGAGCACTCCACCCTTGTGACCTAATCATCTCCGAAGGTCTCACCTCCAAATACCATCACATTCTCATTCAGACTTCAACCTATGAATTTAAGGAGACAAAACATGCAGTCTGTAGTAGTAGGTACACA
>CM052807.1:74946282-75046078 GCA_028533885.1 Nasua narica
AAGGGACAGCCAACAAGGAAATGAAAATAAGAGGTGACTTTTTGGAAGAAATCCAGATTCTCTTTCATTTGAGGGAGTCCATTCCATTTACCTCGAAACAAGATTTATGTACATTAGAGGTAAAAACATTAAAGGATCAGGTACGCGATCAAGTTTTAGGAGAAAATTTAAGATTCCCAACATGGCATTACTTATAAATACACAATAAGTGCGTTCAAACAGGCAAACATATTGAGCACATTCTGAGGAAGCAAAATGTTGTTTATACTTTTTAGACCAGTTCCAAAATTCACTTAGAAAAAGTCTTAGAAGATCATAGAGATGAAAACTCTAATAAATAAAGCCTAATTTTCATGAATACCTTTACTCAAGGGCTATTTGACCTGAATTACACAACACGTTTTGAGCTTCGAAACTCTTAGAGTGCATGTAATTTTTAATTGACTTTTCTTTGGCAATATCAGTATGTTTGTATTATATTCAAGGGACTCCCTCTGCTGTATAACTTAACACATGAAAATTCTTGTTTTACTCCTTTACCAAAGTTTCCTTACAGCTTGATGGATAAGGTGTCTAATTATGGAGTCCTGCAGAAGGCTTTGGATCAAATCATATGTTTTTATTGAAAATGAGGTCATGTTGGGTTGCGTGATATAGCTAAATAATCAGTTAACTATTTTTCCAAGCCAAACACAGAGTAATTAGGTTTAGTAACATGGCTTCCTCCCTAAGATCCATAACTCAGACATGGTGGTTTGGGAACAATATGGGTAGAAATTGTGTATGTTTTTCTTGGACATCGAAATGAATGGCATTTTCTAACAAGACTGTATTATAGGTAGAATTTAATTTTACTTTTGCTTTTACCTTACGTGACATTGCCTGGGAGAACATTTTCCAAAGAGTCACGTAAAATTATGTGGCCTCAAAATTTATCACTCAACTAATAGAAGTCATGTTATTATGGATAAACCATGAATCGGGGAGTTCTGGATAATAGTTTAAACACCAATGTCCTTAAATATCCACTAGAATATTTTGATAGTAGATTTCCAGATATTCCATGGAAGTATTGATTGCAAATGTATAGTCATATTACCCTCCAAAAGTCACTGAAATATTCTAGGTCCAATCCTCTCTCAATTCCAAGTGCTTGTGTTTCTGTGTACCCGGAAAACCTAGGTCAGTGTCCAGGAAATAGGACACTCATGCTGTATCTGGGTCCATTTGTTTATGTTTTGCTAAAGCAACAAACTTAGATCAGTCAACAGCTTTATGTTCAAACAATGCCTAGATTTTCACTTTTTTAAAAAAGTAGGAATATGTGTAAGCTCCTAGAATATAGGTATAAGACGATTCCACTGAAGAATTAGGACTCTATTGTTTCTCTTTCTGAGGTTATGACCACAGCTTCTTTCAAGATATTAAAATTTTCTGTCTATTTCATGGTGCTGGTTGGACACACCAAATCTTTTTACATGTTAGCTCTGGCCTGCTGGATAGTCTTTCCATTCCACTTTTACACCCTATAGAGTTTTGCAGAATGTACCATGGTAGACTTTCCACATTCATCTCAGGTTTACTGCAGATATGGCTTCAAAAATATGATATTGTCAAAATTGTGCTGACTGTGAACTCGCAATGCCTTTTAGGGCATCCACGAACAGCTGGATTGAATAGCCTGACATCTGTGAAATCAAGAGTGTATTTCGAATTTAACTTTCAAACCACAGAATTCAAGTAAGCAAAAACTGACCATGTGTTAAAAACACTTGAAACTCTTCCTCTTGTAACTGTTTATCTACATTTTTAAAACTCTGTTTACATTGTAGTAACAGCTGTGTTTAAAAGGGACATGACAGAGCAGACTAATTTATAATGCAAAACTCTATTCGGAAAAAAAAACCTTATGTTTGAAAAAACACTTCAAAAGAGGGCAAAAATGATTAAAATAGACACAACCATTTGTTTAAACTATGACTTTCTCAAGAAAAAACAGCCTAATGTAAACTGGCTTATGCATGTTCTAAGCAGCTGGTCTGTATAAGGCCTCTACAAACCTTTTTCTCCGGGGGAGGGGGTGGGCAGAGGGAAAACGAGCAACTGACCATCACAGAAGGTCATTGTCATTTAAGAAACAACACAAATCTACGGATGAAATATTACATTTTTTGAAGAGTGCCAAGTTGGTTACATTAGGTGCCAAGGACACAGAACCAGTGACCGTGGCCACCGTAAGCAATCTGGCAAATGAAAAGTGAAAAAAATCACATTTGACCAGCATTCCTTCATTGGGTTTCTAAGGAAAAATTACAAAACTTTTCAGTAAGGAAAAAAAGTCCAAATAAATTGTTTTGTCTCTGTTTTGCTGTATATTAGCTAATCTTTTTTTTTTTTTTTTTAATTTTCAAATCATTGTTGTTTGGGGCATCCCTCAGACATGATCCTCAGGCCTCCCCGTGATGCCTTTCTGTCATCTTGCCTCACTTCCGCACTCTATTCTACACTACAGGAAAAGCACTTTTCCTCTGCTTGTTTCTGAAATTGTTCCTCAAGTGCCATCTGCAGCTCCTTTCTCCTCTCAGATGCAGCAAAATGGTTTCATGTATCTGAGGAAGACAAGGGAGCCATTTCCCATGTATCCACCTGGCCACGTGTGGTTGTCTGGGATTAGCGAAGGGAACCACAGCTGAAGGGACCTGTGATGACCAACGACAAGGGTCAAACAGGCCCAAGAATGCTTCGTCAGAGGCCAGCATGGAGAGCTGACAGCATAGAACCCTGCCTCCCTACTGACAGGTCAACCCTGGAAATGCAGACACAATCCCCAAGAATAGGACATGGAACTTTATTAGCTAATAGACTAAGATGAAGTTTCCACAGCCCAGTAGGATAAGGGCTCCAAAGAGAAATTAAATTCAGTTAAAGAAACATGACAACAGTTCCATTTCATACATGTGACTCTGTTGAATGATATTGCCAGGCATTCCTAGCACAGGGCTTGGAATATAGTTGGAGTTCAAAAAGCGTGATTTCCTGACCACTACGGAGGATCACCCAACTCTCATGTAGCTTTATCTGATGAGTTACACTGGATGAACATTAATTTATTCATTCATTTACTCGTGTAACAAAGATATTTGGAACAATTTCTCTGTGCCAGGCCATATTCTGGGCCCTGAAAATACAATAACAAGTAATTAGAGTTTCAGCCCTTTAGAGAAAGAGAGACAGCTAAAAAACAAAGAGAAGGAGGGGAGGAGGGGAGGAAGGGTGGGAAGGAGAGAGAGAAGAGAAGAGAGGAGAAGGGAGGGGAAGGGAAAGGAAGGGAAGGGAAGAGGAGGGAAGGGAAGGGAATGGAAGGGAAGGGAAGAGGAGGGAAGGGAAAAGGAGGGAAGGGAAGTAAAAAGGAAGGAACCAGGAATGACCAATGTAAGGGAACAAAACAAAGTAGAGTAGGAGAGAGAGGGGTGTTCTTGGCTGGACCCTTCAGGAAGGCCTCTCTGAGTAGCTGAAATGAACACTGACATCTTCATGAGCTTTGGAACTGTGCCTTGCAGATCTGGGAAGAGAACACACCGGGCCGGAGAGCCAGCAGGACTCAAGCCCTTGAGTAGTCTTCTAAATCAGTTTTTCTCTAAACTCGTAACGCAAATTAGTGTGGGAGGGAAGAAGTCTATAATCTCAATGCGAATCCTAACCATTCCCTGGGTTTCATTTAAAGAACAGCCAAAATATATTTTGGAAAAGTAAACCAAGATGAAAGTAATAATTTGCTGTTATTAAGAAGCCCTGAATACATTCATTAAAACGGCAAAGAACCAGCTGTAGAAGTTATATTTGTGTCTATGTCTATATTTGCATATACTTATATTCGCATTATCTATATCTTTATTTACATCTGTATATGATCTATAGTGGCTATTTCCAGACCTACGTCAATCTATCCATCTACCTGTCTATCAACCTAGAGCTGCATATGTGACATACTGTTTTGCTTACCAAGGGCCTAAACCTGATTAACCTATTTCTGGAAGAGGCAAACCGTCCTCCTAGGAAACTCCTCAAAAGTAGAATAGATCACTCTGTATATATAACATGTGTCTCTATATCTGTATTGGGCTATACTTATAATTGTATTATGTCTACGTAGATTCTAGTGTAAGCACTCCCAGCTTGCACCTTCACAAGCCGACTGGATCAAACGTCTTCAGCAAGAAGGTGATTCTACTCATAAAACACAAGTGGGGGATTATTTTTGGTACTATCTTGTAAAGAAATGTCAAAAAAAAAAAGCTCCCCAAAAGATAAACTATTAATTCTAAATAGCATACAACTTCTTATTTTATTATTTGGAAAAATGCTTCCCCTGCTTTATCATTAAGGTTTCCTCTTGGAAAGCACTCTCCCTCCCTACCCAAGCAGAAATGGAAGATGGCTTGTGATGTCAGTGCAGTCACCTCCAAGATAGCTGACATGTCCACAGCCTATGATATATAAATTCTATTTTAAGAGAGTTGCAAATAAAAGAAATACACTTAGCTTTGTCTATATTTGGGGTCCCACAGTTTTTTTAAAGTAGTGTTAGGAGGCTCTGTAAAAAAGAGATGCTACATTCTCTGATGCCTGGTAATACTGATATTTATCACTTAACTCCCTCATAGTCTTGATTTTATATTGGAATCATAAAATAATGGGTAATTTTCAAAGCAATTGCATCAATTGTAATCAAATACATGCGTTAAAGCCTTCCAAAGCAAGATAGTTCCAATCCATCATCCTACATTAAAGGAGCCATTTGAAATGAGTCTTATATAATTAGGATTCCCTTATACATGATTTTCCTGGGACAGTTCTGGTTTATGTCTATTGTCCTCGTTATGATAGCAGTGCCCACACAGACTCTCGAGAAAGTCTTGGTAAACTATGGTTATTCTATGTAAAATCAACTGCAGAATGGTTCTAGTGAAGAAATCTTTATAAATTTTGTGCTCGATCTGGAACAGGAAATACCACCTGTCCCTGACATCTGGAAAATACGGTTGTCACAGTATATAATATTCAATTATTTAAATAATGTTCTTCCTTGGGGAACCAAAGAATCAGAGTAAGAAAAAAGAGCTGGAGCACAGAGGTAGCTCAAATGCCATTTCTGCAAGAATATAATAGTATAGACATACGAATGCAAGACAGTTTTTACAAGTTTACTCTCTTATAGGAATAAAGCCAATGACACTGATATTTGTAAATGTATTTCTCTTGCTGAAGTTTACTCTTGTGCACCAGCAGAAATTTGGAAATTTGCAGCAACTAATTATTTCTGCCATATTTATTACTAGCAGGAAAAGAAGTTATTAAAGATGTACTTCTCAAGGGATGTGTCAGTCCCGTGAATTAATCTTTCTCTGCAGCGTGGAGCATTACCCCAGGACATGTTAAACAGCATGGGAGGAAGGAATCAAACAATTTTACATTCCTAACGTTTTCCAGTTCTATACTTCCCCAGAAATAGAATTATTCTTTAGTTCAGCCTTCGTGTATAAAAAAGGGGGTTGGTATTTTTTAAAAGTTGGAGGGCCACAAATGTTTTGGAGAAAATCAAATTAGTTTCCTTTTTTTTTGTTTTTAAAGCTTTTATTTATGTGACAGAGAAAGAGATCACAAGTAGGCAGAAAGGCAGGCGCAGAGAGAGGGGGAAACAGGCTCCCTGCTGAGCAGAGAGCCCCAGGCGATGTGGGGCTCCATCTCAGGATCCTGAGATCATGGCCTGAGCTGAAGGCAGAGGCTTTAACCCACTGAGCCACCCAGGTTCCCCAAACTAGTTTCCTTACAGCAGAACTTCTCAGAACATTTACTGTGCTAATACACACAGGGGCTCTAAGAGACAAAGACTGCGTGAGGCGTTTTTCAAACATGTTTGCCCACTGAGCTTTCCTTCCAAACAGCGTCCTGCTGGTCTAATGTCTGTTTAACACACTGTAAGAAATGTCTCCTTGAATAGTGTCTTATTCTTCACAAACCTACATGGAAAAACATACCTAGCCCCTCTGCTAATGGTTTTAAAACTACTTAGAAGTATAAAAGATTATAAGAAAATGCACTTCCACGTATGTGTTCGTTTATTCTACAACTATCAACTGAGTATCTGCTATGTGCTAGGCACTCTTCTCAGTATTGGCATTATAGCGGAGAACAAAACATGCGGAATCCCTATTCTCAGGGAGGTTACTTCCTAGTGGGAAAGAAACACTAAACACACACATGCACGGCTCCTGAGGAGTATACCTGATGTAATCTGAAACCAGCTCTCATACAGAGGGCTGAGACAGACAGAAGAAAGAGGCAGGCCGCTCCTGATTGGTCCGTGGCAGGTTTAAGAAGCAGAGAACTTACATACCAGACTTCTCTTGGGGGGGGCTGAAAGACAAGAAGATCTCCACTACGGCCCAACAAATCTTAAAAGCTTAAAAAGAGGCCTTAACTGGGTTGAGTCACATAAGGTCTCAGCATTGTATCACTATCTCATGGCTGCGTACTTGGGGCAAACTCTAGCAGTGGGAAAGGCAAGTGGAACCCACATTCTAAGGATAGGAGTGGGAATGAGGAGCTTCCCATTGTTGGGGGCCAGCTCACAGGTCAAAAGGTAGTTGTATCTTCTCAGTGACCTCCCTTGACATGCACAGATAGGTATATAAGAGTGATTGTGTTAGGGTGTTAATATTGTGAGAATTTTCTTCTTCCTATTTTGGAATTTCTTTAATATGGTAATAGGGCATTTACAGATGTAATGAGATTATAATCAACATCCAAAAGGATTTTTTTTTGTGTGAAACTTATAAAACTGAATCCAAATTTAACTTAGAAGAAAAAAAGAGCCAAGGAGAGTCACAATCAGTTTGAAGAGTAAAGAACTTTCTCAAAAATATGAAGGCTACCCGGTTTTTGGCACAACAATGGACAGGTAAACTAATGGGACACGATAAGGAGTCTAGAAACAAAACTAGGCCTACATGGAAACTTGATGAGTTGAGAAATGGCACTAAAGATCAATGGAAAGTGATGGGTTATTCAGTAAGTGCTGAGACAAATGGTTTTCCAAATGGAAAAATAAATTGATTCTTTCCCTCACATCATACCAATAAAAGAAATTTGAGGTGGAATAAAAACACAACATTAAAAAAATAATAAAGCAAACCTTCAGGGAAAAAAATATAGCATATCCTGATGACCTAACTTTGGAAGAATATCTTAAGGTATAAACTCAAATCCTAAAAAATAAAGATTAATAAGTATGACTGTGTTAAATTTAACACTTCTGGGATCAAATTTATAATTGAAATAAAAGGATAGTACAGGTCAAGAGAAGATACTGGTAATGCATATCACTGGCAAAGAACTAATATACATAATACATGTCAATGCCCCAAACTGATACAAAAAAGTTAAACTAACAAAGAAATGAGCAAAAAATATAAACAGATTCTTCAAAGAAGATAAAATCAGAACAGGCAAGAAACACCTGAAAAGATGCTCAACCTTACTAGTAATTAGAAAATTGCAAATTTAAACCACACGGAAATACTATTTCATGCTTACCATTTTGGAAAAAAATTAAAGTTTGACAATACCAAGTGTTAGCGAGGATGTCTGCCTTTGGCTCAGGTCCTGGGATTCAGCCCTTAGTCAGGCTGCCTGCTTCTTCCTCTCCTCCCCGCTCATGTTCTCTCTCGCTATATCTGTTGAATAAATTTTAAAAATCTTAAAAAAAAAAATCTGAAAATAATCCGATAGAAAGGAGACTAAGATTTGGATGTGTACACAAGGATGTTCACCTCTATTAACAATGTTTCTTTTTTTGTAAATTGGGTTATGGGTTCATGGGTGTGGTTCTATTATTTTTATTGAAATAATATTATTTTACTAAAATATTTCACTAGGTAATGCTGTTAGGAAAGAGTGAATGAATGACTTTGGCATCCCTCAAAAGAGTGTTGGATGGCACTATATTCATCTTTGGTACTTCTGTTTAAGGTCTCCCAGAGTACTAACATTTCCTTTTGCGTTCATCTAATTGACAAAGTAACAAACACTGAGAAACACACTGCAATATCTAAAAAAAGAGAAAGAAAACTCTTATTCAATAGTTTTGTCTCCTAAAGGTGAGCAAATCAAAAGAGATTGCAATTTTATTTCATTTTTTCATTATTTCATTCATGTTTCATTTCATTCAGCATTTTGTATTTATATATGATTATATATATGTGATTATACAAGTGTGTATATGTACATATGTAATCACTTCGCTCTCTTCCCACAATATCCTTGCACTTAAAGCTCTTACAAACATAATCTTGAAAATTTGAATTTTTACAAACTAGATTTCGTCCTGGAAACCACCGCTATCATCAACAGGCCTTTCCCGCCTTATATAACAGAGTTAATCTATAAAATAATTGTAGGTCCATCACGCAACCTATTAGGAAGAGGCACAACACAAGGTGGAAATTGCTAAAGATTTGGAATCAGGAGCCTGGCACTCAGGGCCACCCCCGCCATTCCCTAAGGGTGCAATTTCAGGCAAATGATTTAATCTCTCTGAGATATTTCCTGGTCTATAAGATTAGGAAAAGGATAGTATCACCCTCCCTGGATTAACATAAGGGTTAAAGGAGAACATATGAACATGTGCTTTGTAAATTGTAAATTCATTTTGCCAAAAACAGTAATTCATTTCTGTACCACTGGAAGGCAAAAGATCCTAACCACAGGAACCTTGCCTTAAGGGAATATCTGCTTTGGCAGCCTAAGGCAAGATTAACGCTGGAAACAATAGCAAGCAATTAAAAAAACCAACCAAACAAACAAAACAAAAACCAAACCCCAAAGAAATGCAAGTTGAATTATGCATTGAGACTCTCAAGACTGCAGGGGGCTTCCAGGAGGGCCTGGGTCTGGGGTGACACTTCTGCTGGGCCTGGAGGCCTGGTCTTTGGATCCAGGGTGGGTGGAGAGAGGGTGAGAGAGAGGAGCTCAGGTAAGGGGAAGAGAATACAGGTCTGTTTGCAAAACAGCAACGGTAGCTTAATTTATCCTACCTGGTTAGGATCTTTTTACCATCTTTCCAATCATGGGTCTTATGAAGTGTGGAAGGTTTTCTTGTTCCGGTAGGTTACCCTGACTTTACAGGCATGGGAGAAAGGTCTTGTGATACAGTTGGAACTGATACTTTCCATGTGGCAGCAGGCTTTGACTAGTTACCAGCCAGGCGACTTCAGCAACTACTGTGTTAGTTTCAGAGCAGCTTACCTGAGCTGGTTGTCCCCAGCCTTTTGACTGCCGTGAAGTAGGAATATAAGCGATCTCATCTTTGCCGTGGAAACATGCCAGCATTTAAATTTCCCTCTTCTAAAACTAGTCCACAAATGGACAAAGGTGTTAGGATATTGTTCTTGAACCAAGCATGGCTTACTAGCCCTTGGGACAGATACGGCTCTCTTTCATTCTTTTGTTTTAGTCTACACAAGAAGTTAGGTTGAAATAATTCCTTCTGCCTGATTGTTTTTTAAGATTTTATTTATTAGACACAGAGAGAGAGAGAGAGAGAGAGAAAGAGCACTGAGCTGGGAGGAGAGGGAGAAGAAGGCTCCCCGCTGAGCAAGGAGCCAGACTCAGGACTCAATCCTACGATCCTAGGATCTTGGCAGCATGACCTGAGCCAAAGGCAGACGCTTAACTGGCTGAGCCACCCAGGCGCCCCTACCATCTGCCTGATTTTATGGACGATGTATATCCTGCATTCTGCTCCGGAGTGATGTGGACCAAGAATCCCTAATACAAGGCCATGTGGCTAAAAAATTGGGAAGTTTCAACATTAAAAATGTTATGCTGAGGGGCGCCTGGGTGGCTCAGTGGGTCAAGTCTCTGCCTTCGGCTCAGGTCACGGTCCCAGCAGATCAAGCCCCGCATCAGGCTCTCTGCTCAGCAGGTAGCCTGCTTCCCCCCCTCTCTCTCTGCCTACTTGTAATCTCTCTGTCGAATAAATAAATAAAATCTTATAAAAAAATGTTATGCTAAGATTTTTGTTTATAGCCAAATGTCCTGTCTTCAGACCCTTTTCGTTAAGGGGGTGACATGGTATTTGTTTCTACACGGCCTTCATTACTCTGTTGAGGATAAGACAATACTGAAATTTAACGTAACAAATGCTCAAATAGAATCAATCCTATTGATAGATGGAGAAAAAAAAGAGCCTCACATTTACATTACTGCCTTCTTTTTTGTTATGGGAGGGAAGGCGGGAGAAGCTGGTGTATATGAAGAAGGGATTGTTTTTTGTGGAGAGGAGCCCTAGTATTTCAGGGAAATAAGAAAGTAATAACAGATGTAAAGTCAAGGTGAGAAATGGCGCACACTTCTCCCTCCTTCCTGCTTCCCACTTCAAGTTACATTCCATCTGGAATACTTTAGACCCTTCCCTAACATTTTCGTTACTGAAAATAAACCTGGAAATTTTGGTCTGCTTGCCCTCTGGTTGGGGCACTAAGAATTAGGCCTTTCTTAGTATGTTCCTGTGATTTACTTTTATAGCAAAAGCTAACCATAATTCAAGCACCTCAGAGTACATTATAGGTCAAAATATATCACCCGCTTCAACTTTCTACTTAAAAATGATGCTGGCCAGCCTACCTCACTTCTACCACCTACCCAGCTAGTTTCCCTTCTTTCTTCCTTATTCAGTCTTTCAAAGCTGAGGCCAGCCTGAACCTACCTTCCAGAATACCCAAGAGTTACTGTCACAGCTACAGGTAAAACAGGTTCTCCTTCATTGGAATCCAACTGGTCCTCCTTGCACCGAAGGGGCTCGGTGGTAGACTTTGTCTCACTATATTCCTCCTAAACTCCTGTTTGCTCTCAGGTATATCTGAGACCTGGGACCATGGTCCTGGTTGTCCATATTGTTTTCCAGCACAACTCATTCCCTCCCTAGCCCTCATTCAGTCCATTGCACTGGGACATTCCTGTCTCTGCTCCAAAATTTCCAACCTATTGCTACTTCCTCAGATCTCCTCGACACCTGGGGCAAGATCCTACCTCCAGACTGGTATCAGAGCCACTGCCCCATCCTCTATGGTTCAAGGTCGTCTCAGGAGGACCAGTAGTCTCGCCCAGGTCTCAGCCTGGCTATGGGGGATGTGTTTTCCTGCTTGCCTATGCATTTCCCCAAGATTCTTGGTTACTTCACTCCCCCAGTCTTTAGATCCTCATCTTGAACCGTGCTACCTCATTCTTCTCTCTTCCTACCCACCTTGCATACCCTTTGGGCTAACAGCCTTCACAATTATGACTGAGCCTTGTGTACCCCTCGGACACCGAAGTCCACAAGCGGTCATCCTTCCCAGTGGGTGAATGCGGTGCCAAGTTCTGACTATCTCCTCCTTTCCCTTACACTGCTTTGCCACACATGTACCAGGATACCTCATTCAATATTTATCTGACAGAAATGAACTGTGGCAACCAGTATGTGCTGGGCATTGTCCTAGTTGACAAAAAGGCAACGAAAAGCAAGTCTCGGACCTCAAGAGGTCTACAGCCTTCATTCCTCTCTAGGAATGCCAGTGTTCCAAGATACAGCTTGTGAAACCTCTCTTTTACTAGATCACACAACCTATGTGTGATGCAGCTGGAATAACTACATGGTCTTCCTGGATTGGAATTCTACCAGAGTGTTACCTCAAGAAATACTTTCATTACTATACACTACTTTTGTCATTAAAAGTGGAAGGATCGCCTGTGTAATGCAACATAGAAACAGAGGAGAAAGTATGTATTCAAAGGCTAGATGAGCATCGCCATCCACGTCCACAAATCTGGATCATTGATTCTCAGCAGAGGTGGTACCTCCCCTTCGAGGGCATTTTGGAAATTCGTGGGGGTATTTTTTGTTTTCACAATGATTGGGTGAAACTCCCAGCATTTGACAGACCGGGCATGCCAGATGGCCTACAGCACAGGGAATAGTCTGCCCAAGGAAGAAGCTGAGTCTCATACAGCTTTTCCAGATCTCACCTAATGGCCACCTAAGTGAGAAATTTGTTCATAATTATCTGAGCCTGAAATAAAATGCTACTTTATATATAGACACAAAGTATTTTTGAACAGTTTCAATATACACTAAATTTCCAGGAAAGCAGGTGACCACGTAAATCAAAAAAAAAGAGTGTACTTTGATTTACCAATGGTAGCAAGAGTAGTTTGCGTTTTGTGAAATCACATCCATTTGCTGCGATCTTCATGGTTTTAGCAATGCATAAGGCAGACCTATTTCAGTCTGCATGTGTAGCTGTCACCAAAAATCACAACAAAAAAGCTCTGAGATGCCTGTCAATGAATTTAACCTCAAGTCTTCTATGAGTAGAGTCACATAAAACAAAGATAAGACTGAATTTCATTTAAAAAAGTCTAGCTTATAAGATTTCATATTCAAAACTTCTGAGGCAGACTACTAAGAAATTTATGTTGTGAATATTATGTTTGAAAGCAGTTGCTGACTTGGGGTCTTTTAGCAGCTTTTCAGTCTTACTTTGATACTGACCCCAGAGATGTCCCACACAAGGTCTCTACAACCTCTTTGAACTACAGTTCTTTTTCTTAACCTACATTCTAGTTCTCATCGCCTATTAAAAAATACACCCTCCAAGGACTTTTAAAGTACTAGAGACTGAATACATGTCTTTCAAGATAGGAGATATAATTTTCTTTGATATTTTGGGGCACCTGAGTAGCTCAGTTGGTTAAGCATCTGCCTTTGACTCAGGTCATGATCCTGGAGTCCTGGAATGGAGCCCCACATTGGGCTCCCTGCTCAGCAGGGAGTCTGCTTCTCCCTCTCCCTCTGCAACCCCCCCCTGCTTGGGTTCTCTCTCTCTCAAATAAATAAATAAATAAATAATCTTTAAAAAATGTTTTTTCTTTGATATTTTGTCATTATCCAAACCCATGTCACCATACTGGGGAATTATTTGGATTTTCCACTTATAAACAGAGCCCAGCTCATTTCTAAGAACACTGGACTTCATTTTCTACAGTTCTACTCTGTATTTTTTCTTTTTTCTGTACTTAAGTTAGGATTTGTTTTCCCTTTTTATTATGATATACAAATGTATACTTATCCTAACTCTAGTGTTTATTCTTGTATCTATTTGTACTTTTCCTCCTTAATTTTTCCATACTTCTCACACAGCACGGCTTCTGGTCTTCTTAATACTAAGCTTACTCATTATAAGCAAGTGCAAACATATGACCACTTTACTACGTCTTTTAGTGTATTGATGCCCAAGCATTTATATATTGAGACACATGTGATTTTTATCACAAAATACTTTCCTTTAGTTCTCCTTTATCTAACAGTTCTATGTTGTATTATAGGTCAGTAGGTTGCATTACTTATGAATTTTAGTTTAGAATACATAAAGGATTATAACAAAAAGGGGGCATTGGATTTGATAGTGTTGTTCCAACTGCTCTCGAGCCAGGACACAAAAAATAGTTTTATTCTGTGAATTAGCATCCTGCAAGTCAAGAGTGAAATTTGGATAGTTTACAACCAACCTAGTGCAAGCGCCAGTGAATCAAAATGGACCCAGTCATAAACAGCAAGTACAGCAAAACTAGCGCCCACCAGCTACACATCAGCTCTCTCTAAAGAATCCTAGTTCATGGGGTTCCTGAGTGGCTCAGTGGGTTAAAGCCTCTGCCTTTGGCTCAGGTCATGGTCTCAGGGTCCTGGGATCGAGCCCCTGGGATCGAGCCCCGCATCGGGCTCTCTGCTCAGCGGGGAGCCTGCTTCTCCCTCTCTCTCTGCCTGCTTCTCTGCCTACTTGTGATCCCTCTCTGTCAAATAAATAAATAAATACAATCTTTAAAAAAAAATCCTAGTTCATGGTTGTGACCCAGTTCCAACATGGCACTATTACATTCTTTCTTTCTACCTAGAGCAATGTGCCCGGGATTTGTTTGAGACATTCCTTATGGGTTATCTCATTTGATTCTTTTTTAACTACCTCTATAAATGTATATTATCCCCAGTTTTATAGATGAGGATAGTGAGAAATTAAGAAATGTGTTTAAAGTCACACAGCTAGCAAGTCGCAGAGCTGGGATTGGAACATAGATACTCTGATTCCTAAAATCCATAGTCTTCTCCCAGTCCAGCTCACACACACCATTCCAAGTTCTTTTACACAATTACTGCACAATGAACAGCAGAAAATCACAAAGAGTGCTTGATTCTGAGCAGCTTTTTTCACCAAGAAACGACAAATGGTATAACAATTGGATTAATCGCTGTCTAAAAAACAAAACAAAACAAAACTGTCTGATAACATTTAGACCTTACCAATGTGGACCTTATGCAATCTTCCACGCATAAAAGGACAGTTACTTACAAATTCACACATTCGTGTAATGTCCTAGTTTATCATCCACTCCAGTTATGGCAATTAAGAGGAAATGATACTATCCTGTAAATACTAATTCATGGTCTGAGAGTTTCTTGAAGAGAGGAAATCTTTTGCCTTTTTGACCCCAGTCCTAAGCATATTACCTACTACAAAGTAGGCATTCAATAAAAGTCTGTTGTTTTCATGAACTGATGAAAAAGCATTCTGCAACAAACCATCTGAGAAAGGGTATACAGTTCTCTCATCTCCTGGAAATCTTTGCCTTGAAATTGCCTAGACTTGCCTTCCATAAACTCCTGACCAAGTTGAAAGGACCAGGAGGGTACCCGTGCACTCACGCATACTCCCAAGAATTGACTGCCTGGGTATCAAAGGGCTCTCAGCTAAAGAATTATTTAGGATGTAACTGTGAGGATGAATTAGTAAAAAGGCAGTTGTAGGGTAGAGAGGCTAAGAGAATAATTGCAAGTCCAGTAAGGAAGGAAAAAAAATAGTACTCTCTATATGAGATTCTAAGGTCTACAAATTCTGCAACTCTTCATATGTGAAGAACATTATTTCTTTTAATGTTTAATGAAGACATAATGAAATAATGTTTCTTTTAATGTTTAATTAATCTTTTAATGTTTAATGTTTAAGAAGTTGGCATGTCCTTGGATAGAAAGAAAAAAATAAATTCATAACATTGGAGATTTGCTAAAGATGGATAATGAGGAATTTAAATTCGATTCAAGATAATGAGATAAGAATATAAGCTCCATGAGGGCAGGGACCATGTCTATTTCATTTAAAACTATCTCCCTGTTATCTAGCACATATATGTTGGATGAACTAATGAGATCATACAAGATGAAAGTCTGACAGGCAGTGATGGTACACTTGAGGACCTTTAACGGTATTTAGTCTTGAAGAGTGGACTCCACAGAGGAGTATAGTTGACTCTTGAACAACATGGACGTTAGGGGTGCGAACCTCCACACAGTTGAAAATCTGCATACAACATTTGACTCCCCCAAAACTTAACTACTAATAGCTCACTGTTGACTGAAGCCTTACCAATAACATAAACAGTGGATTAACACACATCTTGTATGTAATATGTTATTATATATTGTATTTTTATAATAAAGTAAGCCAGAGGAAAGAAAATGTTATTAAGAAAATCATAAGAAAGAGAAAATACATTTACAGTACTATAGCATATTTATTTTTTAAAACTCTGTGTAGAAGTGGGCCTGTGTGGTTCAAACCCATGTTGTCCAAGGGTCAACTGTAGCTAAGAGGAAGTAGTCGTGAGAGAATGAGGTTACCGTGATGTCTTCTCAAGTCACTGTGCGGAGGAGGGCCCATAGACAGTTGGAGGGCTCCTGGGAACTTGATTTTAAGAGCTCCAAATAACTCATTCAGGTAACAGTTCTCATGAATGGTGGGAAGATTTTATCTCCATCCCTGAACCCCTGGTAGAGAAACTTTCAATGTACTCAAGATATTATTTCTACTCAGAGGGAAGATACTTCTAGAATAATGTGCTATCTACTCCACTGACTTCTCTGGACAGGATGCAGTTAGGGACGGTCGGGATCTCCTGCCAGGAGGCAGGCAGAGCCACACAGAAGATTGGAGCATGATAAGCTCAATTGTAGGCATTGAAGGCTGCCTCATAAGGCAGGAAATGCAACAAGTAAAAGAAAGGACCTGAGGGGTGCCTGGTTGACTCGGTCAGTAGAGCATACTACTCTTGATCTCGGGGTTGTGAGTTTGAGCCCCACATTGGGTATAGATATTACTTAAAAATAAAATCTTTTTAAAAAATTTAAAAAAATTAAAAAAAAAAAGAAAGGAATGGAACCTAAGAGGTTGTCATCACATGGAGGAAAATGGAAGGCCTGTGATCCACCCTTATTTTCACCATTGATTACTCATGTGAAGTTGAGTGATTTCCCTGCATTGTTCTTATCCGGAAACTGAGAGACTTCAGTAGATTATCTCTAAGTTTCTTTTTTTAAAGACCATGCTTCTAAAAGGTACTTGCAACCTGAGTACCTCTCTGAAGTTAACTAAGTTCTGCCAAAGGTTAGGAAGGGGAAGAGTATCCATTAGCAGGTGGGAAAGGAACTGGAGTCAGAAGGCATAGGTCTGGGTCTCTTTTCTGCTACTAAGTTCAGACAATCAGCGTATTGCCATTTGGAAAATCAGTTTCCCTTTTCCAGTGAATGGATAGAATATGCCCATTTGACTCCGACATCTGTGCTTCTGCGTTTCACCATGTGGCAGGTGAGTAGGGGTGGGAAAGGGAAAAAGTATTTTCATAAAGGCGTCACAGCGAAACATTAGAGTACCAGAAGGGAGAGGGTCTATACCCCACAACAGACTAGCTCACGAAGTGTACAGATCAGTGGTATTATCTTTCCACAATTCTCTCCAGAACCACTTCCTATGATTGTCCTGTGTGATTTCAGATGCTTAGAAGGCGACCATCCCAGAGATTTTTAAAAATAGGTTTGAGGACCAACATTTCAGCACTGACTACTGCCATTGCTTTAGTTTCTGAGAAGAGAAGAAAACCCTATTTTGGAGAGAAAACTCTGTTTTAAAAAGAGCAATGAGTTTCAACTGGAATATTTTAAATATCAGGTGATTACGACTTTTGAAAGTCGTGTCAAAAATATACTAATTTTAGAAATACGTACTATTTGATTTGTATTATATAGGCTACAAATTGCGAGCCAAAAAAAGGGTTGAGCAAAAGCGTCCTTCCAAACATGACTGATTTAAAAGGGATGGAGCGTCTCAATTTATTGTGCTACTTTATGACACAACCTCTTAGGCAGCCCAGGTTTTCCATAGATATCAGCTATACGTCTAAGAAGAAAAAAAAGTCAATTCTACCAGTGATTTACAAAGCCGGTTAAAGGAAAGGTGATTGTATTATCGTTTCCTGTGACTGCTATTAACCAAAAACTTGGTGACTTAAAAAAAAACCCAGAAATTTTATTTTATTTAATTTATTTTTTTCTATTTTATTCAGTTCTAGAGGCCAGAAATCCAAAATGGTTTTACCGGGTAGAAACTAAGGTGTCAGCAAGGCTACATTCCCTCTGAAGGCTCTCAGAAGAATCTGTTTCCTTGCTTTTTCCAGCTTCTAGAATTGCACTCATTGCTTTCCTTGGCTCCTGACCCCTTCCTCCATCTTCAAAGCCAACAGCGTCGCCTCTTGTTTCAATGGTCACATTACCTTTTTCTTCTGTCTCTGTAGTCAGAGCTCTCTCTTTTAAGTATACTTATAATTGCATTTAGAGCCCACCAGGATAATTCAAGATTACTTCTCTATCTCAAGAGCCTTAACTCAGTCAGATCTCCAAAGCCCCTTTTTCACACAAGGTAACTTTCACAGTTTCTAAGAATCAAGACCTTGGTATTTGGGGGGGTCCATTCTTCAGCTTAATACAGTGATAAACACGTGACTTGAATTAGGAGGAGGCTGGTGACTTAAAGTTCCACTTCCAAACTGGCATAAGACAGAAGCAATTATACTAGTAACTGAGACCACCAACTCTCTAAAATATGTATGCATAAAAAAAAACCAGGTAAGTTAAGCAAACGGCAGCTGTTGTCACTTTCTATGATAACCTGAGGTCACCATCAACATATATATTTTCTCATCTTGAAAACAGGAAAGTAGGCATCAGGTATCTCTCTCCCATCGTTCCTAAAGTAGAAATAGAAATATTTGTGATGGCCTTGACTTTGTTGGTTGTCCTCACGAATGTATTTGAGGATGCTACCATTTATTTCTTCCTCTTTCTGTTCTCTGAGGTCAGAAATCACGGTAAAAGTACCCTTGGAGTGGGCTTTCATAATGCAGGGTTTGTATTTTCCTGAGTGATGGAGGGAAAGGATGGAAAGATAGGTAGGTCTGATTTCTCCTTCCCTTCAACTCGAATATTGTATGATGGTTTCATTTTATTTCTCACTCACTCCTATTTTAAAACATTTTATTAAATGTGAATAATAGTCCCTATTATTTAAAATATAAAATAATATTATATTTCAAAATCATTTAAATTTAAAATTCTTTGCTTTTCATTTCAGCCCCTGCTAGGTTAATCAAATTGATGATGAGTTCAGTTAACTGAATGTTTGGAAGAAAACAGATTTTGTGGAAAAGTCAATAATTTCTTGCTATTTGCAAACTCTGCCTAAAAATGATTAGAAATAAACACTGATGCATACTCTATGTATTCAGTATAAATGGCATAGATCCTACCAACCATTCTTGATTCATACTCAAGGCTGCCCAGAGATTCCACTTTTGTCGTTCTAATTTTATAAATCTCCAAGGGAAAAAAAATTAAATGGTTATTACCATATGATGAAAAGCATGATGGGAGCTCTCGTTATCTGAACTTTCTGGGTCAGTAAAGTGCAAAACAGACTGATCTTACGGCGGAAGACCTCTAAGTTCCCTTCCAACTCTAAATTTTATGATTTTCTGCTTTTAAGTTTGTTGACCAAAGAACAAGGGAAAAAAAAGGCGAAGATAAGCACACATTTCTCCTTCGCGTGTGAACCGCTTGCCTTTGTTTCGGCTTGGAGAGCCCACTCTTGGAGACGGATACAGCCTCGTGGGTCTCATTCTTGCCACCCTCTCTACGCTAGTAGTTGAGATTGTCGTTGACAGGGTGCCACACCTGGGAACCACGCCGGTTCCCAGAACCATAATTCCAAATAGCATCCTAGCGCTCCTGAGATGAGAAACCCTCTCTCCTGGAGGTTTGTTTCTTTTGCAGTTAGCAAAGGTAAGGGACTCTTTTGTGAACCGTTTGCTAGGAATTTAAACCTCTAGGATTGCTGACCGAGTGCCCAAAATGCATCCCACAGTGTATTTAGCATTTTCTTTCCCTGAGGGTGGGGTCCCCTCCCTCCTGCCCCCGCCCGGTTAGTCCGACTGAGAGCTGAGGTTCCTTGTGATGGCTCAATCGGTCCCCTGCTGACCGCTGTTGCCATCCAGCCAGCTCGCAAGGGTTCCCTCACCACGGATTTGTTTGGAGGGCTCACTTCCAAAACAAAGATTAAAATGCCTTTTCTCTTTAATAGTCTCACTGAACACTGTTGCTTGTTAATGTTCAGACACTAATAGCACTGGAAAGAGTCGTTGCTTGTGTCAACTCATCAAGTAGTCTAAACAAGCCTGCTGGAGGCTGGCCAGTTCTGGCCAGTCATTGACCACAGACACGATCTGGAAGGCTATTACAACTTGTGCAAGTGAGAGGTAGCTCTGCTTCCTGTCTAGCCCACTTCCCAGGGATAGTCCCCAGAAGCGCTGGCTGGGGCGGGGGCGGGGCGGGACGGGGGTGGGGGATGGGGTGGGGGATGGGGTGGGGGAAGTGCAGCTATAGACTTAAGCTGTGCCTTATTTTTTTTAGCCCCCAAACTGCGATGTGTGTAAAAGCTTCAGAAAAGCCAGAAATAAGAGCATTATCTGAAATGATGCCAGGCAGCTGGAAGTTTATGATTTAGTTTTGTGGTCAGAAGGTGCTGATCTTTTTTTTGTCCTGCTTGCGTTTTTTGATGAGGGTGTGGGTGGGTCTGCCAGTTCCCTTCTCTGGATGATTGTGGTGCTTTTCAGGGCTATCTCTGGTTTTTTTTTTTTTTTGGATTCACCACATTGATCCCAGCCACGTGCTTCCTTTCCACGAAAAGAGCTTTCCATTGCACATCCTTTAGTAAGATGCATGTAGAAAAATCTTGAAGTATGCCCTTCAGGCAACAGCGAAGGACAAACTAAAAAACGCGAAAGATGATACTGAAAAGTTTTTTGCAGAGTTGTGCTTGCGTTCTAACTCGGGTACATTCCTCAGGAGGGAAAAAAGTGGGTGTCTTTGTTACATTGCCTACAAAATCCAATTCTTGTCTCATTATTTATTTGGGAACATTTTATTAATCACTCATTCTATGCCAGGAGCCATGCTAGACATCAGGGATTCAAAGATGAAACAACATGGTCCTCGCCCCCAAGGAGCACATGCACTTGAAATAAAGTAATTGCTCTGATGGAAGGAGGTAGAAAGCACCCGGGAGGGGACGTGGGAGAAGCTGGGGAGGCTTGATTAAAGAGATTGTGTTTGAATTGAAACTGGAAGGGCTATGGGGATTTGTCAGATGAAAAAAATCAGGAGATTGGAGGGAGAGGGGTTTCAGTTGCCGTCAGATCTTCAGAGACGCTGAGCAGGAGCAAGTATGGTTATCTAGGGAAATCCAGATCCTCTCCTGCCATCACAGAAAGGAGGAAGGCTTGAAGGGAGATAGGGCTGGAGAGAACAGCAGGGAGCAGGTCCTTCAGTGCCCTGCAAGCAGCGTGTAGATTTCACATAATGGTAAGTGAATGAAAAGTTCCAAACAAACAAGCAAACAAAAAAACCCTATGTGGTCAGATTTGCAGGTGAATAAAAAAATCACTTTGGAAAACAGAACAAGGGGTCTACTTGTCACTGGCATCTCTTCCCTGAGGCTGATCAGGGCATAGAGAAAAAAGCTATCTATGTCCCTGTCCATCTGTCTGTCTAGATCACGTTCCATAATGGATTTAAGGAGCTTTCCAAATCCTATTTCCAGGCTTATGGAGACCACTGGGAAATGTGTCGTGGTGTCCCAGCGTTCTGCCTCTGTCTAGTGTCTGTCTCACTAGTTCTTTCTCTTGCTGCTTTTCCCCAGCATCCCATGATGCCTTGCTATTTGAGCTTAGTGACCTTAAGGTTTTTCAGAACATATTCAAACCCAGAGGAATGCCATGATAATTAAAACCGATGATATTGGTACAAGATTGGAAAGATATATCAATAGCAAACCTAGTTGGTTCAGAATCAGACTCCAGTATGTGTAAAATCTTGTTATATGAGAAATGAATCATCATACATCTTTCATGAAAAAGTGTGATTAATACAAATGATTAATAAATAACAGAGAAAGTTCAATTTCACAAGTAATCAAAAAGGCTAATTAAAACAAAAATAAGATAAAATACACTGTTAGATATGAAAATTCAATGTAATGTCCACGTCCACGAGGTATAGATGATCAAACCCTTCTGAGCCCTGGTTTCTTCATCTGTACCATGGGAAGGTTACAAGAGATAAATTGATGACTGGATTGTAGCAGAAGCTCAGTAAATATTTACTTCTGAGGAAGAGTGACTATTTAACAATTGATTTTATAAATCACCTTTCCTTAGAATGTGTAGTATTATAAATAATGCTGCAACGAACACTTTGGTACATAAATCTTTGTCTAATTCTTCAGTTTTTTTCTTAAAATGTGTTCCTATCAGCGAAATCACAAGATCAAGGGCAAAGATATATTTTTTTAAAGATTTCATTTATTTATTTGACACAGAAAGAGAGATCACAAGTAGGCAGAAAGGCAGGCAGAGGGAGAAGGGGAAGCAGGCTCCCCGCTGAGCAGAGAGCCCAATGTGGGGCTCGATCCCAGGACCCTCAGATCATGACCTGAGCTGAAGGCACTTTAATCCACTCAGCCACCCAGGTGCCCCAAGGGTACATATAGTTTTAAAACAGGTGTTAAACCAATAAAAGCCTTTCCAGAAAAGTTATATCTTTCACTGAGTAAGAGATTGCCTTTCTCATCTAACTTGCCCAAGATCATATAATTTTGGCACTTGCCCACATCTGACGTCAAAGTCATGTTCTTTCCATTCCATCGCACTACCTCTATTTATAAATATGTATCAATCGTTTGCTTAAAAAATATCTATAAGTAGCTTCATATCCCTTTCGGTTTTCCCATACTTCCAGAAGACGAGAGAGTTCTGCCTCTGGATTCCTGGGGCAACGGGGAGAGCAGGGCTGGTGCCTACAGACTAAAGAGTCAATGAATTCATCTGCTAGTTAGATCATTCATCTCCCAAGAAAAGAGACTGAGCCATAAGAATGCAATATTCCTCCAGAGAATCTTCTGTCTCTTACTCTTAGAGACAATCCAGGAGAGAGGAGCCCTGAGGACACTGAGGACCTCCCCAATCGGATCCGTAGTGAATATTGACTGGTCCCTTTACGCTTGGTGTTTACGGTTATTGATAGGGCTTCCTCTCTGATGGAGAGCCAGTGTCTCGGAGTTAAGGAAGTACAGGACAGTCAGTGCACTGAACATAGAGAGAGCACACTGTCTGATGGCAGAAGTAGAGGACTACAGTTATTTCTCAATGGGCAGTGACTTGGCTCAGTCCTAAAAAGAGGCACTGGATGGCTTCGGGTTTTGTCAAAATGGAAAGTGGAAGTAAAAATAAACCACCAGCCTCACAGAATCAAAGGTCCATTCACCCATCCTTGCAAATTGCCAAGAAACACATTACAGGAACACCAAGTGTTGATGGTCAACAGAGGGGTCACAAAATAAATAGCGCTATTTGCCTCCTACTTATATTTTCTTACTTTGAAGGTGTTTGGCACCCTTGTTTTCATTATTATTACAGAGCAATACACTATTCTGCTATCTTTAGATACAACCATTGGCTAGTTTCAGCTTCGGACTTCTAAATCGCAGAAAGCAATAGAAAAGATCCCATAAGAAAGTCACAGAGAAATCTCTCTTTCCCCGCCTTCTCTCTCTTTATCCACTCCTTTCTTTTCCTTTCTTTCCACCAGGAACAGAACTGTGTTATGTTTCATTAAATCCAAGTTAATACTTGGATTTAAGATGAACCAACATTTCAGGTATAATTAAGACAAAAAAAGTGCTGTCAATTAAATGACACAAAACTTTTTTAAAACAGAATTTCCATTTTGTGCTTACTGCGACAGTTCATTTAAACTTATCGAGATCTAGATTTTCCTTTACTATGTATTGCTGTCTTGCATACATAAAAAGGAAAATACACACAAAATAAGTAGGTTAAGATAATCCTGAAAAAGCTTCATTCAGTGTTAATTCTCCTTACTAATTTTTCAATTCAGAATTTTTTTCCACACACAATATTGTTCTCTCTGCTATCAAAAATGTTGTTTTTGTAGCACAAGAGTTCTCCACTATTATCTCTGGGTTTTCTTTCAAGTCACAGACACCCATTTCTGCAAATACTGGTAATTGCTTGATCTCACCAGATCAAAGAAAGGTTTTCCAGACAACAGCCAGAATTCATATTTCTTCTTCAGATTATCTTGTAGCAGTCTGTTGACTAAAATATTGAAGAGTTGCAATTATCCAGTCATGCTTCCAGAATGTCAACCAAGTTCAAGGTTATGGGAGCAAAAGCAAAAACAATTATGTTAGGACTTCCACCAGGCCAACAACGATCATACGATGCCATTATTGTACAATCGCAAAGATGTGAAAATGTAAATAGGGAAAGTGGGGTGGGAAGGAGTGTATCTTAGAATTGATGATATAAAGTTTGTTTGCAATTTCCACGGCATTCAGAGCACAGAGTATAGGTGAGGGGTTAGGCTTGGAGAGTCGTCATCTGACCACTATTTCCTCCAGGTCTGAGTTTTGGTGTCCTCTCATCGTATGTTCTCACAGTGTCCTGCAAAGGACTTGGACCGTATTTGCAGGTTGATCCCAACATCTTTCAGGGAACTGCTAAACCATCTATGGTCTCCAGGAGCTGCTTCATGCAGCAAAAGCCTAACTTTACATCAGCCAACAGTTTTCATTTTATTTCTAACATTTCTAATTTATGGCGATTAATTTTTAAAGAAATAGATCCATCTTAAAAGGAATCAAGTTTTGGAGTGCTTAGGTGCCTCAGTCAGTTAAGCGTCTGCCTTTGGCTTAGGTCATGATCCCAAGGTCCTGGGATCGTGTCCTGAGTCAGGCTCCCTGCTCAGCGGGGAGTCTGCTTCCCTCTTTCCCCCCGCCACCCCCATTGCTTGTAATCTCAATCTCTCTCTCTCTCTCTCTGTTTGTCAAACAAATAAAATCTTAAAAAAAAAAAAAAAGGAATAAAGTTTCTTTGTTTTTCTTTCCACTCTAAAGTTTGGACACATCAGACTGTATTACTCTTCTGTGAACCCTAGCAGGGAATCTGAGCAGTTATCTGAAAACAGGTGGGAACCTGCCTCTACCTTTAATTTGAAGTGAGACCAATTCTTATGTTGACTTGATTGAGGTTACATTAGAGGCGTTGTTTAGCTGGTTGTTCGAATGGAAGGGTGAAATGAAACCCAAAAGTCAGTAAGTAGCACAATGACAAAGCATTTTATAGTTTAAAGAAGTCCCCAAATTGGATAGATTTGTGTAGGATGGACGGAAGTAAGGGAAAGCTATAAGAAGAGGAAGGAGAAGGAGACCAGAAAGTGAAAAGTATCTCCAAAGAGATAGAATATTTGAACAATATTTCAAATATAAACAAATTTAAGCACACATTATATTTGGAATTGATGTAAAGCAGTTTTATTTTTAAAAGACCCTTAATTTTTAGGGCTAAGCTACTACACTGGGTTAAAACGATATCACTAAGCTACTACACTGGGTTAAAATGATATCACTAAAGTGTCCTCCATAAATTTTGGTCCAGAAGTCGATGACATCTTATTGTGGTTAACTGTTGTTTAATTGTATTACGTAAGACTTCCAAGTTCAAGACTGAGAATCTGACCAATGCCAGGAAGCAAAAATACAAATTTGACATGTTCCACATAAGGCACAAAAACAACAGCTATGTTAGATTCCTTATATACAGGATATATCTTTAAATAATCTATAAATAGTTTTGTGAATCCATTAAGTTTTCAGCTAAAAAATATGGAAATGCATCATCATATTCCAAACATGATGTTCATTATAGCCATTTTCACCTCCTCTTCACTTCATATTGACTTTATGTCTCAGTCATTAGAACTGAACATTTTTTTATTTTTCTTTTTATTAACTTATGATGTATTATTTGCCCCAGGGTACATGTCTGCGAATCAAAACCACAGTGAGATACCACCTCATACCAGACTGAACATTTTTAAATGCGGCCAAAATTGTTTCCATTTTGCTTTAACAAAATTTCAAATCCAAAACTTATGGAGTTGTTTCTTCTTTTTTTCATCTAGGTAAATAAGTAGGAAACAGGATCTCTCTTCGTCCTGTCCTTTCGTTCTAAGAACCTGTCCGCATGAAACACCAAATGATAGTTTCATATTACATATTATCTCTTCATAAGATAATATGAACCATTTCATATTATCTCATTCTTAGTAGGAGTTTCCAGTCTAGCTGTCATTTTTCTAGTTAATCCCTTTTTTCCCCAAAAAGACCCTTCGGACAATTACACATAGAAAAGAGTGTAGTGATGGGCGCCTGGGTGGCTCAGTTGGTTGAGCAGTTGCCTTCAGCTCAGGTCATGATCCCGGAGTCCCGGGATCGAGTCCCATATCGGACTCCTGGCTCTGCGGGAAGTCTGCTTCTCCCTCTGACCTTCTCCCCTCTCATTCTCACTCTCTCTCTAATAAATAAATAAAAAATCTTTAAAAAAAAAAAAGGAAAGAAAAGAGTGTAGTGAAATTAGCAACTGTTTTTCTCTATTTCTGGAATAGTTTAAACGCCCTCATGTTTCAGCCTTTTCTCTACAGTGGTACTATACAAGAATTCTTAAATGATACAAGCTAATCCTTAGTCCTGTTCAAGTTCTAGCTAATTCTAAGCTAATCCTTAGTCCTGTTCACATTCTGACAAACCCTATCTTAATGAAGAATCCACTGATCGGATGGGCAGGGGAGCGGGGTGCGTATTGTAACTGAGCTCCTGGCGTTGGCCAGGCCACCTAGGCCAAGGCGGAAAGAAGCCAAAGATATGAGTCATAATGGCAACAAACTAAAGTCTCTCGCTGATTGGAAGGACCCGCCCTTGTATCTATCGGGGTCCCAACTTCCCCACAAGCCCGCTCTCAGCCATAACAAGATCTCAAGTGGTTCCTGAATTGTCCTCAGGGAAATCATTGGCAGCTGCTAGAGTTTATTCTCTCCCTATTCTCAGCAGTGTGATCGCTTTCCTTTCTTCAACCTTCCTGCACACACACACACACACACACACACATACATGTGTGCAAGCACACAGGTGCACAGGCATGCACACACACACAGGGGCTGCTGGCCAATGAGCCGTTGTGAGGCCAGATTTGAGGTGCTGTTAATGAAGTTTTTGAACTTCAAGTTCATCCACTTCCCCGGCGCCAGGACCCCGCCTGCCTTCCGCGCCAGGATGCACATTCCTCTTGCCCCGCCAGGAGCAGCTCCAGTTCCAACAGCCAGTTCCCCCAGTTCTCTCCCCCAGTTCTGTCCCTGCTTCTCTGGGGGACTCACAACAGTGCGAGAAGTTACACAATCTTATTCTCTGCATCTTTTCAAGGGACAGCCCGGGCAGGACAAGCATGATAGGGGCCAAGGAATGCCTCAATTTCTACATTCGAATGACTCAGGTGGGCATGGAATTCTGGACCTGAGAATCACTAACGCAGAATATTGGCCCTTTGGATCTCTCTGTTCATGAGATGGGAGACTGTTACCCTGCTAGCTGGAGGGCTGTGAACAACGTCTGATGTCCACCCGGCATGCCGAGTTTCTGTCCAAAGCTACCAGCACAAAGTCTTAGGTCAGGATAGGATGAGGCATTTTGCCAGTACGTACGAAGCATGTTCAGAACATTAACGCCTTCATCCTTTGTTTCAGAAATCCCGAAGCCCTCTTGCTGTTGAAATAACATGACTGCGAGTGTATACTTCAGTCTGAGGCAAAAGCATGTGTGTTATCAAAACGTCATGAACTTGACCGGCTGGAGGTTTCATGTTTTCTGCTGCCCTGAAGTTCAAGAGAAGCTAGGAGGGGGCACACATTACCGGCTTATGTTGAGTCTCACCCTTACTTTACCCCAAAATACAGCTGAAACTGAGTTTCGCTTGATTTCCATCTGAAACCATAATTCACCTCAAGGTCACTGGACATGGGCCCCTACCAAGTTTAGGGCTCGAGGCAGGTTCACTCTGAGTTTTGTGAGCTCCAGCAAACCTCTCGGTGAACTCGGCCTGAATTTGAGGTTTTGATGCAAAGTTTGGAGTTTTCCTTCAGGAGCTTCGCGAGATCCTTGGCTATCTGGGGCCACAATCTGAAATCCCATCAGACTCACTTCAGACCATATGGAGTAAAGACAGAGACCTCTAGGGCTTTCACTCACTCGCCACGCATTCATGCCAATGTTCTTATAGCCTCAGCAGACCGCCCTAGACTTCTACGGGGAATGCTTTTTTTCTTTTTCTTAAAAAGAAAAAAAAAGGAAAAGAAGACGTTAGATATTAGTCTTAGTGGCTGCTAGAAATGAACTGGGCAAAAAGACTATCAATTCCTCGACACTCCATTCTGTATGTTGAAGGATTGTTTCCGAAGTGTTTGTTTTTACTACCCTCAACAGACATGTTTGCTGCTCTTGAGGCCAAAACCCGCCCCCAACAGTATATCATATGAAGATCTTAAACTATGATTCCAGTTATATTGGTGACTTTGCAAGAAGGTGCATTAGGTACTATCAATTAGAAAAGTCACAAAAATTCTAGTGAGTCCTTGAAAATGCTTTTCTTGAATGGTGTAGGTATTTGTAACAAGTGAGACCACACAAAGTTGTATATTTTAAAGTCTGGGACTTATACTGTTGATTTTCCCTGGGCTAGTTATTGTCCCAATGTGAGAATCCATTTCCATTACCAGCTCTCATTTATGCAGAAATGACTTATTTTTATGGTGAACTATATTTGGTTGCTGCTCTCAGTATAGGTAATAGCAGATCATAAGATGAAATGGAGCAAACCCGCATAAAATAGAGAAACTTCTATTCGTTTTGACAATGGGGAGAAATTCCCATTTCCTTTGGTGAATAATGCAAATGAAGGCTTTTTCTCAGTTGCTAGTACTCTGGGAGGCATTTGGTCCCAAAGCATTGGGTTTTTCCAGAGACGAGTGCTTTTCGATTGATTTCCAAGTTATTTCTCGAATCCTCAGGAAACAGATTAGCTTTGCAGCATCGTTTTATTTATCCAAACGTATCAGAAATCAAAGTGAGTTTGAACTGGGAAAATATCTGAATTGAACATTATTTGTAAAGAAATGCATCTGAATTCCTTTTAAGGATATACGGTCACTGAAACATTAGCTAATAAAGTTTCTAAGCCGAATCCTTTGAAGGAAACTCTTTCATGAATAGAAGACACAGCTGAGAATAAATCATCATCGGCAAGTCAATTGTTTCTAATAAGCAGGCTCCCGAAAATTGTTTTGTTCCCTTAAGATTTGAGATTGTCCTCGAGTCCAGTTTTCACTATTAGTTTTCTGGGTACACTTTATGCTCACAGAAAATGGCAGATGTATGCTCCAGTCCAACGTCCGAGCCAGTGAGGCTTGTGGGAAACCAGGGATATTACCGAACCCGGAGGCTGCTGCCTGGCCGGCCGGTTCCGCTCTGATGGCTGGCCCCGTTATTCATGTTCTCTTCTGTGGCCCTCACATCCCAGACAAGAGAGTGCACTTTCCCTCAACCTCCATGTTCTCTGGGCCTCAGTGGGCTCATTCTCCCAACCTCAGATCCCCATTCAGCTTAAAACCTTCTCATCCGGCTTTCTTTCCTCCTCCCCGGAGTTCAATCAGTGAGGGACCAAGAAGAATCCCGCAAGACTTCCCAACCATCTCACTGACTTGCCTCCATCCCTCTCTGTTTCGTCTGGCACTGCTCCTGCCCCCCCTTCACGGGGCGGGGCGGGGGGGAGGGGAGGGGGGTGTCCTGTTCCCCGGTGGTGAGCCTCACACTCCGACCCATCAGATGATTGGCTGTTCTCCAACACACTGTTGGCCCTACAGTCCCTTCCCGTATTTTCATGCCATTCCCCCATTCTCCCCTCAAAATCCCATTCGCCCTTCCAGAGTCAAAAACAAATATCGAACCTTCCTTGCAGGCCTGTCACACAGGGAAGCCGGAGCGGTATTTAGGAGTACATGATGGTCGAGTGCCTTTCTACACGTGGGTGTCACATACTCATAGGCATCTCGTACCCACAAAGCAGTTAACAAAGACCCTTATCTCATTTCACCCCCACACCCAACTCCCGGGATGGCCAGTGTGGATGGTGGACAAAGGCAGCCCCTAGGTCTGGGGACGCTGCGTGGTTTCACACTCAGACCTCGGAGCGACAACTCTGGCGTCTGCCTCTCCAGACGATCCCAGTGACCTCCATGCTAATGGAACAGGGACGTGGATGAAGTGATTTCTGTAACAGATGGGAAAAGAGGCAAGGCCACGAGGGTCATGGGAGGCCTCTGAGAAGAGCAGTAGCGTGATCAAAGCCCCGCTGCGGGAAGATTGATCTGGCGGTGCGGTGCCAAGCGGATGGGAGCCAGAGGGCCCCGCTGGAAACCAGCGCGCGCTTCTGAACTCCTGGGGCCCTTTGTTTATCCTCAGGACGCTCTCAGCCTGGGCTGCAAGAAGGTTATTTACTTGTTTATTTACTCCCGTCCTAAGAACACTCTGCTTCCAGCACAATGGATTTAAGGGCGCTTTAAACTGTTTTATATTTTACGAGATGGATACAACAGCTAGGTCTCACTCCTCCGCGCGATGTCGAGCCTTGAGCGTCAAAAGCATGTATCTTGCCCCTCGGTACTACCCGTGTGTTTGACACGGGGCCACGCTGACTGCGGACGTTCAGAACCCAGGGAATGAATACCCAAGGGAACGAAGAAAGGACATGTGACGGATTGCTGCTGAAGATGGGATGCGGGAGGGGACGTGATTCCATCAGTTACGGCATTTGATGTTTCAAAATGATCTGTAACCGTTAGCAGGGTGAGGCTGAGCTCTATGATTTGACATGGTGAGAAGACTGTGATGTACTGTTTAGTAAATCGCAGAACATACATGTGTGTATATGGAAAAAAAACCAGTGTGTGTGTGTGTGTGTGTGTGTGTTGCTCTTTAGAACTATTAACATTAATTGCTTCTGGGAAAGGTAATGGGATTGGGAAAGAGTCAGACTTTCACATTACAGTTTGTATCCAGAGTTTATATAATCCTGGGCAGTTTTGTATATTTTGTAAAACATCTTTTACAATGAGTTTGTATCACTTTTGTGTGTCCAGAGAATTTGGTTATGCAAACCATATCTAACTAAGGACTAATACCGCAGTTTCATGTTGTCTAGCTGCCTTAGCCAGGGTTTCAAAGAACCGTTTCGTCTCTCCCACATGTTGAATGTCTTCATTTAACTTAATCCTGGAGATTCTTTCCAGTTTGTGATCAAACCCACCTCTGGATCCGACTTCCTTCCCTGTGTTGTTTGTCCCCTCCCCCCAGTGGGCCACAAAAGATGCCCCACACATGGTCTCCTGGTCTTCTTTTTTTTGTCTTGCCTTTTCGAGGACTCTTAATGGCCTGCTCTGGTCCCTCCTGGTTTGACTCTCCTCCTGCTTGGGACCATCTTCTTGGATCCCGCCCAGCAGCTTCCCACGGTCTCACCAAGGCAACACTGCAATGTTGTCAACACAGCTGAGAGAGTGCAGAGGCATTAATAACAAAGCAGGACAAATGGCAAGCCTATCTTTGAGGTGGCCAAAGTCCTGAGGTCTTTGGGTACTGGTGGTAACCATGCTTTATGATTCAGCTGTGTAATACATTGTCCTGACCAACTGCTTTTGACAGTTTCATTATTGTGATAAATAGCGTGGTTAAAAGAGCCCAAGCGAGGTTCCCGCTCAGGTTGCTCTGTCTTTATTATACCCGGACGCCCATGGTTCCTAGAGGAACTCACGGTCTGCTCTACTGACTCTCCAAGGAAAGCATATAGAGCCCTTGAAATGATGACATAGTGCGATTCAAGAAGGTTTAAGCTCTTATTTATCAATTCCTATACCGGTAATCCCAACCCCTTGAAATGTATAAAGATTTTATTTCATGTTCTATTAAAATAGACCTGTAGCACTTCCTCTAATTTAATGATTCAGGTGCATACAATATTAAAACATTGGAAGTCAGACATCTGTATATGCGCTTATTGTTTGTTACCGTATGTATATGTTACAACAGTATCAAGTTGTTTGCTGAAAACTTATGTCTCTGGATTTCATTTTACTTCGAGGAATGAAATTTGAAACAACTCGGAGATTATTTAAGTAGATTATTTAAAGCATAACATTGATTGTGCAACTTGTTTTGTTTTTTTTTAAATATGTAAAGGCCCATGAGTTGTTTGACCCTACAAACAGAGATTTTTGGTTTCTAACTTGGTCTGATACTCATTTACAGCTGTTCCTTCCTTATAAACAGAAGAAATAGATAGGGATGCCAAGCAAAGAGGTCTAACTCCTTTCAATCTGTTGCTTCTCTTCCCCTCCCCACCCCCACTCTTTCTCATATGGTGACCAGTTAACTTTTTTATGAGATTCGTTAACTGTCAGGTAAGGGGGAAATTAAGTTTGGAAATCTTCCCTTTTTGGACAATCTCAAGGGTTTGTAGAACTGTGTGTGGTGAGAGACCATGTTTATCCTCTGGGAATAACCTTAAGTCTTTGGAGTTTATTTCACATTTTGTTTTGTTTCCTTGATTAGTTGGAAAGTTTCACAGGTCAAGCAGGCTGTTTAAAGAATGAAAGATCTAATTCCAGGACAAGGCCCACTGTATTTATGAATGAATGGAAAGTTAGTTGAGGAAAAGGGCAGGGTGTATTTTTTTCGTTGTTAATTTAAGTGGAGCTGATAAGTAAAGAAGTAAAAAAACATTGAATTCCCTGTTAGAGATGCAATAAACAGCATAGGGAGTATAGTTAATAATATATAGTAACAGCTTCTCATGGTGACAGGTAGTAGCTAGATGTATTGTCATGATGGCTTGGTAACGTATGTAAATCCCGAATCACTATGTCGTACACTGAAACTAACATAATATTGTATGTCGATTATGATTTAAAAAAAAATTTTTTTTAGGTATGTTTCTCAGCTTATATCAATATCTGGATTTCTCTTTCATGGTAATTCCCAAGATCAGAGTTGAGTTTTGTTTGTCTTTTAAAACGTATCTTACTATACGACCTTCTTTCCTAGAAAAGTTTTCATAGATAATGAATGTAGTAACAGATCTGATCAAATGTTGAACATTCACACTTAAGCTTAGTAAGATAGTCAATTGTCCTCTTACACATTCCTTAATGTTATACAATTCTTTCCCAAAGGAATGATTTCACTTTTACTACATGTGTCATTATGTAAAATCTGAAGGTTCCAAGGGAGGGTAAGTTGCAAGACTGGAGAATTGACTTGCTGTAATGTTTGATGAACCTTTGCTTTGTTTCCATTTTTAGTTCGGTTTTCTAAGAATTTGCACCCTTGATTTTCGAACTCATTATTTCAAACTCCACTTAATTCTAAAAACGAAAGCTAAAACTATGGAATTGTTTTATGGTTTTAACTCGATCACGTTCCTTTTCACCTAGAAAAGGGCAAGAATTTGCCCCCAACTAAGCCAAATATATGGAAAAGCTTGATAAAAATGGTGAATGTTTTGTGTATGCGGTCATGTCCACAGCGGTATGACCTTTCCTGCCTTCAAGGTCTATGATACAAAATGGTCATGCCACTGTTCTAGAAATGCTGATCTTATTTTTCTCAGGCTCTTTTCATTCATTTTTTCAGGCAAGACAAGAAGTAATTTGCAAGGAGGTTGGGGTTGTGATAATGTACAGGGGTTCATGCTTTAGTGAGAGTTCAGAAATGGATTACAAATAAAAGCAGTTCAGTGTTCTCCTCTGTAGAAATAGACAGGAAGTTCATGGTTCATGAAGGAAAGAAGCAACAATGTGCTTACCTTATAAGACAGTGAAGTGCAGCAGGGGATTGAAAATATATACATGTGAAAACCTTAAGACAGTTGTAAGAAGACAGCTTCAACAACAAATTTCATAAAGATTAAATGTGAGAGTCCATTAAACATTCTCCTTTTGTTACTTAGTCCTTGAATAAAATTACAGAACACCATTCTCCATAGACTTTGTATTTTACGCTCATCTCTGCGGCTGACACTGAGTGATCCAATACTAGCTCTTGGATTCATGTTGCTTAGTCATAATCTCTTGGCCGCTTTCAGAATTTAGGAAAGATAAAGTTTGTGGTCACACACACACACACACACACTCACACACACTTCTAATCCTTGTATTTTCCAAAGTAACACTGAGATTCAAATGTTCTTCCTCTGCTTTTTTTTTTTTCTAAACCGAACTGTGGATTATACCTATTCCCCAAAGATCTGTTAAACTCTGTAAAATTTTCCAATCATCTCCTTCTTGTCTCTTAGCCTTTCAATCTGGTCCTCATATGTTAATTTTGGCCTTCCTCTAGTCAGGCTTCCTGTCATGGAATCCAGATAGAAAGAAAAATATGGAAAAGAGGAAAGTTAAGAGATGAAAATGTCAACAGATAGGAAGGAATAGAAACAAAAGATTAAGGCAATTCCTATACTACAAAGGCAGAGAAAAAGAGGCAGAATCTGGGAAGGTTAATTATATTGGGCCTGTAAAACATTTGAGTTTTTCAGAGCAAACTGGGAAATGAGGAACTGGTCAGCAAATGGAGACAGAAGTTACAGTTCACCCCCAGAGACCAAGAAGATCTACCATGACTTTCGGGTTCTGCCTAAGGACCAGCCATGGATTTAATACGCTCAGGAGTCCTAGGACACACTTCACCTCAGGACATTTCTTGGTGTCTAAAAGCTTAGAGCTTGGGGCACCTGTGTGTGGCTCAGTAAATTAAACATCTGACTCTTGACTTGGGCTCAAGTTCCTGGGATCGAGCCCCACTCAGGCTGGGCACTCACTGGGGAGTCTACTTGCTTGAGATTCTCTCTCCCTCTCCCTCTGCCCCTTCCTCTGCTCAGCTCTCTCTCCTTCTCTCACTCTCTAAAATAAATAAACAAACCTTTAAAAAACAAACAAACAAACTTGGAACTTAACAGAAGGGTGACATGGGAATCCTCAAGGAAGACATTCCTCTCCTTCCTAGGACTAGCCATTTGCATTGAAGAACCACTCTGGGTTCCCCAAAGCATCCTAAGGTCTCTTTTTTCAGCTATGAGCCAGGATCTGAGGGTCCCAAGGAGAATGAGTGGCCTTGGTTGTGGAGGTTCTTCTGAGATCTTTCTGATGCTTCTGAGGTGATTCCAGATAGCCCGGTCTAAGTTTAGTAGGCTGATCATACATTGTTTGCTCACGGCAGACACAATTTCCACCTGTTATCCCAGCTTCATTAATAAGAGCACATCTATCAGTCTCAAAAGACATGGATGAAAAATTCCAGTCATCTTAGGCTCTGAGATCTCTAGGAGACCAAATGATCTATCAGCCTTTCTGAGTTTGAAGGAGTGCAAGCCAGAATAGCTCACAAGTCACAGAGGATATTCGCTGTCTGAAATTTCCCTGAAGGTGGGGAAGTAAAGATGCTGTTCATAAGCTAGCTTGATTCTGTGGTCTCAACATACAAACACAACTAGCATATCTGGCTATAGAAGGAAGGTAACACATTTAACTCTTGAGGCAAGGTTTTCAGATTTGGGGGGCATGCATTTTGTTTTGTGGAACTTTTCAAAACAAGGATCTCTGGAACCCACCCTTGGCGTTCTGACTCACTGGGTCACTGTTGAATCACTGGGACCCACCACTGGAAATTCTAATGTTTACCTTTAATGGTGAATTTGTTCCTTAAGGCATGATCCATAGGGGTAGGTCTGCACTAGTATATTCATTTAGTTTCTCAAAAGAAAAAAAATAATAATCACAATTTAAAAGCGTAACAAGGAAAAGCAAGTGTGCTCTTGATCTTTTCGCTCCTTTGGAAAAAAGGCAATCAAATATGGCAATTAAAAATGTGGAAAGTAATCGCCCATAATATAAATTTGTTGGGAGTTCCTCTTAATGATTATCTTTTTAAAACACGATGAAAGAAATCATGGTATCAATTGATCATGACAACTTGTGAGATGGGAACTATTTTAACGGTTGAAGAGAATGAGGTTCAGAAAGTTTATCTAATCAGGCCAAACTAGTAGGTGATTAGTCTTATGAAAATGCAAATAAATTAGAGGAATACAGGAAAAAATGATAAAGGAAGAATCCATTATTGAAATAATATCTTAATGAAATACACCTGGATATGTTTTATTTCTATGTAGATCTTCACAATGAACAACCAGAAGGACCCTCAAGTCCTGTTTTCTTCCTCAGCTAGTCAAGAAATTTCTAAACATAAAGTAGGTATTCGAAATATAGTCTCGAAGGAATAACGCATTGCTTAGTGGCTTGTTCAGTAACTATTCAATAACATCGTATTCAAGAAAGTCTTCAGGTACTAATGTCCATTCCTCCCATTACCACCAAAGTCTCATTTCTTTCTCTTAAATCTTTCAATATGTCCCAGCTCCAGGATTGTAAAGGTACCACTTAGATCACTGAACATTAGCAATTCTGAACTTCGCTTACCAGGATCATAAAGTCAAATTCTTTAATAGTTTTGATTAATGTAATTTAAATGCCCATTTCCAGTGGCTCTGTTCTCTGAAATACTTCAAATTCTCATATCATTCTTTAAAACCTGGAGGCAAGTTTGACTTTCGGTCTAATGGTAACAACCTCATGCCGCATTTTCTCCTAAGGCTATTAATACTGCAGGTATTAAGTCTTCCTCTCCGAAACAACACTGTTTCAGTGATGTCTCTGAATTTTCTTACTTCTCTTACTAGGAAACATATTTTTAGTTAAGTTAGTGACCAGAAAAAGAAGCCAGGGCAATGTGCGTGGTGTTGCTTGCACATTTCCTCAGGCTGCAGGAAATTTTAACAAGTTTCGCTATTGTGCTTTCTTCGTTATAAGAAAAATAGGTCTACACTTTATTATCACATTTACATTGTTCTTCAAGAACCAAAATTTCTTTAGTTTGTTCTTTCCTCTTTTCCAATTCTTCACCCCTTCCCCCAAGTCCAGCTCCCCATACAGGTAAGATTCCAGTTTCTGAGAGAAAGTGATAATGCCAACTAAATTTAAAATTTGACTTTTCACCCACTTCTGTGATATGTAACACCCTACTTAAGTTATTAAAGACTTACATTTTTAAACAGTTTCCTTGTCAATGAGGTTTTACTTGAAAGGTAAAGGATTGAGTCGCCGTGTTTCTTTTTTATCAGTAAAATGCTTATTAATCATTTTGATCTTAGATGCACACAGCTCTATTAAAACTGGAAATCATTGCATATGGCATTGAATAAACTGCACAGAGCATTCTTCTATAAAATGAAAAATAAATTACAATTTCCTTTTCTTTGTTAGGTGAAACACATTTTTCTAAGTTTTGACTTATAAGATTATATTCCTTGTTTTGTTTATTGTTGTTGTTACATCAGAAATAATAGGCAAAAATGCTTTTAATAGATGGGACACATGCAGTTTAAGTTCTCTGATGGTCTAAAGATCCAACAACCCTTAACAAATCTTTAAAAATCAAAAAGTATTATTCAAGTCCACTTTGAGTTAGCATATTTTTCTCTGTGGGTAACATTTGCTACTGAAAAAATCTTGACCGTGTGTATACCCAGTAGAATGATCAATAATCGTGTTAATAATGTTAATGCAACTGTACAGTTAAATGACGGAGACAATTAGTTCACACCATTTTGGTTTATTTATTTAGCAGCGAGCATTGTTTAACACGTCAGTCCCGAGAAACAAAAACAGCCATGAAGAGGCTTAGCATTACTAATAAAACAATCAGTATCAAAATATTTTATGGAACAATTTGTCTGTGTTCATATACTAATCTGTCAAGTCTATGATTTGCTTATTATGTGAATTAACTCCGTAATCGCTCTGAGATTGGATTCAGTGACACCGTTTAACTGCTCCCGATCAGGGGCTTTTACTGGGCATTTTAAGGAAAGGAGCTGTCAGGCTAATCTGAGGACATTTGAGGAAAGCCAATAAACTGTCACAAACTCGCAACCAGTTACATTGCTCCTGCTTTGGGAGAGATTTTAACACTCTTCTCTCCTACTCTTCACTTCCACTCCAGCCCCTCCCTCTTCAAAACTTTTTTTTCCCCCAAACAATAATGCTAATGTCAGCTCCAAACTCGCCTCTAATTGGTGAAAATCGAATCGCCCTGCACAGAGCTGTGGCTGAGCCGCACACTTGCCCCGCGGAGAGAGGGGACCGCCGCCGGGAGGGAGAAATTTAAAAACCCTTCGCTCCGCCCCAGGAGCGAGCCCTAGCGAGCCGCAGACGCGGGAGTCCACGCCATCTGGGGGACTCCCTTGGTGGGCTCCCGGGAGGCAACTTCGGGGTGCATCCACCTCGGTCCTGGGCACCGAGGACGTGTCCGCACGCTCCCTGTTTTGCCCTCTGGACGCAAACGTTTGCTCCTCCGGGGAGCAATTTTCCCGCGCCAGTCTGGGTCCCGGACAGTGGGCCGGCCACTGGCTGCAGGAGGCCGGCAGTGGCCGAGCCCGGAGCGCGGGAGGGTGGGGGGATATGTGGGGTGTAGGGGAGCTAAGGCCGTTCGGGCGGTGCGTCCCGATTCCCGGCGGCAGTGAGGACGCGGGGGCCCGGACGCGCAGCGGGGCCAGTCCTGGGGACGGCGCGCGGGGCTCTCCCCCAGCCTCAGCCCGGCCCGGGACTAGGTGGGGTGGGGAGGGGGCCGCGGCAGGCTGCTAACTGCGATTCCGCGGGAGGGAGAAAAAGAAACACCAAAGCCATTTAAAAGCACAGGAGCTGAGCAGTGGGTCAGTCGGGACACCTAAGGAATATTAATGAACTGCAGCCTCCACCCACCCACAAACATAACATTATGTATATGTGCTTGCAGGTTAGCTTGTCAGACTTTCCTTTATAGATTCTGTCTCCTCCGTCTCAACCCCCGCCCCTGCTTTCCCTCCCACTCCCATCCCCAATGGCAAGGATTCAGCCAGTGGATTTAAAACAAACAAATAAACAAAACCAAAAAAATTTTGTAGCAGGGTTCTATTTAGTTTTTTTTTTTTTTTAATTATCCCTGGTGGGAAAATCAAAAATGGCACACTCATACAAAAATTGGTGTTTAAACCGAATCTTCTAGGACTGTGTTCCAAAATCTGTCAATTCCATCATTCCAGACAAATCAGCTTAGCAATTTTGGAAAGTGAACTTAACGATGGAGATAATTTTGGAAAGGAACGGAAAGGACCTCCTGAGACACACCCATTTACGTATCAGAAACTTTTCTTCGGCTGATCATAATTGGAGAACAAAGCAATGCAAGGAATGTCACAGGCTCCTTAGATCTTGGTATCCTGTCTGGGCAAATATCCAGAGTTTGACACTACAGAGAAAGGGACAGCAGATTCCCAAGAGTAAATAACACAGGCAAAGGAACCTTTGAAAGAACATCATTCAGTTAGTGAGTGAGTAAGTGAATGAGTGAGTTATTTTACATTCAATGAATATTTGAACAAACTTCTGGTAGGAAGGGCAGGAAAGAATTGGAAAAGGAGTAGACTATGAATAAATTCAGGGTTCCCACCCTCACAGATCAACCAGTCTAGAGATAGGAGACAGGAAGAAAGTTGAAACAATGCAAGAGGTAAAAAAGTGTAAATGCCTTAAGATAGGATCTAAATAAAGTCCTGGGAATTCCGTGGAGGTGGGATCCCTCCAAGCTGAAGGATTCATTAAGCTGACTCTACCCAAACTTCAGCTCTGTCTTGGGATCCACCTTAGGTGAAAGAATTCACTAGAGGTCATTTTCCCATAAGAGGGTGCTTGATATGGATTAGCCTACCGCCTCTTCTAGAACCTTCAGTATGTTTACTTTCATGAGGTTCTTTTTTAAGTTTTTTAAGCACTCATTTTTGGGGTCAATTCCTCTAAGTTGAGGCTGAGCTGAGGTGACACAATCAAAGGTAGTTAAAATTATGAGCTAAGTATGTTTTACTTATTCCTTCTTTCCAAAAAGGATGTGGGTGGTCCATGACTAAAAACACCCCATTTCAAATAAATTGGTAAAATCAAAATAGAAAACCAGAAAAGAAAAAAGTGGAAACTTGAAATAAGGCAACCCTAGGAGTTAACATGATCAGTGAGATCAAGCTTCAGATTTGGCTCTGAGCTTCTTAGCAATCAAGGTAAAGACAGAAAAACCCTAACTGACATCAATCTTGCTGTTGAAAAATGCAAAGAATGCCTATTTTCTTTCGTTAATTTTTAAAAGACTTTATTTATTCATGAGAGACAGAGGCAGAGGGAGAAATAGGTTCCTCATGGAGCAGGGAGCCTGATGCAGGACTCAATCCCAGGACCCTGGGGTCAAGATCAGAGCTGAAGGCAGATGCCTAACCCACTGAGCCACCCGGCATCCCAAGAATGCCCATTTCAAATGAAACTAAATTATAAAAAAGATTCACCATGCAGACTATCCTAAGGGGCAGAGAGGGATGTAACAGATAAAAGAATTTTCATAGAAGAACAAAAGGGGGATATCACAGCTCTGTTTTCTGTAATAACCTCCCATAAAAATGAAGACTTGAGTAAAGATGAATCTTTGCAGACTAAGCTAATGTAATTCAGTGTTTGGGGGTTCACCTTGAACACCAAGTAAAATATCCACTAGGAAGTCTTCCCTATATAACACTCCTCTCAGTTGGGACCAAATAATTTAAAATTAAGATTTTCTCTTTGGCGGGAGCCCAGACTGTTGGTATTACTTTGGACCATAGAGTACGGATTTACAGGGTTTGGATAACGACTGCGCAAATGCTAAGTTTGTCATCCCTCTACTAAAGAGGCAGAGGCAAATCAGTGTATTCACACCAATGGAGACCACCCGAGTTTTCCTCCGAGTAGGCTGCAGGGCATCTCAAGGGTGAGCCAAAATTTTCCTTAGGAAGTTGCTTTGAATGTGCTCCAGCACTTGAGCAAATGTTTAATTGAGTCCCTAGAGCTCCACACTGTTTTGGCACGGAAAATATTTCAAAGCTGGTGTTTCCTAATCACCCACAGTGGCTGGAGGAAAACATCAGTGGGACTGCCCCAACCGCTCTGGCCAAGCGACGAAGCTTTCTTTCTTTCTTTCTTTCTTTTTTTTTTTTATTTATTAGAGAGCGAGAGACTGAGAATGAGAGGAGAGAAGGTCAGAGGGAGAAGCAGACTTCCCGCAGAGCCGGGAGTCCGATATGGGACTAGATCCTGGGACTAGATCCCGGGACTCCGGGATCATGACCTGAGCCGAAGGCAGTCGCCCAACCAACTGAGCCACCCAGGCGCCCGCGACGAAGCTTTCTGATGGAACTCCAGGATGAGTTCCTTGCAGAACGAAACTGAATGAATTGAAAATAGCTCCTGAATGCAACGGTTCTAACTTCATTAAAGTGAAGCCATTATTTTGGACAGCGGTTAGATACTGCAGCTAGGGTTTGTTTTTTTTTTGAGGCCACTTTTGGTTCGCGATAATAAAACAATGTCATCAGACCAGAAGAGGATATTTATCTTTCTATTTACTATGGCAGGAGGGCTTTTAAACAAGAAAGGAGCTCATCCTGTTTCATGTCCCTCAAAGGATTGTTATCTGATCCATTAGGAAACTGTTTCTGCTTGTCTTGATCCTTATAGGGGCTGTTGGAATGGAGATTTTTTTTTTTTTATTGCGGTAAAATATACTGAACATAAAATTTACCATTTAACCGTGTTTAAGTGTATAGCTCAGTGGCATTAAGTACATTCACAATGTTGTACAAACATCTCTGTCCGTCTCCAGAAATTTTTCATCTTCTTCAACTGAAATTCTGGTTTGTTAGATGTTATCTTCCCATTTTTTATCCCCCAGCCTCCAGCAACCACTATTCTACTTTCTCTATGAACCTGACTATTCTAGGTAGCTCACAGAAGTGGAATCATATAGTTTTTGTCCTGTCGTGGCTTTTTTCACTTAGCATAATGTCTTCAAGGAGAATATTTTTTAAGAGAACGTAATTAACCAATAATCTATGTTGAAATCATGCCCTGTGATGCATAACCAGTTCTTATCCACCTAATGAGGAGTTGGTGAAACCTGCAAACCATCTCAATTGCTCTAGGCAGTTTTCCCTCCAAAGCAATAGGCAACGTGTCATTGAACATTAAGAGAGAGTAACTATGTCTGCAACCTTCTGTCTCCTTAGGTAAAATGTCAGGCTGAGACCTCAGACAGATAAAAAACTAGAAAAGCTTTTAGAGAAATTATGCAAAAATACTGTTGGGTTTACAATTTGTGATATTCGGAGATTTACTGATAGATCAGTATGAGTGTAAACAGACAGGGTCTTACCAGAGGGGTTGTTTGGAAGAAATGATTAGGTAAAGAACAGACCAGAAGTCACTCCCGATAGTGTTTCAAGAATAGTGTTTCGACAGTCTATTGTCGTGAACAAATACCTCCCAAGCGTAACAGCTTAAAACAACCATTTTACTGGACTTTGGGGACGGGTTCACCTGGCCATTCTTTCATAGGACCTCTCCTGTGGTTACTCGGAGATGTCAGGTGGCACATCCAACAAGAGTGGGGAGATGATGCTAGCTTTCGGTTGGGAGCTCAGCCAGGGTTGTCAACAGAGTGCCTGCACGCGGCCTCTCCAGCATCGCCGTCTCAGGGAACTCAGACTTCTTGCACAGCAACTGGCTTAACCTAGAGCACACATTCTAGGAGGGCCAGGGAGAAGCTTTGTGATTTTTTATGATTTAGCTTTGGAAGTATTAGAGTATCACTTCTGCCATACTCTGCTGGTTAATATAAAGTTGTCCAGATTTACACAGAGCACATACACACTCCACCTCTTGATGGGAAGAGTAGCAGAGGGTGTGCGGCAGTGTTTAAAATAACTGCTACATGTGGCAAAGTATGTTCACACAATTATAATCAGTGTTCATCTGTGGTGCTGTGGCAAGAGGATCTTCTAGGACCAAATCCAAGAGGCATCAAGAACCTACAAAATTTTATATCACTGTTCTGTGGCTTTAATGACCCTTTCCCCTGCTTTCTGTCTTAAAAAAAAAAAAAAAGAATGTGATGGCTGCAGCCCCAGCATCCATTTTGGACCATGATGCAATCGTGGGCATGGAAGCTACCTAATATGAATGGTGGAACAGAAAGGTAAAATGAGTCATTGATGGTTATGGAGGCCCATCCCTGACCTGGACTGCCTTTGCAAGAGAAAAAAGAAAAAAGTTCTGTCCTGTGTTACCCAGATATTCCTGGGTCTCTGGGAAAGCAATTCCTAAATGCTACACCTTCCCAATGCTCTAACTAGCCAATTAAGGTAGGAGTCTAGAGAGACTTGGGAGAAGCTAAGCTGAAGATTACGATGGTAAAGAAATAGTCACTTACAATGTGAAATTTATCCATTTCAAGCAGCAAAATGGACTCTTATAAGTATCTAAACTATCATCTAATAGTTACTCATTGAGTATTCACTGTGTGGATGAAAGACAGGTAGACGAATAATTACAACACAGCAATACGTGTAATTTACCGTGGTTGGACAGCTAATGGAGCGATTCATTCGGGCCAACGGAAGAGCGAAATTTCAAGACGGAGTGACATTTGGGCTAGGTCTTGAAAGATGAGTAGGAGCTTACAAGGTGAGCAAGAAAGAAGTAGAAGAACATTCCTGGCAGATGAAGTAGCATATGCCAAAGCATGGAGGTGTGAAATAGGCCAGTGTGGTGTAAGCCTGAATAGTCTGATGGTTCTGGAAAATACAGCTTTGAAGGTTTTGGATCCTTAAAGTCAGTCCAAGCCAGATTTGAATCCCAGCTCTGCTACCTGGAAGCTGGGTGGCCTTGGGCAATGGCTATTCAACATGAGATTTGACCTCATGATGGAGATTGAGGGTGCCCCTGAAAGGAGAAAAGCAGATGTGGGTTTTGAGAATCACTCTGAGGGCAGCTCAGAGGATGGATGAAGGAGGGTGCCTGTGAGGTCAGAGAGACAAGTTAGGACACAAGAAACATTTACTGAGTGCCTATTATGTCCACACACTGAGACACTGAGGATTCAGCAATGAGCAAGAGCAAAACCTCTGCCTCTGTGTTTATTTTACTGGGAAAACAGATAATAAACAAAAAAAGCACATAAATCTATAATGTAAGTGCTGAAAAAATTGAGTAGAAAGTGAAGGGGTTGACTATGATTTTGTGTAGGCTGATTGGGACAGGCATCTCAGGGGCACCTGGGTGGCTCAGTCGTTAAACATCTGCCTTCAGCTCAGGTCACGATCCCAGGGTCCTGGGATTGAGCCCCACTACAGGTTCCCTGCTTGGCGGGAAGCCTGCTTCTCCTTCTCCCACTCCCTCTGCTTGTGTGCTTGTGTTCCCTCTCTTGCTGTCTCTCTCTGTGTCAAAGAAATAAAATCTTCAAAAAAAAAAAAAAAAAAAAAGGACATCTCAGAAAGGAGACATTGGTGTGGAGAACTGAAAGCGTAAGGACAAATATATCATCCTAAGGGAAAGTCATGCTTTGCATGTTTGAAGTGCAGCGAGAAGATCAATTCGTCCAGAATAGAGTTGTGAGGGCCCAGTGTGGTAAAGCTGATGGGAAACCGGGACGTCCTGACCAACTGGAGGGGAAGCAGAAAGGAGAGGAAGAGTTGGAGCTTACCATTTGTATGAGGCCTTATGACCCATTGGATACAGGCCATGAAGAGAGGGAAGGAATCTCCTGTGATTGCCAGATTTCTGGATGGGGCAAATGCGTCGCAGTGTCAGTGATGGAAAGAGGGAATACAGGAAGGGCCCCACACAATGATTGGTTTGGGACCTTTTGGGTCTGTGTACTGATGGAAATCCCAGTAGAGATGCCTTCGAGACTTGTGTGTGTGTGTGTGTGTGTGTGTGTGTGAGTGTGTGTGTGTGATACATACATATTACACATACTACATATATATTACAGGAGGAAGATGTGGCCTTGAGACCAAGGACATTAACACTTTACTGAGATATTCATCTTCAGAGTTTAGTCATTCCCTCATTCATTCATTCATTCATTCATTCATTCATTCAACTAATATTTTTTGAGAGCCAAATCCTAGGCTAGACCTTGGGCATATAAAAACAGACATAATCCCTGCCCACCAGAAGCCTACAGGTGGGCGGAGGAAAAGTGCATAAACACAAAGTAACATATAATTACAATTTGCAACATGATACAAAGGAAACAAACAGCATGTGGAGAGAGTATAGAATGTCTCAGGAGAAGGACTCCCTGAGGTGACATTCAAGCGGACACCTAAAGGCTAACACCTGCAGAGTGGGAGGAAAAGCCTGTGTGAAGACGTGACAGGGAAGCCACAGAAGGTAAAGGGAAAGAAGGCACCCACAATGAATTTGGAAAAGTAAGCAGAGACTAGGTCTTACAGGTTTGGTAGGTCATGATACAAGAGTCTGAACACTTGTAAGAGGAGCAGTGACAGAATACAATGTATGGGTTTTTTTGTTTGTTTGTTTAAAAAAACAAAACAAATCATCTTGTGTATTTCCAGGCACAGGAGAGGGACTGGGGGGAGGCAGGGAAGGAAAGATGACAAGGAGGCAAAGGCAAGGAGAAACCGCAGTACACAGGGCTGTTGCAGCAATCCTGGGGAAAAATATGGCTTGGCTTAGGGTAGGACACAAAAGATAAAATTAGGATTTCTACGATATATTTTGGAGGTAGAATGATTAGTATTTGGTGATGGATTAGGTACAGGGAGTAAAGAACAGAATTTTTAAAATGATAGGTTTCTGCCTTATCAATTAGGTGCTTAGCAGAATTATTTATTTTGATGAGAACACTGGTTGTATTTTACTAACCAGTCTTAGTTGTATTTAACAGTATGAATTCGAGACAGCTGGTTAGGGTAAAGACTACAGGTAAAGCTTTTATTTCAAGTCACATGCCCCATACAAGGTATAGGGATATTTGTTATTAATCCAATTGTTTATTGAATAAAAGAAATAACAACTCTTCCCTCCCCCCAAGTAATCTGTCCTAAATTTGCCAAATAATAAAAGAAAATCTAATAAAAAAAGTAGAAGTCACCTGACCAATTAAAGAAATGAGTATACAGTTTAATTTCAAACATTCAAGAATTATCATTTCATAAACACTGTTAACATATTTCCTTTTAAATTTTAATGCCCATTTGCTACAGTACAATGAATTTGACAACTTTGTTAAAGTTATGCTTACTGCTGCCAATCAACAATTTTTCATTAAATAAAGATATTGTGAAACAAACACCAAAAGGATTCACTGTCTTCAGGAGCAGAGAAAGGAAATCAGTTTTAAGTTCCCTGTAAAATAAAAGTGACAAGGACATGCTGCTCCCAACCTAAGGAACAAAGCAATTTTTGTTGTGTAGTTATTATTCTCATCTCCCAGAATTAAGAGGTAGTTGGATGAGAGGGAAGGGGGAATTTAGTTCAGATTTGGAATTTGAACCATCTTTAGTTCAAATGTGAAATTTTTAAAAAGACCTAAAAGGAGGTGCCTCTCCACTACAACCCTTGTAGCCAATAGCACCGTATTGGGCTGTAATACACAGTAATACAAAAACCCAAACACCTGTGCATGCGGCTCTAAGGACACGGATTTGAGCTCTGACTCTGCAACAGAGACCAGAGATCTCTAGAAATGCCTATTTTTAAAAAAGATTTTATTCATTTATTTGAGAGAGAGAGTATGAGGGGGTCAGAGGAAGAGGGAGAAGCAGACTCCCCACCGAGCAGGGAGCCCCATGCCGCCACCAGGCTCCATCCCAGCACCCTGAGACCATGATCTGAGCTGAAGGCAGATGCTTAACTGATTGAGCCACGCAGGCATCCCAGAAATGCCTATTGAGTTCGAAGAAAACTAAAGGTAATTTCTATGTGTCTTCTATTATCTATTTTGTTATCTTTCCTCCTTTCAATGTGTCCATCTTTTTGTTTTTCCTGCTCAAAAATTTTCTGTGCAGTTTTTCCTCTATTTCAAAACGTTTCTTAGCCACTAAATCTTAGGAATGCCAAACTACCTTGCAGCTCAAGGTTCTACCTTGAACAAAGAGAAGGTTCAAACGTAACATTGTGACACTGAACAGGCTGTCGGTTAAGACTCTTTCATGTCCTCTCATTGTGTATATTTTGCTGGGTAGGGTGGGGAGCCCTCTCCAACATTACAAACACAGACACACACTCTCTCAAATGTAACTCCCACTCCTAGTTAAAACTTTTTAACAAAAGTTTTAGTAAGTCCCTTTGAACAGACGTGACCTGTAGATTTATGCGTTGACCCTATCAGAAATAATTTGGGGTTGGGCAAGAAGATCCCCTTCCTCTCCAGGAGAGCCTTTATTGTGTACTCTCTAGTTAAAGAGCCTCTCTCTCTGAGCCTCAAACCGAGAGCGCTATTATCCCTGTCTGCAAGGCCGGAGCAGGAGAGGTAAGATGCAAACATCCTGGGCCCCCGGAGCCATCAGGACTGAGCTATCTTCCCCGCCCGAGGGCATAGCCAGAAGAACCCGGCCGAGTTTCTCTCCGGTTCCCCAGCTGGGTTACGGCGGGAGAAAGGTAATCGATTCTGTCTGGGGCTGTGGCGCGCCTAACACTTCCTGCGGTGATTTGCAGACCCGGTCGGAGGTTGCGAGCTTCCATTGGCTCGGGGGCCGACGCCGCGCAGTCTGGAGGGGCGGGGCCGGGCGCAGGGGCGGGGCGGGGAGGGGCCTGGCGGGGGCCTAGGGTTCGAAGACTTCAGGCCGCAGAGCCGAGTGGCCACCGAAGCCTGCCCGGCTCTCCCTCCTTGCGGGTCCCTCGGGTCGCGGAGTTTTTTAAAAAAAAGCGGATGCCAGTGACAAGATAATAGCTTTCGCTGCTCTCCTAGGTTAAACTGAACCTCATTCCTACCCCGAGTCCCCTTCCAGAGTAGAGACGGCGAGGGCCACGGTGCCCAGTGCCAGAGTGCTCGCGACTCCCTGCAGCCCCCTCCCCCCGTGAGTGTCGCCCCCGCCCACACTTGTGGTTACAGACCCCGCACCCCAAGCTGCTGTCCACAGTCCCCGACCTCTCCACACCCGGGGTGCGGGGTCTTGAACGCCTCTCCACCGGTCGGCGGACATCGCGGGTTCTCTAGCCCACCCACAGCCAGCGAGCACTTACCCACGCACCTAGCTGGAGCATTGCCACACTCCAGCCTCCTCCCGCCAATTCACCCCCTCCTCCTTCTTCACACTCACCCCTGCCCCCTCCCTCGCACACTCATCCCTGCCCCTCCCTCGCACACTCACCCCTGTCCCCTCCCTTGCCCCCTTACCCCTGCCACTCCCTCGCACACTCTCTCCAGCCTCGCACACATCCCCTCACACTACCTGCTCTGTGACACACGCACTCCAGTTCCTCCCCGCCCCCTCACGCCCTCTCCTCTCCTTCGCACCGCATCTCTCCCCGACACACGTGCACACTCATTGCGCATTCTGCACTAGGCACCAGCCCGCGCCCCGCTCTGGCCCCTCGCGCCGGCGATCGTGGGAACCGGGCGGGGCCCCTCGGTCCCTGTCCCCCACGGTCATCCATCTCCCTCCCGGGCGGCCCGCCCAGACTTCAAAGGCGGCGGCGGGGCTGCTGGAGGTCCGCCTCAGGCCCCGCCCGGCCGCGGCGCAGCCTCTGAGGCCCGGGCGGCGGGCGGGCTCCGGCTCCCGGCCCCGGGCTGGGCTGCAGGCTGCGGGGCGGCCCGGGGGCTCAGCCAAGCCGGAGCCCCGCGCGCCCGGGGCCCCAGCAGCGCAGCGAGCGCAGCACGGCGGAGGCACCTGGCTTCAGCCCCGCCCGTGAAACTTTTCGGATGTACGCGTGTTCCCGGTGCCTGACCCTCTCTGCTAAAGCAAATGAGTCTCCCCTGGAGCTTAAGCCATATTTCCTTCCTTCTTTCCTTCCTCCAGGTCGGACACCCCTCATTGACAGGCTCTAATCCTCGGATCGGAACTACTTCTGCCTGGAAGATTTGGCCGGCTTTTCCTTTTCTCTCAGCGTTCCTGAAAAGCCAATTCGTTCTGAGCTGCATTGATGGCGGGGGCTGAGGGAGGAGGGCTACTTCCAACTTCTGGCACTACCTGGGTGGTCGCCTACGGTGATTCCTTTATGGCTATTATTCTCCCCAACTTTATAAAGGCCATTTTGCATAGAATAGTTAAGGAAGCTTAAGTCGTTTATTTTGGCATTGATCTTGCAGGGTTATAATGACCAGTTTATATTTATTTATGAGATTTTTGAGAGCAGGGCCTCTAGATCCTAGCACAGGGCCTGGCAAATAAACAGCTGTGCCTTCACTGAATTCAACTGAACCAGCTTTTTGCATGGAACTTTCCAAACACTCTCAGATACACTTAAAATGTTATAGGAGGCTTTCCAGGAAGAACAGAAAAAAGAAGGGGAGGAGGAAAAGAAGGGTCAGGGGAGGGACTCCCAGAATAATTTCAGATCCTTTGAAAGAAACAAGTTAGATTTAGATCTTCAAAGCTAAGCCAGAGGGATCCTAGACATCTAAGTGAGAACACAGAAGCTCTAAAACCTCCTTAAGTACCTCAAGTTCATTTTCTTTTCCAAGCTAACAGTGCTAACCTTCCTTAATAGGTAACATTCCCTGGCTTTGCATTGTCTTTATTACCTTTCTGACCCACCTTCGGACTCTACGTGTAAGTGCTGAGCTGTGAACACAAGTCTGAACCAGACACAGATTGTTCAAATCTAGAAAATGGCAACTTCTTTTCTTTTCTCTTCTTTTTTTTCCAGTTACAGAGCTTTTATCCAACTTAAAGGAAGGGCAAGGGGTAACTTAACCAGATTAGCTTTTTACAAAAACTGGTGGCAATGTGCAGACGGTCTGCACAGAAGCACAGAGGAGCCCTCTGCCAGGGTTTTAATGAACATAATATACCCCCTTCTATTGTTCACAAGGTAGATAAAATTTTTCATTCAACGAAAAATTTGGGGGATCTAGCCATTCTGAGATATATCAATCTTTATTTTAACTGCTGTATAGCATTCCACTAAATAGTTCAGAATTTATTCATTCATCTTCCCATATGGACATATAGAGGATCTTTTTTTTCTATTAAAAAAGAATGTTGTAGAGATGTCCCTTGTACTCGTGGTCTCCTTGTTTGCTCATGGGACTGTTTCTCTTACTTTTGTCCCTAGAAACTAAATTGCTGGGTTGTAGGGTTATATATCTTCATCTTGGCTAGACACTGCCGAATTGTTTTTCAAAGTGATTAAAACGGTCTGCTCTCTTATTAGTATATCAGACACCTACTTTTCGCACACTTTCAACAAGACTTGGTATTATCAGACTATTCTACTCTCCCCCATCTCATGGGTATGAAATGAAATGTCTTTTAATTTACATTTCCCTTAGTACTCATTCAAGTCTTTCCAAATGATCTAAAACAGCATTGTCCACATTGTCCAATAGAACTTTCTGTAGTGGTGGAAATCTTCTCCCTTTCATAGGTTTCTCCCCATTTTAGTTAGTGCTCTAAATGACATCAGTTTGCCTACAAAGGAATTATGTTCACGTCAACCCAACAACTTTAAAATCCGACAGAAGTTTGGATTACTTAAACAACTCATTGCCTGTAGGCCACACTAGATTATAAAGCTTGCCAATCAAGGGTGTTACATGTCACCCTGCTCTGGATTTCAGCTCTATTTCCAGCCCCTCAGTCCTAGTAGGTCTATGCTAAACATTTCACTCATCTCTAAACACACCAGCTCACTCTGAGCCTTTGTGCATATAGCGCTCTGGGATTGTTACACCTTCTCTTCCTTCCCCACCAGCCATGCCTCTTTACTTGTGTATCTCTCTTACCAGACTGAGCTTTATGAGAACAAAAGAGGATTTTTGTTCATTTCTTTGTTGCATCCTTAGTACCTTTCCTAATACAAGCCAAATAACTAGTGCTAGTCAATACATGTTTTTTGCATGCATGCATGAATGAATGAATAAAATGTTCTGGGGGAAAAAATTGACCCAAAGTAGAAAAATCTAAATTACAGTGTCATAACTTTAAAAAAAAACTCTCTGCCCTAGTCCTGTGGGAATGTTATAGCAAAATACCGCAGACTAGCCAGGCTTATAAATAATAGATACTCATTTCTCACAGTTCTGGGTGTTGGAAAGTCCAAGATCAAAGCACTAGAAGATTCAGTATCTGGTGAAAGCTCACTTCCTCATAGGTGGTGCCTATTTGCTGAGTCCTCAAATGGTAGAAGGGGCAAGGGAGCTGTCTAGGGCCTTTTTTATAAGTTTTTAATAAATTTTTTATAAGTTCCCTAATCTAATTCACGAGGGATCCCTCTTCATCAACATATGAATTTTAGGCGAGCACAGACAGACTGTAGCCCCCTTCTCTCAACCAGAGCCTATAAGTATTTTGAAATAGGCACTTCTTACATTGATTTGTATTCCCTTCCACTGATCTTTTCATTTCTGTTGTGGATTAGTTTTGTTCCTATTATTATAACGAAGAAAAAAATCCCCCCAAACCTATCAGGAATCATTTGTCTGCCAGAAATAAAGAAACAAAAATAAAACAAACAAAATCTAATGACCAGTAGCTCAAACAGATAACTTTTTCCAAATTATCAGAAGGATAAGGGAGATGGGTACTGACACAGATTCTGTGGCCTCTCTGCTAATCTCTGACTTTTCCTCAGTATCACAAAGTAGCTGCGGGGCTCCTGGTACATTCACATCCAATGCAGGAAAGAAGAAGGAAGGGACAAGGCCATCGTGCAAAATAATTATAAGAAGTGCAAAACTTTTCCCATAACACCTCACCACAGTAGACCTCCTATAAACTCCTTGGCCAGAATCGGGTAAAGGATCATTCCTACCCGGAAAGGAGGTAAGGATCACCTTCACAATGGTGAGCCAAAGCCCGAGACTGGACACATTGCCAACACCTGGCAAGTAGCATTCCGTTAGCAAGGACACAAAGGGGGTACTGGATACTTAACTAAGCATCTTCCATAAAACATGATCCCGGCATTTAAACGTGTTCTGGACGCTCCTATCCCACCTCCCAGAAGGCATCGAGGCCTGAAGGCTTAGAAGGTTCCAAGTTGTGTAGGACTTAATGGATTTTGACCAGGGGTTCTGTTTGCTCTTAAGAGAAAGGAAAAATAGGAGCCGGGCAGGAGAGGGGTGGGCTGAAAATGGAAACAGTGGGAAAGAGAATTGTAACATTGGACTCCATTAGGAAGTTCCTGGTAAACTAGGGTTGCCCTTTCAGATTTCCATTCTGACCCACTGCTCACAGAACTGGAAATTCAGCATTTACTCTTGCAAGATACCAGACAGTCCCCCCAAGCCAGGGAGGGGAAACAGAGGAATTATGCTGTAGGAATTAACTTCAGGGTTAACTGCCTATCAATCTTTATTTCAAGTGCTGTGCCCAGATCCTTGAAAACAAAAGATCTGGGTCAGACTCTAGAATAAAGCAGTAATTGATGTCAGTTTAGTGCATTAAATAACGTGGCAAGAAACCCATGAGAGGGAATCTATGGACACACCAGACTACACTATACTCTACTATATCTTTTCTGTAGTTTGCCAACAGGATAATGGAGAGAGATGCAATACATCATTATTTCTTGATAGTCTCAACAAGATATGGAACCCTTATTGTTGTATATAGGACCCATATATCTAGCATGAAATTCCCAACTTTCTGGTCATCCAAATTCTAACCTTTCTTTAAGTCTCTCTCCCTATCTCTCCCTCTCTCTCTCTGGAATTTACTACACAACTCATTTGTTCATTCATCTTTTTAACAAGTAACTTGCAGGAAGTTCCATTTTTGGTAAGTTTCCAGCACAGTAAGGAAACCAGCTCTTGAGAGTGAATTTGGAAAATGATAGAGGACACGGTGCTACATGAGTAATGATTTTTATTTATTTTTTTTTAATTTTTTTATTAACATATAATGTATTATTTACCCCAGGGTACAGGTCTGTGAATCATCAGGCTTACACATTTCACAGCATTTGCCATAGCACATACGAGTAATGATTTTTAAATGGCTGCATTTGCCTCATGTGAACATATAAAGATAATCTCTTTTATCCCTTTACTTTCCCTTTTTTTTAAGGTTTTAAGGTTTATTTATTTTAGAGAAAGAGGAGAGAGCAAGAGTGCAAGTGGGGGAGGGGTGGAGGGAGAGGCAGAGAATCTCAAGCAGTCTCCCTGCTGAGCCCAACTTGGGGCTGGATCCCATGACCCTGAGAGCATGACCTAACCCCAAATCAAGAGTCAGATGCCTAATTGACTGAGCCATCCAGGTGCGCCTCCCTTTACTTTCAAATGTACTTTCAAATAAGTATACAGACACATTTTAAAGGAACACAACCTATTCTAGTCTCCCTACAACTGATCATCAGAATTTTCCAGCTTGTAATTAAAAATTACTAAGTGCTCAAAGTATGCAAAGAAGTAGGAAAATGTGACTCACAATCAAAGAAAAAAGCATTCAGTAGAAATAGATAGCGAGATTACTCAGATGATGGAATTAGGTGGCAAGGACTTTAAAGCACCATTGAAAATGTGTTCGAGGACTTAGGAAATGACAGGCATGAGTGAATCAATGGGAATTTTCAGCAGAGAATGGGAAACAAAAAATGGAAATCTAGAACTGAAAACTACACTATTTGTAAGGAAAAAATCATTAAATGGGCTTACTAGCACATTGGCATCTGGAGAACAAAGGACCAGTGAATCTGAATACTGATCAGTGGAAATTATTTAAAACCACAGAACAAATAGAAAAAACGAATTTAAAAAAAATCTAAACATTTATTAATTTTTAATTTTAAATTGAATTATAGTTGACATATAAGAGAAAAAAATTTTTTTTTAACGAACAGAGCGGGGTGCCTTGGTGGCTCAGTCATTAAGCATTTGCCGTCCACTCAGATCATGATCGAGGGTCCTGGGATCAGTTCCTGCTCTGCGGGGAGCCTGCGTCTCCCTCTCCCACTCCCCCTGCTTGTGTTCCCTCTCTCGCTGTGTCTATGTTGAGTAAATAAATAAAATTTAAAAAAAAAAGGAACAGAGCTTCAGTGCACAGTAACAAGATATCAAACAGCCAAATATATGTGTTAGAGTTTCAGAAAGAAAGGAGAGAAAGAATGGGGCAGAGAAAGTATTTGAAGACATAATGGTCCCAAATTTTCCAAATTTGGCTTTAAAAAGCCATCTAAGCAACCAAAAAATCGACCTACAAATCCAGGATGCTTGGAGAATATAGTCAGATGGGGATAGAAAGGCACACAGCACAGGGACGAGTCCCAACAAAGGTGGAGGACTGAGCATGATACCTTCAGGAATCAGACGTGGACGGAAGTGGGCAGTGAGTAGTGAGAAGGGGTGCAGAGGCCAGGGCTCATCAGGTCTTATTCTCCTCCATACCTTAACTGATGACTTGTATGGGGCTGCAGGTAGCATAGGATAATCACAGGTTGAGGCTCTGAAGTTAGACTGCCTGGATTCAAATCCTTTCTTCATCACTTACTAACCGGTTGCCTAGACAAGTTATTTCACCTTCGGGGGTTTTCTCTTTCTTCACTTGTTATCGGATAGTAAACCTGTATCACAGGGATGTAGTGAGGATTGAAGGCAAAAATATGTATAGTGCTCTTAGAACAGTGCCTGGAATAAAGTAAATGTTCAGTCCTGTTTGCTATTATTCTTAAATCAGGTTCTCGATAAATATTTGTTGACCGACTATTAAAGGGGTTGCTAGTATTTGCCGAAGCGAGAAAGTGGTTGTCCCAACGCGTACTCAAATACGGTTAAGGCAGCTGGGATATAAACACTATAAACAATCAACCCACAAAAATGGAAGCCACATCTGAAGTGATCTTGTCACCTGGAAGTTACCAGTTACATTCAGATGTCCTGAATGAGACGTGCCAAGCAACAGCATCTCATTTGAAGAGAGGTTGAAGTCATTGATCTTAAGAGAGAAAATCTTTAAATATGAGAGACCTTAAATTGGCCTCAAGTCATGTAATTTTTAAACATCACTTGAAAAACAACTATATAAACCTGGATTTATTGCTTACAGAGTCACCTCTGAGCAAGAAAATAAACTCTTTTTCCTTTGCAAATAAAGACTTTAAAATGAAAATTGGCCAATTACTATAATTGGATCCACCAATTACTATGAAAAGTTCCTTTATTTCCTAAAGCCATGACCAATACAGAGAAAATTGGCCATTTGTTACTTCATACCCTTTTGTGGGAGACAACAAGTATCCCCCTTGAAAGCATACTTTCTGAGGCTGCATGACAGAATTTAAAGGACTTTTTTTACCCCCCACAGCTGCAGCATCTTTTCGCATTCGAGTTCTCTGTTGGTAGTTGTTGATAGTGCTGTCTCCAAAGCAAGTATCCTTAAGGTTATTAGTGGGTGTTTTTATTTTTTTTTAATATTTTTTTAAGATTTTATTTATTTATTTGACAGAGAGAGAGAGTGAGATCACAAGCAGGCAGGGAGGCAGAGAGAGGGGGGGAAGCAGGCTCCCCATTGAGCAGAGAGCTGGATGCGGGGCTCGACCCCAGGACCCTGAGATAACGACCTGAGCGGAAGGCAGAGGCTTTGACCCACTGAACCACCCAGGCGCCCTAGTGGGTGTTTTTAGCCAGGAGCTTTAGCTCATGACATTCGCCATCCAAGTGAGAATTTAAACCAGGGTAGAGGACTTATTTCTCAGGTTACCATCCTATTACCGAAGGGTTAGCTTGTACTTCTGAGCTCTCATACATCCAGCCAACTGATATCCATCTAGCTATGAGATTTTACCTATTTTTCAAATATAGGTCATTCTACGTAGGAATTCCTGGTTGGGAGATACCAGAATTTGTGGCACTTTCTGGAAATACCACAACTGACTTAAGATGGAAAAATAAATTAAAAAGTGAGGTTCTGGGATTTCATAGAGTCTGGAGTGAATACAAAATTGGGGTCTAAAAGTTTAACTTACTTCCATCTCATCTTATGAATGGGCATTTAAGTCATTCCAAGGTTTTGAGAACTGATCCTATTTCTAAACCCTAGGTAAGTGAGTGATAAGTTTTATACTGAATCATGATTTCAACTTATCTGTGGAAATCTTTGGAGCTAAAAAAAGTAAGTGATTGAAACCAAAATCAAATCACCAATTCCCACAAGACTTTGAAGATAGACAGGGTGTATTGTACAAATATATATACCTCATTCCTTGCAGTCCAGTCTAGGGACCATCTGTTAGCAATATCTCTCAAGCTTCTTCCACCGGAAGTATGTAAGCTGTGTGAACTTATCAGGTACAGGAGAAAGAAGGTGACCGACAAGCAGAAAGTGACTGATAAGATAGGCACAATGACCTCGGTAGGTGCTACTTCTTTGTTAGCCCTCCAGCTACATAGTTTCAACAATTTTGACCTAAAAGCATTCACGTGAGCTAGAAAAAAAATTGTAAAAATTATCCAACAAGATTCTGGTGAAACACACCAGCAGAAAAAATCCAAATTATCCAGCGTGGAACATACTTTCCTCTTGAATCGTAGACTGAAATTTTTCTGAAGTGTGGCCACAGAACTCAGGTCTGTTGATTCCTTGGCAAACATGAGTTCTCCTCTATTACTAAGGCATCCTCTGGGATTAGTTGGTACCAAAAGTCTCATGATGTCATTGAGATTACATCCCACAGAGAATATCCCTGAGATGAGCCAGGCTGATCTCGGCACCATACTTGTTTCCCACTTTCTTTCTTTCATCTTTTTTCTCCAACTACTTAGGACACCTGGTCATCAGGCACTTGCTATAGGATTCCCACAGGAGCCTTTCTCAGCAGCGTTGTCCCAGGAATTCTGTCCCCACTCTTCCAGGAATTAGGCAGGGCAGTAGAACCCAACATGAGTGAGAGGGACGTAGAGTGGCATAGTCGCTGAGAAACACAACAGTCTTCTGCAATCAACCCAAAATCTGAGATGTCAATGGCAGTCTCACCCGTGAAAGCTGGTAGGCATGGAACTTTTATCTTGCCCCAAAACTTGATGCCATCTTGACATCTCGACTGCCTGTCTTTGGGAGCAGGGTCAAAGCCCTGTGAGTTACGTAAGGAAAGTGTCATTTATTTCTAAACTCTTCGTGCTTTTTCATAATTGCTGGAATCTGCTTCGTAGCCAGATTCCCTGAGACAAGCTATAGCAAGGTCCCCTCTTCTCCTCTAATGCACGTGCAGTCCTTTCTTTATTAAAGAGCCCAATCTCTCCCTTCATACACAGGCCAGCTTCTCACTTTCAGGGCTTGTCGAAAACACAGGGTATTTGTCTTTATGTAAAATGATGTCAGGCATCTGAGCCTTTAATGGATGTTGAGACTCCACAATCCTTGGGCAGTGCTGGGAGTGGGCGGGGGGGGGGGGACGGGAAGCAATGGGGGTGTGTGTGCTGTGAAATCATGTTTTGAATCCTTAAGGTAAGAATTTTAATGAGAAACAACTGTCAAAGAAGCTCATTTTCTGAATTGGTACCACAATTTTATTGTGAAAAATGAGTTTTTGTGAAAACCGGCCAGTGTTGAGCAGTGTAGAAAAGAAGGGCTGTTTTGAGTATCTGAGCAGAACTGAAAAATAAGGGAATATACTTAAAGAGAAAGGACATGCTCTCTCCGGTGAAGAAACAGGAGACCTTTCCGCCATCCTGCTAAGCTAGTGTTTTCCCGGCTCTGCAGCGCTCTTGTAAATTACTTGTAAATTTGCCAGGGTGGCAGGGACATATGACTCTTGGCTGGGAGGCCTGCCAGCTATCAGAAGCCCCCAACTCTCAGGAGGGAGAAGGGGGCGGGTGCCCAGAGACCACCCTGGGTTTTATTTCTTTGGGGGATACTTGCTGGTACTGATAGCAAGTCCCACTAGACAGATACAGCCCCCGTTGGAATGTCTTATTGAGAATTCCATCAGCTCCCCAGTATCAGACCTAGCACCTTATAAAACAAATCCTTACATTATAACAAAGGTAAGTGCAGCCTTCCCTATCTGGCCCTACATGTCACCTGATCTGTCGGCTTCTTCTGTGCCTGAATCCGTCTCACCAGAAACCCCTTGTTTATTCTCAGTAGGCAGAAACCCATAATTCTTACTCATTTTATCGATTTTCCCTCTGTTCACAAATCCCCCTTCATTCCTCCTCATTCCTGGTTACCTCATTGTCCCTTGGCCTCCAAAGAATCATCTCACACCCACAAGCCAGACAGATTAATGTCCCTGGTTCCCAAGATGTGTGTTTGGGCTGACTCCAGCTGACCACTGAGATTTTGAGCTGTGACCCTATCCTGAGGGAAACTCCCTCTTTTTTATCCTAAATTTATGCATATTCCTGATCCTCAGTCTGAGTCTGAAAAAAGTCTATCTAGCCTTCCAAACATTTCTAAGCGGAAACTTAACACTCTCTTATCATCCACAAACCTCCCTTGAACCTTTGAACCCTGAAAGGGAGTACAGGCCCTCTTAGAAATTTGGAATGATTTACATCGCATTATTCGGGAATTTTAAGTCAGTATTTCTTGACCTGGGTGATTCATGCCATGGGTTGACCGAATTCAGGTATAGACGGGATGAACGGGCCTCTTCTATCTCATGGTCACACCTCCTGAACTCACCATCGAGAATCTACGATGACAGATACTCAGCAATGTGGCTAAAAGATGGTCTTCGGGGTACAGAGGCATCAAGAAGTATTTTATCTTCTTGAGGAAAGGAAGAGAGAAAGAGAAACGGTTCTAGAATAGCCTAACTTCTATTATTATCTAATCGTTTATTAGATTATTATCTAATTGTCTAACTTCTGTTTTAGAGATGTTATTCCAGCTCTCATAGTTTTACTGGGTTTACTTCTCATTTTTGAAGGAGCTTCTTGCTTATTTAAAAAAAAAAAAAGAGTTACTGTTGAGTACCGTAATTTTAAAGAATTCAGGGTGGTTTTCAGAGAAAAATATACGAATATATTATGTGTTCATTTTATTGACATTCATGACGCTGCTGCATCACATTCTTGTCATGACGTTCACCACACTCATGACTTTTACTCAGGGAAATACTGAAATTGAACAGGGGCAATAGGTCCAAATAAGAAGAATTCAATGTCAAAATACCTAGGGCGCCCTCCCATTTCCCTCCTCTCCTGTTTTCCCTCTTTACAGTCACTGCAACCACCCCAGGCATTATTCAAAACTACTATAGGATACAACGCCATGTTTAGATGTTGTAAACTGGTGGTAAGTTCTTGGTTTGGTTTGGTTCTCTCATTCTATTGACTGGGTAGCTTTGGATGCAGCCATGAGAACATGCAGTGACTAGAAATGCTGGTTCCAGTGGCAGAAAGCTAAGAGAAAGGGTTTAGGGGACAAGAAGAAGCGGGAACAAATTAGTCAGAATCTTCCTTTCTGGAGTCCCCTGTGCAGATCCCCATGAGAGATTGTGGCACATCTCTTCTACCGAGGACGAGCACAAAGCATCAGCATATGCCCAACTATCTCCACACATGGGAGAGAAGAGGTATTTTACAAGACCAGTGTTGACAGCGATCTCATCAGTTAATGTAGTCACAGCGAACTGTGCATCTAATTGATGTCTGCACATACCTTTCCCTTAAATTCATACCTTTACCTTAAAAACCTATTTTGCTTTCCTTGCATCTATTTAACAAAACCATCTTTGTCATCTCAAAAAAAAAAAAAAAAAAAAACCACCCATAGATTTTTGAAACCATACATTCAAGGGTAATGTCAGAGGGAAGAGATGAAGCATAGGAAATTTTTTCGAATACACTAGACAATGGGCAAAATCAAACTGAGCAGGTTTTGAGTTTTCTTGTTTTTAAATGAATCATCCACTTCGTGACAGACTGTAAGATGTCTGCAAGATGGCTGCAGTGAGACCATCCATCACACGTTCGCTTCTTATGACCTGAGGTTGATACTCCTTCCACAGAGGTACAGTTTCTGTCCGCGCCTTTCAAATATGAGGGGGCCTGTGACGATGGTGGAAGTGACGCTATGTGACTTCAAAGACTAGATGAAAGAGTATCCCATTTCTCCCTGGTTCTCTTGAGACAGGTTCTCTTGGAACCTGCCACTGTGCTTTGAAGAAGCCAAGAGTAGCCCCAACCGAGAGCCCCAGGTAAGTGTTGTTGCTGACAACCCAGCTGTGGTCCCACCTGTCAGATGGTACCATTCCCCAGTCACATGCATGAGTGAGCCTTCAGACGATTCCAGCTCAAGGGAGTCATCCCCAGCATTCAAGCTTTTCCAGCATATGCTCTGGGTAGCAGTGGGTCCTTGCTGAATCCTACTCAAATTGCAGGTTTGTGAGCAAATAAAAAAGATGACTGTTGTTCTAAGCCACCAAGTTTGGGGTGTTTTCTTATAGACCGATAGATAACTCCAACCTTGAACTTTCCCCTCCCCCTGGGAGTTTGCTGTTGGTCCTATAAATATCACACGTATAAACAGCTTCATACAATGAAAACACCTAAGGCAGGATCTTGAGTCCCTAAGATTTAGCCTTAGGAAAAAGTGGAAGTCCCATGGACTAAGAAGAAGTGTAAGGACAAATGCAGCTAGTGTTAATAATACAGGAATGGTTGCCATTCCTGAGTCACCATCTGCTGTCCCAGAGCAGAGATGAATTGAGAAAAGTTTCTTGACCAAGACTGTTGGTTTCAAAAAAAAATCAAAAAAGAATTTCAAGAAAGAAGGATGGACAAGCTAGTAGAAGGTGACAGGCATTAAATCATGGGCTTGGAATGAATCTGGTCTTTGTATCACAGAATTCCAGAATCTCGAGATTATATGAGGCCAATTAGATTTGGTCTAAACCACCACTCTCTTTGAAACCCTGAGCCTCATGTGCAAGGTACTTGAACACTTATTGTCTAGTTTCTGTTTAAACATCTTTGATGCCAAGGGAAGACTCCTTAACTTCCCCCAAAAAAGTGGCTACGAGAGACTTCTTCCTTAGCTTAAGCTAAAAGCACCTCCCTACAACTTTTATTTTTTGGTTTTACTGTAAAGTTGTATCTTTTGCAGGAGGTTTGGTTCTAAAGTCAACACGGGGTGACAACTACATATGGACCAAACTCACTCTTGGAACTTCCTCTGGAAAGCACCCCACAAATAATTAGCCTATGATCTCTCAGCCAGTATTCCCTCCAGTGTCAGAATTGATCACTTTTTCTTCATTTGGCAACCAAAGAAAGTAGTTGGCTTGCATATAAGAGAGACGTGTATTTTCCAAGGCTGGGATCACAGTCGGACTGGGGAGATGTTTATGTTCTGAGAGGTAAAATGGTAGTGAGATGGGAGATTCACACTTTCTGTGTCCTGTTCACTGGGGGCCACACATATGCCCATTACGTGGAAAAGCTGCAGGAGCCACACACTATTTAGATTGTATTATTTCCTTTTAAAATGTGATTATTTTCACAGAGGTCATGTCATTGAACTTGTGTCCATTAAACCCATATATGGCATGATATCACTGTTGAATTATAGCTACCAAAATCTTAAGTCTCTTTTATTATTATGAAATGTTTAAACATGTAGAAAATAAAAAGCAGATACCCACAAACTCATGACCACCATCAACAAATGTTAGCTTGCCTTCTTTACCTCTTCTACTTGTCCAGATCTTCCACCAGTAGTATGTGCGCACCCATATAACCACACTGTCAAATTACTGATTCAACAGTTATTTATTTAATCCCTACTATGCCTTCTTTGGGGGTCTTAGTTTTGCTACTCAGATGTGTTATGTATCAACTCAGCCTCACGTTATTCACAAATGTGCTTAGAGAGCCTTCATATACAACATTCAGTATAACGATGAATGGAATAGGGTTGATGACTGAACCCCATGACCTACTGCTAATGACAATAATTAACCCTTGGAATCTTAGTGTCATCTACTCCAAGAAAACCTCCCTCATCATTACTTGCAAAGATAGGTGCCCTCACCTTTGTACATTTGTTGTAACACTTGTACTCTTGTGTACTGTGTTGTACACTTTGTTGTTCAAAGTTGTAACACTTGTACTCTTGTAATCACTGACTACATGTCTGTCTTCCCCTCTTTAAGTCTTTTCATAGCAAAATGTCCTTGTATTTATCTTTATATTCTTAACCTTTATCAGTGTTCCAGAACTTAAAAAGTGCCAATTCATATTAGGTGCTCTAAAATGCTTGTTAAGTAAACATATAAGATTAAAACAATTGAGTCACAGCTTCCTTCCTTTTCTTAGAGGAATGCTGCACACAGTATCACTAATGGATCATCACTTCTAACCATGGAGATTTGCTATCCCTCAGGACAACTCTTTCCTTGTTTGAATGGTTCTAGATTTTGAAAATTCTTTTGTCATATTAAGCCCCAAAGCAGTTTCCTGTACCAGCACTACAAGTTCTTGTTATAAGTAAATTCTTTTTTTTTTTTTTCTGAATGTCAAGGAATCTTTTACGGTACTCACTTGGGTAACTAAACAGTTGTTAATGAATATGTCTTACATATAGTAAGCCAACAGAACTGAAGAAATAATTTCAGTGCTCAGAACTGACGCACTTTCTGAGGCATCCCATTAAGGATTTCTACCCCGAATTCTTTCCAGAAGCTAATTGGGGCTGTGAAGACCGCAGAACCCAGGTGTCCCATGTTCCATACAGCTCACGTTCCTATATAAACATGCTGCTGCTTTCTTGAGCATCTCAGGCTCTTGGGTGGTCTCAGGGCTGTGTTAAAAGGGAAACAAGTTGGACTTTTCTCTCCTTGCTAATCATTCGAGGACCTGGTTAGCATACAACTGCACTGTATTCTGGAATCTCTATTTCTTGAGTCCCTGAGTTCACACTTGAGGAGAAACCTAAGTGACTAAACCTGGCCCCACACTTGATTGAATAACCAAAAACCTGTCGGGAAAATAAAACTGGGAGAAACAGGTAACTTTCCTGCTAAGTTTGATGCCTTCCTATAAATTCTTGGTCTTACTGTTATTTAATAAGTTGCAAGCCATTGACACTTTCCCCTGGAAATATGGAAGCAAAACACTTTCTGAAAGTTTAGGCTTTTGTCCCAGAGGTTGTAGATTTTTCTAACTGGTGGTCAGTTGGTAAAATTTTATAATAGAGCATTCATTATTCCCTTGGTATAAAATGTCAGTGCTTCCTGTATGCCAGACACTGTGCTAGAAATTTCACAGAACGGGACACTGGGGTGGCTCAGTAGGTTGAGTGTCTGCCTTCGGCTTAGGTCAGGATCCCAAAGTCTTGGAATCGAGTCCCGCATCGGGCTCCTTGTTCAGCAGGGAGGCTGCTTCTCCCTCTGCCTGCCGCTCCCTCTGCTTGTGTGCTCACTGTCAGTCAAGTAAATAAAATCTTAAAAAAAAAAAAAGAAAGAAAAGAAACTTCACAGATCTTACTTAATGTAAGCCTTATAACTATCCTGAAAATACAAGCATTATAATTCCCACTTTATAGATGAAGCAATGGACGCTCAAAACAAAAACAAAAACAAAAACAAAAACAAAAACAAAAACAAAACAACAAAGTTTCAGAATCACTGAACTGCAGAAACCATTCACATCCATATGGCTCTGAGTCCAAAGCCGATGTGAGTTACACGAGGCCATGAGGCCCCTCCTTTGCAAAATCAGCTTCACTCCATGATTTTCCATTTGGAGTTGAGCTCTGTCTTTACTTCTTCATCTTGGGTTCCTGTATCACCCCTTTTTATTCTGCCTGTGGTTGGGTAACATCCTCTTAGGACAAGGTTGTAACATCCTTACCATATCAATCTTACCTCATTTCATTTTAAAATAATGTCACCCTTAAGAGTAGCTGGGATATAGGGGCGCCTGGGTGGCTCAGTTGGTTAAACAACTGCCTTCGGCTCACGTCATGATCCCGGAGTCCCGGGATCGAGTCCCACATCGGGCTCCCAGCTCCATGGGGAGTCTGCTTCTCACTCTGACCTTCTCCCTTCTCATGCTCTCTCTCACTGTCTCTCCTAATAAATAAATAAAATCTTTAAAAAAAAAAAAAAAAGAGTAGCTGGGATATAGAAAGGTGATTGCAATGGCTGTCTGCTAGCTTCTTTTTTTACCTCCACTTTGGGTTGACAAGAAGGGGGTGGGTGGGAAGAGGTGATCTTTACTTAATAGTGTCCAACAGACATGTTTAGTAAGACGATGAATTTATTTTAAAAAATTTGAATCATCTGGACTGAAAGGCCAGGGATAGCTTTTGTTACTATTATGTGTACTTTATTCATATTATTTTGGCCTTTAGTTTTCGTTCATCTCCATTCCCCAAAGCAAATTATTCAGTCTAGGGCTTGACCGAATCTGACCCACTGCCTACTTTTGTAAATAGAGTTTATAAAAGTTTATTTTGTAAATAGAGCAAACCATGCTTGCTCCTTTATATATCATCTGTGGCTGTTTTTGAACTATAAAGGCAGAGTGAAATCATTGCCACAAAGCCTGTGTGGCCCACAGAACCTAATGCAGAACCTAAAAATATTTATTTTCTGACCCTTTACAGAAACAGTTTGCTGACCCCTGCTTTAGGCAGAACAAAACAAAACGTATGGATGTTTCAGTCCAGCAATGAATCTCTGCGTCTAGACTAGAATGTGGAGGAATTTGGACTTGGATGGCTAGACTGGAATGTCTTTAAAGACACTCGCAACCCTGAATTTCAAGGATTTAAAAACTCACCTTGAGAGAGAGAGGGAGAGAAAGAGAGAGAGAGAAAGAGAGAGGAGAGAGGGAGAGATAAGACCAAGATAGCAGATGTGGACTTGGAATATAGTGGGTATGTTAAAAACAGGCATTTCCGTTTTGTTAATTCTTACTATGCTGATGCTCAGATATAGTAAACTGTGTATCCAGCATGTTAGTTAAATCTTGAAGAGTCTCTAAAGACGGTTAAGGCTGAATACATGGAAGCAAGCCATACCTGATTATATTGACATCAACGAGCATTTGAGAGAAGTCTATCTACATAATTGTACCATTTTGCTTGTCGGGGATTATAAAATATTATTCATATCTTCGATGAAAACTCCCTCCAGTCATGGAAGCTTGTAATTATGTGAACATTTTATTAATGTATTTATTGACCTCCAACCTTATTCACCCCACCGCATGAAACAATAGAGGGAATGTGGTCTCCGTCTCGGAAGATGAGGCCCTTTGGTTCTTGGATGCTCTTCCTTTGCCTTGGGAACTGTTATGATGTTTTGGTTATTTTTTAAGCTATTTCCAAGTAATTAAGGTGCATGTCTTAAAAATTATGTATTTCAGAGTCCCAAATCCTTGGGATCTAATGCCAGCTAGATTCCTTTTCACAACTGTGGGAACTTAGGTTGCATTTCAATTAGAAAACTTATCCTTTGAAATTAGAGTATTTTTTGAAGTTTTTGTTTTAATTCCAGTTAGTTAACTGAAATTACAGTATTTCTAAGCCTTCTATATTCCCTGTAGATCTGCATTTGGCTCACTGGTTAGTCACCTGGTCTTTTAACTTGGGCCAAACTTTGAATACAAGAAGAATGTGAAAAGTAGATGTTTACAAGCATCTGATCCCTGTATTGCTTAAAGTCCTCGTGCACAAATATTTAAAAAATATGATCTTGGTATATTTTCAAGCATCCATGTTGGGAAATACAAAGACTGAATTCAATTTTTTTTATTGAATTTAATATCAAAATATACTTGTGTGAGTAAAACAATAGAAAGTGTAAAAACACCTGTAGGGTTGAGAATGATTTGCATGGGGAGATAAATATGTTATGATTTGAAAATTGGAAAGAGGTCTTACATTGAAAGAAAAAAAGATGTGCTGCCAGAGGAGAAAAGACTTGTTTTTATGTGTGGACCTTGAGGATGGATTGTGGGCACCACCCACCAGGAAATCAGAGCTGTTTGCCCATTACACTCACACACCACCATTGTGAACTCACTGATAGGATATTTTGTAATAGTTCTCAAGTCAGCCAATATATAAATATTTTATCTTCTGAATCAGTAAAGAGCAGAATTTTTGTCACCTATTTCTTTAGTATTTCCTCTCTTTTCTTTACCTATTAGTATCTAATAAAATATTTTTTGGTAGGTACTTAAAAGTATGCATTGATGAATGACTTTACTGTTTTAATTAGCTCATCATTGTATCTACTGAGGATAAAAAATAAATGCATGAACTTAGACTTGTAGGCAAGAAAATTCTGGGGCAAAATTTACAAGTTCTGGAATTGTTTAAAAGAGTACTTCTGTAATGGTTCTCGATGAATCCATTAAAGTTTCTTTCACATAATAATTTGTCAATAAATCAATTGGCCCGAAGACCACTTTGCTCACTTACTGATCCATAATTTTTTTTGACAAGTAATGAAGGGGACTTTGTGTTTCAGTCAATATAGCTTCCTTTGGGGATAGATCATTTCTTGGGCTTTTTTTTTTTTTTTTTTTTTTTAAGATTTTATTTATTCATTTGTCAGAGAGATCACCAGTAGGCACAGAGGCAGGGGGAAGCAGACTCCACGCTGAGCCGAGAACCCGATGTGGGGCTGGATCCCAGGACCCCGAGATCATGACCTGAGCCGAAGGCAGAGGCCTCAACCCACTGAGCCACCCAGGCGCCCCAATTTCTTGGGCTTTTAAACATGCTAGAATTAGGTATGTCACCAATCTCCATGATTTTTACAAGTGGTATGGTTTTTATCTTCCAATATATTTTCAACCCAGCCTACGGATTTTCCTGCTTCTCATAATTTACAGATTTTCTTTCTCGATGGGGAGAGGAAGGAATTGGAATGTAGGCGATTCACAGGGATTTTTTTTACACAGATGGTGGGAAGACTTTGTGTGCATGTGATGTAATGAGAGTATGAAGATGCAGGTATGATGATGTCCGATAGTATCAGGCTTGGAATTTTTTCAAGCAATTGTGTTAACGACCAAAAAGCAACAAGTTTTTGGTGAAACAATAATATTGAAAAATCGGTCTTTTGGCAAACTGGCTCTTTAACAAACTGGTAGTCGATGATTTACTATTTGGCTGATTTTCCACACTGGTCTACTTCTTATAAAATCATCTTCTTTCTCCCAAGAAAGACCCACTTGTCTGCACTGCCATAAACAGTCTCATCTAGAAGCAGGTGGAGGAAGCTTCTGCCATCTTGTCCAGCCCTATAGTTTTAGAATAATAAATTATTGTACTCTGTATATGAAGGGGAAAATCTCTTAAGGTGTCTTTTTTAGAGAATGTGAAGGATCTTTTTAGCTATTAAACATTGCAATGTGATAGCATTAAAAATAAGACTTCATTTACTTATTTATTTGTTTATTTATTTTTAAAGATTTATTTATTTATTTGAGAGAGAGAGAAAGAGAGCATGAGTAGGGGGAGGAGAAGAAGGAGAGGGAGAAGCAGACTCCCCGATGAGTGCAGAGCCCGAGGTGGGGTTCCATCCTGGACCTGGAGATCATTCACGGGATTCGATCCCACAACCCCAAGATCATGACCTTGGCCAAAATTAAGAGTCAGCTGCTTATCTGACTGAGCCACCCAGACTCCCCAAAGGTTCATTTGAATCACTAAAATGAGTCATAACTCCTGGTAGGAGGTAAAAAGAGAACTAGGCTATGTATAACAAGAAGGAAGAGAAAAGAAGCGTATACGGAGGGAAATGAGTAAAAATGCTTAAGGCCACAAGGAAAGAAGAAATATGCCTGAGGTTGTAACATGGCAAATGGCCATCAGACATCTGAGTCTGATGGTGCTACTGAACATGGGGATGTCTCCTGGTGTGAGACAAAGAAGGGTACATGTGTTAAAGATAGAAGGTCCACCCTTCCAAAACATTCAACCATCCTAAAATATTCAGCAGTGAAGAGCTAGTCATAGATTCAAGCAACTTTCAGGCTTACTTCGTTGCCCTCACCCTGCCCATATACTTTAGCAACTGAAATGGGGCTCCAAAGACTGTAAGGCAGAATGTAGGTTCCGACATTCCAATGACTGGGCTAACTCCATTTCACCGGCGTTTTCAGTGGTGACAGCCAGAGGTTGATGGCAACAGGCCACTAGAACTATCTGGATAATAAAAGGTACTAGATGTCACTGCCAAAATATTGATCTACGTTCTTTTCTGTTAATGGGACACTGGCATCCAGGATGAAAAGTCTGTAGAGAAAGCTCAAATATCGCTCTACCAAGTTTCCTTGTGCATCTTGTACAATGTGTCCAGGGTTTTAAATAGAGATTTCCATTCTTCAAATATCAAAATGTTAGTTTTCTTATTTCAGGTATCAGCGCAGAGCCTCGAATCCTCACCAATCTGCCTTCCCAACACAAAGCAACTGACTTGAAAATCCTGGAAATTCTTCTTGGTATGAATCTTTGTCTTCCATTTCTTTCGTCTCTCACCTCCTCTTGTTTTCACTGGATTGGATTCATTCCTTTTTTCACTGAAAAAGGAGCTGCATCAGGCGTAGAGGATCAGCAAAAGGTTTTTTCATCTGTACAATTTAGGTAGCAATATGGACATCTGGCAGCAAGGAGTTATACAAAAATTCTCCATTTGTTTCTTCTCCCTTTTTTCAAGGGAGGCATTACTCCAGGTAGAGGATATCAGCTAGCATATTTCTACGGGCACTGGGCTCTTTCAAGAACTCCTTTCAAACCAAATATTTAAAAGGACATTCCCATAAACAAAAGCAGGGTCTGCATTCACAACCCATTTTCAATAAGATCTCTTTCTAGTCAAGATTCTGACCATCTGCTTGCCATCTTATATTTTTTAATATTATTCTGTCAAATATATGCTCTGTCAATGCAGGTAAAGGAATACTTGAAAAATCCAAACATACACAAATCAGTGGAACCAGACGACCTGAATCTTGAAGTCTGGAGGGAATTAGCTAATGCAGCTTTGCAAATAAGTTCCCCCAAACTGAGCAGCTTCACAATAATAGTTTATCAAACCACCTTCCTTTCAGGAAGTACACAAGTAGTGAAATATATACAATCAACATCTTCTTAGACCCTCCTGGCATAAACTGTTACCTTGGACAAGTTACCTCTTACGAGGCCATACATATGAGCTTACTCTATGATACACACGCACAAAACTCAGCCTATCGACGGGAAAGAGCAAAACACAAACAAACAAGTTTTGCAGGACGGCGTTTTTCTAAAGACTACAGAGGAAAGCTGTAATTTATTATTTACTAAAGGCAGTTTTTCAAGATCTAGGGAAGGATAAACCATCTATGAGATGTAGCTGAGGAGTTCAAGGAGACATCTCAGGAGTGTAAGCCACGAGGAATTCGTCATGTGGCTGTGAGGCCTATTTCCCTGCCCGTTGGTTCTGGGCTGGCCTCTAACTGCGCTGCCCACAGCGTGGGGTAGAAGTAATGCTCTCCGAGTTCCAGACCTAGCCTGGAAAAGGATTCCCACCCTGGCCTCTCAAAAGGGAGCCACCATGGAACAGCTATGCCAAGAATGCCATGTTGTGGGGAAGCCCAAGCTTCTCACCCACAGACTCATGAGCTTAATAAAATAGCGGTTGTTCCACATCACCAATTTAAGGTGGTTTCTCATGCAAAGAGAGGAAGAACTGGCAGCTCCCCTTCTACTTCTGGAGACATCACTCTTTTTCCTTTCTGTTTCTCTACTCCCTTCTTCCTATTTCTCCTTTCTCCCTCTATCCCTTGCTACTTTCCCATATCCACCTCACCAAGATAGGAAGCACATTTTTATGTTTGTTTTGTTTGCAAACGAAGTGGTATTTTAGTATTATTTTCCACCCTCGTTCATTATTTTAGAAAAGCTGAGCTGTGCTTAAGGCTTTGTCTCAAAAAACAAAACTAGTCAATTATTATTTTAACGTAGGTATCGTTGAATTTCGGTCGGTGGCCCAGGACCTGTAAAAACAGTCAATTATAAATACGAAAAGTTGGAAGTAACTTGAGTGTCTAACGAAGTGATTTAATACTGTACGACTAATGAAAATATGCTCTCTTGAGTATATCAGAACTTCTAGAATTGTCTCTGAACATGTTTACCTTGCTAACTCTGGTCCAGTTACAAGGGTCCTGGTGTGTTCCTCAAATGTGCCACACATCTCCCATGTCAGGGCCTTTGCATGTGCTGTGCTCACTGCCTGGAAAATTTCCAAAAATGCACATGATTGACTCTCTTTCTTATTTCAGGCCTCTGCTTATCAGTGTAACCTTCCCTGACTGTTGTGTGTATAACATGGGACCCCTTTCCTTCCTGACACTTCCTAACTCATTCACCTTGCTTTATTTTTCTCCTGCATGCTCATCACCATCTGATATGATGTACACTTACTCACACACTTGTTCACTGTCTTCCCCTACCCGACTATCGGCTCTACCAGTGCTGAGACCTTGTGAGTTTTATTCACTGTCTGTCCCCAGCATTGTCAATACTCCTTGGCACATATTTATAGAGTGAATCAAGGAAGCAGGCTGTGCAGCTGAGATGCGATTAATTGCATCTGCTGCCAAGCTCCTGATGATAAATACAACATTAAGAGAAAAGAACAGGTTATGAAATGGTAGGGAACATTTATATAAATGCTTGGAAAAGCAGTAATGGTCTGAGCTGGATCCATAACTAGAATAGACGGGGATTCTTATTTTGTTAGCCAGATGTAAAATTAGAGGAAGCCTTGGTGTGCCAACCTGGGGGACAGAGCAGCACAGGGGTTACTAAGAGGATGGCCTGGGCTACAGACGCTACCAGACATAGGAAAGGAAAGGAAATAGAGGCAGGACATGGGCTGAGCCAGGACTGGAAGAAATGCCAACTTTCCTACTCAGTAACTATTTCTTCCTCTGCCTTACCAACGAAATCTCCCTGATTTCATTTGGGGGAGTCATGGGCACAGCCAAAAATATTCACTTTCTTGAATTTCCTTGCAGTTAGGAGTCTATGAGAAAAATGGTGACCAGTGAAATCTAAACTGAGTATTTCTAAAAAAAAAAAAAAAAAAAACCACCTTTTACTTTTCTGATATAAGGTTACTGCCCTGCCTTTGAAGGATATGAGGCATGGTGCTACAGCAGCCATCTTATAGCCATGAGGCACCAGCTATGAGGCAAAGGCTTTCATGGTAAGTTTGGTAAAATGGAAAGATAGAAAAGAGTCTGATTCCTGAAGGTATCATATAGCTGCTGTACTATCTTCGAATTGCTTCCTCCGGATTTCTCATTATTGCAGCCAATACTTAGGGAGTTTAAAAAAAAATGTTTATTTTCTTCATTCAACTAACCATTTTTCTATAATGAGTGTATGCAATTTATGGAATTTGAAAAAGTAATAGGTGTATGTATGTGTGTATATATACTCGAAGGTGGTTGTGAGAAAAACATTTATTCTAAACCTGAGGAAGGAATTCCTTTTTCTTCCCTGGTCCATGGACCAAAAGAAGAGAGAACAAGATCCTGAATTCCTGGGCCAGCCACACTCCTTTATGTCACCTCATTTTATACACAGAGACAGTGCCAAATATTTGGTTGGTAGCTTGTGCTGTGATTTCAAATCCCCTCCGTAATGGGATGCTTGGGAGGACTGGCCTCTGTGTGATCCAGATAGATTCTGCATTCTCTAGCGAAAAACCTAGGATAGAAACAAACAGAATTTTCTTCTACTTGGTCTTCTGGGAGCAGAATAAAATGAATTTAAAAAGAAAAGAATGCGTCTCCTTGAGTTTGGAGCAAAACTGGGCGAATCCAACGCCCCCCCCCCCCCTTGCCTGCTTTTTGCTGAGGCTGAGCCTGATTGCTACTTGGCTGAAGTTGGGGATGGTCGTTTGTGCAGAACCTCTCTCTCCAAAAGAGAAGTTTCGGCTGATACAGACTGCATACTTTCCTGGTCCTCCAACTGAAATGTTTCTCGCCAGCACCACAGCTCAGTTGTGTGGATCCAAATTCTTCCTGTCTGTGATACCTATTCTATTGCCTGGACCCTGCTTCCTCCTTCTATTTGCCTGGTTAAAATTCGAGGGGGGCCCAATCAATAATATACTGGCTTTCTCTCATGTAATTCTGGACAAAAGGGTAAGGCAGATAAGAATACAAAATATAGTCTTATGGGTGAAGCAGATAATGGTGAATGTTTTCTCTATTAGCAAGTTGGCTTCCAGAATGAGACAGATTTACCAACCCGGTCACGGTTGACATTTGACAACTGTGACTCCTCCCCCAAGAGAGGACCTGCTCCTGTAAACCTTGTAACGTGAAGAAGCAATATTCTATCTTCTCACAGATTGGTAGAACCTAAAAATAAAAGGAAGAGGAAGGGCTGGTCAAGGCATGCCCAGCTTCTCCTTCCAAACTCATCGGTCAGACTGAGGTATTCTACTTCCTATCCACACTCCACCTATCCACAGTCCACCCCCGCTTACCCTGCCGCATTGCCTGACGTCTCCCACTGCTCAGCTCTTGGTCTCTGCAGGAAGCTCACTCCAGAGTGGCATTCTCTTAGGGTGGCAGATGCTCCAACTCTCTTTCTCACTCTTCCCTGGACAAAAGTCTAATATATTCCAGCTGTACCTGTTCAATCTATATATCCTATTCATCAGTTGGGTCTCAGTCTGAAGATCTTACTCTAGAGAAATACTCCTTGGATTAGGAAGACATAAAAAGACATATGGTGTCCCTTCAGCCAGCTCCAACTTCCAGAATTATGGAGGAGTGAGCATTCTTTTTCTATAGTTTTGGAAATAGAAAGTTCATTTTCAATTTCAGGGAAATACAGAGTTCCTAATATGGTTCTGCCATTTTCTTACTCTGGGACTTTGACACGTGCTTTAATCTAAGATGTGTTTTCTTTATCCGTAAGAATGTAGTGTTATTCATGTCATGGCCACCTTGCAGAAAATATTTTGTAAGTTCTCCCAGTACAATGCCCAACACAAGGTAATCAAGGAATATTGGTTTCCAGTTGCTATCTCTAATCCAGTGTAAGGAAAGTTTCTCTCAGAGAAACTGTAATGGTAGCCATTTTCGGTCTTCAGGTCCTTCCAACTTTTGAATAAGATCCTCTTCTTCTCTCTGTGGAAATCATGCATCCAAAATAAAAAACCGAAAAAAAGCAAGCTGCTCTTTCTTATTCCTTTCCAGATCCTCTTCCGAAGCCAAGCATAATCCAAAGGCAAAAGCTCTTCCAAAGTCAACAGTCAATATGGCTGCTGTAGAACAGTGAAAGCCTTTAGGGGCTATGATCATTCTTCCAAGCCCCACCTGTGCACCCCGATGTAACCTGGCAGGAAGTAGTACAAAGGACCATGCATCAATTCCCTCTATTCTCAAGGGACAGGAGGTGGCCTAAGACACAGCTCCTCTCTGGAAAGCTTGTTTTTTCGATTAGCAATAGTTTATTACACTCGCCATAAACTATTATGATTCCTTGCCTATGAACGAACAGCTTATAGGTACCTCCATGGCTTATTTATTCTTTGGATGCTCAGCAGCTTGTCCTGGGGGTGTCGGGCCAGAGGACTTTAAGTGATGTTTACTAAGCAAATGAATGAATGAGTGATCTAGTACCAAATATCTGATTCATAGGGCTCTTTTATAAAAAGCATCATGGAAAATATTGTGTTGTTACAATGATTATTTTCTGTAAGTACATTTTATTTAAAATCATAATTTCCCTCCAATATAATGTAGGATGAGCTCTCTTTGCACAATAATTCTATCTAGGGGCGCCTAGGTGGTTCAGTCGATTAAGCATCCGCCTTTGGCTCAGGTCATGATCCTGGGTCCTGGGATCCAGTCCCATATTGGGCTCCCTGCTCAGCGGGGAGTCTGCTTCTCCCTCTGCTACTCCCCCTGCTTGTGCGCTCTCTCTCTTGCTCTCTCTCTCTGTCAAATAGACAAATAAAATCTTGAAAAAAAAAATAGTTCTATCTGTCATCGATTTTTGTTAATTGCCAGACTGTAGAGACACCTAATCACTTCTATTTGCAATGAATGCCCTGATCACGAGGGTGTCTTAAGTGACTTTGTGTCCTTAAAATAGTATTTTCTTATTGGTTTGCCTTATAATTTCAGAGATATTTTGATTTTATTCTAATGTGGCAGCTTTAGTTTAGTTTGTTTTTCTCCCAAGAAGATACATTTAGAATCTCCTTGGAATGTAAATTCTCACCCTCTAATTTATATGTTGCAAGTTCGGGTTCTAGCATACTATATTTGACTTTTTAAAGCAGGGCACACCTGAATTAGTTTTGGGGATAAAAGGAATACAAAGAAAATTGTGAGCAAAACATCTGATATAGTTTTCCTTGCAAAGTTCAAATTTTCTGAATGGGATCAAGATGGCATGGCTTGAAATGTGGCTGAAGGGAGTAAGAGAAATATGGTAAATGTCTACATTTCTGAAAGCAGTAGTGAGGAAGGTCTGATACCCTATTTCCTGGTGTATTCCTCCTTAAATATTTCCACATATGTACACACTCATTGGAGAAAGCCAATAGAGAATTTCCCTGTCTCTTCCCTAGAATCATTACTGTCCCATACATTCCTCTGTTATGTGATAATGGTCACTTTTGCCAGCATTCACTGTTGAAAGCTAGAAAAGGGACTGAATTTAAAAAGCAATGAAATTCTGCTTGCTACCGGGGGCAGGACTGTCCTCAAAGCTCACTCCTCTGGCCTTGCAAAGACTGCTTACTCCTCATTCTGGCTCTGCTTTGTCCTTTTACCCACATACCAAACTTGTAGCCGGTACCTGCTAGAGGCCGGCAGTGTGGTCAGTCTGCGTCTATGGTGGGGTGAGGGAGAGGGGTGTCCCCGCCTTCACTGAGCTTCTAGTCAAAGGAATGGTTTGATTAAATTAATGAGTCACATCAGATCACAGAGGCAGTGACAGTATCCAGGTCAGACCCTAACTTCAATTTGAAGTGATACTCATAGTTTGTCCTATATTATATCCATATTCGTCGTTCTAGAATTTCTTCCTTAGAGCCACAAGGAATAAAGGCCTCTCTCTCTTCTGCATAAATTTCAGCTTTTTAGAAGTTCCTCTGAGGGACGTCTCTTCCGGGCTCAGTAGACCCAGCCCCTCATACCCTCGGACATGATTGCGAGTCTCCAAGCCTCTGCGACAGTTAGGTTTTGTCACAAAGTAGCTGAAAACCTAACCGGTGATGGTTTAAACAAGGTGTGAGTATATGTCTCTGTCTAAAACTTCTGGTGAGTGATCTAGTACGGCCTTCCAGAATACCACAGAGCCAGGCTCCATCTAGCTAGCTGCTCTTCTGTACACAGCTTCCACTTCAAGATCTGAGTGGCAGCAGCGAGTGCAAAGCCACAGGCTGGAGTAGGGGGCAGAAAGACCTTTGCGCGCATGCGCACTATCCCTTAGGCGGGTGCCCAGAAACTGCAACTTCCACTACTATCTCATTGACTCAATCCTACTTACATGCCTGCACCAGTCTCAGAAGAGAGACTGGGGAATGCTATGATTCCGGGGAGCCATATACCCCGCTAAAACTTGGATGTACCGTTGCTTTAGAAGGAAGAGTGATGAATCCTGGGGACAGCCAGCTGTATTTAGTACACTGCCCCATTGCTCTCTTGGTCACTTATCAAATGCTGTGGCCAAAACTGAACAGAACTCTCGCTGCCCCCCCCCTTTTAATAACACTGTAAAAAATATGGATTTTATTTCATCACACACAGATGCAAGAACGTACTTTCGCTGTTCTAAATCAAATTCGAGCCTTCCCTCATCATCCAGATGAAAACGTCACTACTTGCTATCACTCATTCTTCGTTATTGACTCTGTAGGGTCACAGAAGGGTAAAGGTTAGAGTGGCGGAGGTATTCTGTGGGTCCTGGAGATTGAGGAACCTGTCTTTTATCTTCAGGGCATCGCGGGTCCGCAGGAGAGTTTCATGATCCAAGTCTGTTGTGGTCCGTGTAAAGACGGGAGGCTCTCTCTTCCTTTCGCACCAGGCGTGGGGATTGGAGTCTTTGCCAAATCTAGAATGAAAGCTTTGCAGCCTTGGGTCCAGCGCCCCTCGGAGCACTGTGCGGACATTTGCTTCTAGGACTGCTAACTCCCCAGCGCGCTGCAAAGTCCTTTCCACTCTCTTCCTGGCTTGCATGACCTACCCGCCCCGGGGCCAGCCTTTTCTGCCTTTACCCTTCAAACATATGTTTTGCTTTCCCGAACTCAGCATCAGTCCAGCATCGTACCCCTGCAGGGCCCTTGAGGAAACTAACTTTTGCTTCTCTTTTGGGGCCTGTGGTAGAAGGAAATTCTGGCATCGGTTTTCATTGCTGTTGTTTTGTTTGTGTTATTTTGTGTACTCTTATCCAGGTGCAAAGTATTTATGAATGCTGTCTCAGATCATTTGGACTGTTTTCATAATCACATGGTATTGCTGGCCAGTATCAGAAATTGAGTTTCTCTGCTTTAACAGATACCTTACTAGAGGGACAGCTAATTAAGAGTTTATTCACTCTCCTAGAGTAAGTCCTGAAGTAGTACAGTTCAGGGGTGGTATAGGGGCCCCATGATGTCATTACGGATGCAGTGTTCTGTTAATTTTCTTCTCTGCTACCCTTACTCATGTCCATCATCATTGACACCATGTGGTGGCTGGAGCTCCAGCCATTACATCTGCATTCCAGGAAGGGTGAGATGCAGAAGGGATACCTCTCTTATATGAATCAATAGCGCTAAAATAGATATCATAAATCTATTTGTAAAGGACTCCATTTATATCTCAATGGCCAAACCTTTTTTACAGGAGGGTAAAAAATACAGTCTTAGCTAAGCACATTGGGATTCCAAATAAAATCCAGATTTTATTCTTAAGGAAGAGGGGAAGTGAAACTAATATAATATTGTGTGTCCAGTATACCTCGGTAAAATTTTTTTAATTAAACAAAAAAGAAGGGAAAATGGAAATGAGTAGATGACACAATCTCTTCCTACAGCATTTTATTGCTAATCCTTGTGCATGAACTCTACTTCATACCTAGAGTTAGATATTTGTCTCCAAGCAAAGGACTATAACCTTTATCTCATTAGAAAATGCTCATTTCAGCCTATGAAAATCTTTTTATTTTTTTGAAAAATTTTTTAGATCCAACATATTCCTTGTTCTTCAGAGCTAAATCCTCTATAAATAAAATTCTGGTAAGCCAGCTGCTGAAAAGCTCTTTTTGAGTTTCTACCAGTTGGTGAAATGATGAAGAAATGGTAATAATCTATCTCTAAATAGTTTTCTCTGATGCTTTCAGCTTCAAAGATTTCCATCTCTTATTCTATACTTTGACATCTTTTTGAACACTTCACTTTTTCTTTTTACAGAGACCACGTTCCTAGAAAGATGTAGCTTTCATTTCAAAGAAAACGTTTCTAGTTCATGTTCTCCTTCTTTCATTCTCTTAAATATAAATGGCCCTGTCGGAATGCTACCTGCATCCATTTTAATACTGCTATGTTCAAATTCCCCTTTTTCAGACAACCTTTAAACTAAAGTAAGAATTATTTTTGCAGAGACCAGATCACCAAAAAAAAAAAAAAAAAGAATTATTTTTGCAACGTAAATTCTGCCTTGTCAATTATTAAGTATCCTCTCATTTTTGAAATCCTTGGAGCAATCTTTCTAAATGAGTACATCTTCTTTTCGGTTAGAAATAATCATTCTCTGGGTAGGAACACAGGTTTGGCAAGGTTTTGTTTTGTTTTTATTTTCTTGTTTTTCTTTAGCTGAGAGTTCAATAATTGTGTCACTGATTTTGTTTCATATTTGAAGGTTTTAAAAGATATGGAAAGAATGACATTCCCTCAATGGCAACAAAAGGATTATTTTGAACCTTAAAAATAGCACTAAATAGTGGCAGAAACAGATCACCATCAGTAATTCCAGTCCCCCTCTCTTGAGTCCTTATCCACAAAATATTCTTTCAGTTCCTCTTCTCTCACAATAGGGATTGATGGCCCTTTGCAACATTTTAAAATCTGTGCACTCTCTGTTGAGGGTAAAGGGGCCCAGCCTTCTCCCTGAGGGGAGGGGAAATTCTTTGCATTCCTTCCTGATGAATCAGACACACACACACACACACACACACACACACACTCATGTCTTGGTTTCTTAGTGGCTCTTTCGTGGGATACCCTGTTACAGGCTGAGATCCACAGTCATGAACTCTGCTTCCTATTCATGGGGTGCACTGGGCCTCAGTTCCCTAGCCTGTTAAATGGGGATAGTGATACCTGCTGCACAGTGTATTTAGGGTTAATGAGATAACATAAGAAGCATCTAATAGAGGAGATCCTCATTAGGATGGGATAAGGAAGATGAGCTCATCATCTTTTTCGACCTTCTGTGTTCCACTGTCCATGCACAAAGCCAAATGTCATAGTTTGCAACATGCTGCTTTGTAACTATTATAATGGAAGAAATACTGAGTTAACCTGGCATACCTGCGTCCAACAGTATATATATTGGCACGCAATGGCAAGAGCAGAAGAAAGTATTCAGTGAATGAGTTTGTATGTTAAACATTGTCCAGATGCTAGCACTTCTTTTTCTCACCATAATTATCTGAGCAGGATTGCCCTAATTTTGAGGAACATGAGGCTCAAAGTAAGTAAGTCACAAAGCCAGCCTGTGCAGAGTTAAAAGTTGATGTTCTCTTGGTGCATCAGAGATTCATGCCTGGTGATGGGCAGAATTCCAAGATGGCCCCCAAGATTCCCACTCCTCTGAAGTTCCACGTTCTGTATAATCCCCTCCTTAAGTGTGGATGGACTTTAGGTGACTTTAGGATGGTGTAGTCATTCTGATGATCACATTCTTGTGTTGGAGACTCTTGGCAGAAGTCAGGAAGATTTACCTGCTGATTTTGAGGAAGAAAGCTACCGTAGTTGGGAGTGGGCCACCTTGTGAAGCACTGAGGCCAGTCGCCAGCTGCTTGCGAGTGAGCTATGGACAACATCTGAGAAGAAACAGAGACCTCAGTCTTACAGTCTCAAGTGACTGAATTCTGCCAACAATATGAATGAGCTTGGAAGAGGATCTTGAGCTCTAGGTAAGAACCACAGCAAGGCCCATATCTTGACCTCAATCTTGTGACAGGAATCAGAGAATCCAGATTTGTCCTGTCAGAACTTCTGACCTGCAGAAACTGTCAGACAACAAATGAGTGTTGGTTTAAGCTGAAGTTTGTGGGAGTTTGTTACACAGCATAGAAAACTAATACATACTCTTTCTATTAGACTTCGCTGGACCCAGAGTCAGGAGATAAGAGCATCAGATTCTATGTGCTGCTCTATCAGCTATTAGCCCAGAGAGCTGGGTCAATTCATTTTTAAAGAGGAGCCAATAAAACACAATTCAAAGAGATACATCTACCCCTATGTTTACTGCAGCATTATTTACAATAGCCAACTCTGGAAGCAACCTAAGTGTCCATTGATAGATGAATGGATATAAAAGATTTGGCATATACATATATATGCCACATATGTGTATGAAATATATATATGAAATATTATTCCACCATAAAAAAGAATGAAATCTTGCCATTTGCAACAATACGGATAGAGCTAGAGACTATAATGCTAAGCGAAATAAGTCAGTCAGAGAAAGACAAATACTATATCATCTCACTCATATTGGAATTTAAGAAACAAAACAAACAAGCAAAAGAAAAGAGAGAGAGAGGAAAAAAAAGCAAACAAAAAACAGACTCTTAACTATAGAGAACAAACTGATGGTTACCAGAGGGGAAGTGGGTGAAGGGATGGGAGAAATAGGGGCTAGAGATTAAAGAATATAGTTATCATGATTAAAAAAGTAAAGTAAAAAATAAAAAATAAAATAAATAAATAAATTAAATTAAAAAGTAAAGTAAAATAAAGAAGAGCCAATAGTGCCTGTCTTTTCTACTTGACAGAGCGGCTGTGAGGCTTATCTGAAATGGTGTACATGAATGTCCTTTGTTGGATATAAAGTGCTATCTGAAGGTGATTTTTGAAAGGTGGCCCCCAGTCCAGTGGAGGGAGAGAACCTATCTGAAGGGAGGGTGGCCATAAGCAATACGGTCATAAGCGTATATGCTGGGAAATCTTCTTCATAGGGTAGATGGAAAAGGTATTTCTAGCTTTGGATATCAAAGTGTGGGAGCTCAGAACCGAGTCAGGCAGGAAGAGGTCGGGTTCATAAAGGAGGTCCTCCCATTCAGCAACGACCTTATCCTGTAGGTCTCATAATTTTGCTTTCATATTATTTTCTTTAAAGTCAACAATTCTCATGTCAACAAGCTCCTTCTAAGATTTATGAAAAAGATTCCACTTTTAGAGAAGGAGCATTCCCTACCCTCTCCCGCCTTCTGAGAAACAACGGTGCCGTCAGCTCTTCCCCGACTCTGCTGGACCAAAACGAAATGAAAAGATTATTTAATACTCAAATGTATACTATTGGACGAGAAATGCGAGCTGTTTCTTTTACGGTGTCATTCACATTTATTCAATTTGACTGTGTAGATGCAAATTTTGACCTCCAAGTTCTATCTTTTTCCTGTAGATATTTTGCTTTTTTTTCCCTGCAGGTATTTTTGTCTCATTTCCTAGGCTCAAGCTTCTCAAAGTGTCTCAGTTGCTTTAGTGGCCTAATTGTGCAGTGGCATATTTAAAAGTCATTATTTTCATCATCTATTAAATGCAGCCCAGAACAGTTTAAAAAGTTGGGTGAGGCATTTTTGCAAAAGCATTTACGGTGTGAGCTGCCAAGGAATGTGCAGCTGCAGGGGCTTCTTTGTCTAATCTCAGACTTTTACTTGAAAACGTATTAAGGGTGGATACCTGTGAAAGGGAACCAATTTGATCTCCTAAGAACTGCAAGCGTTGGAGAGAGAGACACAGGCTTTGTTTGAACATGCTGAATCTATTGATCCCAGGGAAGTGTTAGCACTTACAAAGTAGCCCTTTTATATTGAAATGAGCTGCCTTAGTTTGGACTGCACCTGCCGTCTTGCTAGTTTTTAACATCTTTGAAGAGTGTATCCTCAGCAGTGGTGTATTGGAAATGTTTAAGGATGAGATGCCGGAGGGGGAAGGCACGCACCTGATTTTGTTACATGTGCCAATTTCCTTGGTGTAAATACTCCCACCATAGCTGATTTTTGACTACTGCAGTGACATCCCCCCATTGCAGAGTTGGGAAGAAATGTGGCCCTCCTGTGTTATTTTTACTATAAAGAAACAATAGGCAAGTAATCTCAAAAGCAGAGATAACAAGATGGAGTGAAATAATTAGAAAATGGCAACCTTTGAGTCCTTGTTACCTTTTTAAAAAATATACAATTCATTCAATTGTAGGTTTATATCATTTAAATTTTAATCATAGCCACGGTTCACAAGCAGCTCCAGCACACCACAGAGACTAGTCAAGGGGATTGACTGTGTAACTAGATGATAACACTGGGGTCATTCTGCTTCAGTTTTGATGGAAGTGCCAAAGTCCAAGTATAAGGTGATCAGTTCCAAGAATAAGGAGATCGGTTCCAAGTACCCTATATTAAAATATGAGTTACTAGGCCACCCATGTGGGACTTGCCAAGGGGGTGAACCCAAGTCGGCCAGCATCCCTTCCTTCTAGTTGGGCTGGAAGAGGTGGGGAGAGAATTTCATTGAAGAAAGATTGTTGGATTGTACTCTAGCACACACAACAGGGACTTCAAGGGGATGTCTCAGGAGACTTACAGGCACAACCCTCCCACCCCACCCCACCCCTCCCTGCTGGAGTTTGGAAACAGAAGGACTGGGATCTGACACCCACAAAGAAGGCAGCATAAAGGCTGCAGCTGTGGCCACACCACTGTGTCTGATTACAGAGTAAAGAGGACCGGGATAGAACAAATTTCACTTCCAGCGATGGCAGGGAAAAGTTGAGTGTTTTTGGAGCTCAGATGTGGACCATGTAAAAGGGAGTCAGCCTGGGGTTGCCTTAGAGGGGATCTTACTCAGTAAGCAAGTGGTGACCTGGAGGGATGATGTGACCCTGTCAGAGGCCCTCCAAGAGGTCAGTGTTAATCGGACAACTGACTATGTCAAGGTGGTGGCAGTCAGAGGTCCCTGGTGAAAAATAACTGAGGAGCTAGCAAGAGCTTTGACTGAAAGAAAGAATCAGCGTGGAACATCTGCCTTCCTAGACCATCAGTGTCTTGTCGAAGCTCTTCCTGTCATTTCTCTATCCCTTGATCCAGTCTTACAAGGGTCAGAACCAGCAGCTAGAGGGAAGAAGGCAAGTGAGGAAAGAGGGGTAAAAACAGCAGTGCCATCCCCAACTGAAGTCTACATGAAAAGCTCTAAATTAGATTAAAATGATTTTTACAGCACACTGGGCTAGTAGTCATAGGGTTAGAGACAGCATCATTTTAAATACCAAAATGTAGGACTAATCACCCATTATCCAAGAGCAGTGGAAAAGCTAGACAATATTTCATCTTGGGAAGGGATGAGGAGGGAAGGGGTCCAAAAATCAAATCTGAAGAGCAGTGGAAGAACAAAGCTAGAAGTTCGGTTTCTCCTGATAGCCCGTTGGCTATCAGGAGTCAGTCCACTAATTACAGTCCACTAATTATAATCTAATTACACTAATTACAAACTAATCAGTCAGTCCACTAATTACAAATGTATTTTTGGAAGATTTTCTTGAATACATACAGATCTCCAACATTCGAACCAGTTGCTACTTGGAAGAATGAAGTCACATTTGTTGGTAGGGGGCCTTTCTGAGGACAAACAACGATAAAAAAAAAAAAAAAAAAAACTTAGAGCAACTTTGGGAATTAAATATTAAAGTACTCCACAAAGAGTTGAGGGCCAACCTTGTCATTCTCAATTCTAATTGGTAAATCTTAGTCCCAAAAAGAGAATAGGAAGAAGCAAGCTGATTTATAAGAGTTAGAGTGGATATGATTTTTACCATAGTCTCTCTAAACGCTAACACAGTAAGGAGTTAAAAAGGGAACATTAAAATACCTAATTATTTTCAGTTACAGAACACTAGACAACTGATTCCTTCTGGATTGCCCAAGTCATTTTTTTTTTTTTTTTTTTTGGTTTGGAACTGTACAGAATACACAGCCATAGAATTCTTGCTAAAAGGAATTTCAACTTTTACTTACTCGATTTCATGAATGTAAATGTGATTATAGAGTGGAGGGGTTATTTGGGGGGATGGGCTGGGAACAAGTGTGAAAGCTCCTAGGTTCTATGAAACAGCCTCATGTCTGTTCCACTCACCAACAGAAATTGTATTTGCAACAATGACTAAGCCCAGAAAATTGTGTCAGGATCCTGGACACAGAGGCCACACACTCTCTTCCCAGGAGAGGTGTGTTGCCAAGGTAAAGCCTTCACTCAGACCATGTGGTCTAAAGGACACGGGTTGGTAGCTACAATAGTCCAGTGACAGAAGGGGAAGGCAAAAAAGTGATATAACAACATTGTGAGGTCCCTTTCAATTTGCAAATATTGCCCTCTTTGATAGATATTCAAACTGAAATGCCCGCAGGGACTAGAAACATTGAAGAAGAAAAAGAAAAGCAGGCAGTTGTGAAAACGGACTATAGCACAAATGCTACATAAATAGCTACTGACGGCCTGCTTCAGTGGGAGGGCAATAGGGCATGGGGAGGAGTGTGGCGAATAGGAGACTAGCGCAAGTTGGCATCTGATGACTGTGTCACATGAGAAAGTGGATCCAGCAGCCAAAACATCCAAGCTTTGTAATGCCCTGATTTTTTTAAATGTTACCAACTATTATTATTATTATTATTATTATTATTATTATTATTATTTAGAGAGGGAAAGGGGGGGGCAAGGAAGAGGGAGAGAATGTTAAGCAGGCTCCATGCCCAGTGCAAAGCCCAACACAAGGCTCGATCTCAATTCCACAACCCCGAGATCACAACCTGGGTGAAAATCAAGTCAGTCACTTAACCGACTGAGCCACCCGGGTATCCCATTACCACCCAATTTTAAAAAGTGGCAAACACTGAAAAAAAAGAAAGTTGAAAACACTGTGTTGACCACATAAAATATGGGTGCTCCATATTCCCTAGTATGTGATCAAAATATCTTTTAGATAATAGAAATAATGATGATAGCAATAATTCAGTCTTGTTCAGATTCTGTGAGAGGTCTTTACTAGTGCCTGGAACTAAGTGATTCACACACATTTACCGTTTTCATTCAAACCTACATATAGCACCACATTAACAGCAAAAAGGGTCGAATGCAAATTTCATGGCATTCTGTTTTTGTGTTTTAAGAGCAAGAATAGTTGACATGTAAATAATTCTAAGTAACTGTTCTCTGTTCCTATTACATCTTTAACCATTTGCGAAGGCACCCAGAATGGAGACTAGGTCACACGGGGCAGGGCCTTGTCTACCCTGATAAGGTGACTATGGAGAACTCATGAACATTTTTGGAAATACTTGGGAAATCAGAACTATTTATTAGCTGCCAGACCCCTGTGCTTTTCACCACCTCCTGCCAAACAATGCATTAGTTGTGGGAAGTATGCGGGAATATGAGAAAGATATAATCTGTAATTTCTGGGAATCCTTGCAATGCACTATTGCCATCTTGTCGTCTGAAGCAAAAACTCCAAGGAACTGAGGTCCCCCTTTTAGAAAAGACCCATGAAGCTTGCTCCACTGAAATGTCAAAAAATCTTCCTCCAATGGTAAGCAAAATGTCCCTTTAGGTCATGCTCTCCCTAAATTTAATCATTTAAAAACTCTCTTTCTAAACAACAACAAAAAGTAAAGTCTCTCTAAAAAAAGATAGCATATCAATTGCTGAACACTGTAATCTGGTCTCATTTTTCTGGATTCTCTGCGATAGTCCGTAAAACATCACACTAAGATATTGGAGGCAAGTTCAGGTGAGAAAAGAAAAGGTTGAAGAGATAAGAAAGAGAAAGGGGAAGACAGAAGGCTAATGCATGCATTTTACTATTTTCTGGAAGGTCAGCCTCAGATTCCCTATTTTAGGAACTGAAGTCATTATGGATCAAGAAATTAATAGAGCCACTATACCTTCTCTACACACATACACGCACTTCATGAAGATTGTGTTTCATTTGTGGATGGGTTTACTCTGGGAGTGGGATTCCATTTCCGGCCATACCAACAATGGGGAAACGCTGGAGCCTCTGGAATGTATGATGGTAGAATAATCAGTCCTGGGAGCGTGAGAACAAATCATTCCTCTTCATCATCCTCAGCCATGCCCAGGGACCATGTGCCCGGGCCCAGGCAGGGTTACCCGCTGCAGAGAGACAACATGACTGAGCAAGGCTAACCCACCATGGCTGTCGGTCCCACCAGCACGGGTAGGATCTGGTTCCTGTGCCAGTATGGATACTCCTCGGTGTCTGGGCCCACTGGGGGCTGGCGTGGAGGTGGCACTTCAGCTCCATCATTGGGGGGGAAGCAGAGGCTGAGGATGTGTGTGCAGTAGGCCCAGAGGTTGTGCAACCCTCCAAGGCGGGCCGGCAGAACAGTTCCATGGGCGCCGCCACCTTGCCCGGCCTCCGTTCCAAACAAAAACAGGTTTTTTTAAATGAAAAGCTTTTTTTTTTTTTTAACCTTAGCAAACAGTATAAGCACTCTTGAGTTGAATGTGTTTTTAAGAGTACCTGAGATGACGTATGGGCAAAAACCCCTTTTTAAAAGTTTTTGTGGGTTTTTCAAATAGTTTCATCGTAACAGAATTGGATTAGAATGGCAATAATGAAATCATCACCAGAAATTATTTTTTCAGTTTGGAGGCCTTGATGATGAAATAAACTTGATGTTCAGTTTCTAAACTGACCTAGCTAGGAAGCATATTGATCTCAATAGGAAATATACAGAAACTCCAAACATTCTTTCCCTCCCTAACTGTCATTTCTCTGGGATGCAATATTGTTTTTGACTTACTATTTTGGCTGAGGGGAGGGGACAGTTTCAGAGATTTCTACTTGGCTATTCCTGGCCTCTTGAATAACTCTGACCTCCTCAGGCCCAGAGACCAATGGAGGGGTCAGCCTGCTACAAAGTATATCTATTTCAGTCACACATTTGGGAGCCAGGGAAATGACCACTGGGTCTGTCCACAGTCCCAGTGGACTCATTGGGAGCCAGACCCAAGCCAGAATTCCATTTATTATTTAGCTCCCATGTGATCCCATGAGTTCGGGGAGCCACGGCAATGCTTTGAGTGTCTGGGTGGCATTGTCCCTTTTCCCTAGTAAATGGCCATAAGTTTCTTTAGGGGAGGATGGTGGAATCGTTACCATGTTTGCTTGCTGTGGTATCTCAGGGTCCTTCTTCCTGGGGACCTGGCCTCTTCTTTAGCCACTAGGTTACAGGTCCAAAAACTGGCTCAGGTTTAGAGGTGAACCTGGGATGAGTGACCTCAGCCTCCTGGTTATCCATCCTTAATCTCTTTTGATTTAATGGATTAAGTAATACCCTTCCCTCGATGCCCATCCATTTTGCCCTTAGGGACACTGTTCTATTAACAATGTCCGTATTACTCTGAGCATAGACCCCGTCTGTCTGCCTTTATAACTTTGCCTCTCATTACCATAATTACGTCTCCCTGGGGCAGGGGATCTTATCATTCCCATTGCTACCGAGGATGACCTCTCCTACCACCAGCCTTGGCTTACAGAGGACAGTTACCACTGAACTTAAAACACTGGTGCCTCTCTTACCAGCATATCCCTGTTGCTTGGCAAATGGTGCTCCTCCCTTGTTTCGGCAGAAGGCTCTCTGGCGGTTTCTGGTCCTACATAACATATCCGCTGCCGAGTGCCCATTGCTCTCAGCTTTAAAACCTCTCACTGTCTACCATGGCCACTCCGGCATGATTACCTCACTGAGTGTGCTCAATTCTTTTTCTAGGAGGCATCAGAGTCCCGTGCTCGTGCTATTTCCCAGGGTTCTTCCCCAGGTCGTTCCATCCTATATCTGGAGAGACTAACCATTACCCAGCCTTGCATTCCGCCAGGCTTCATCAAGCATTCACCCAATCCAGACAGGGCACCTTCATGAGCTCCTGCCCATTCAACAGCTCTTTGGGGGGTAAACCCCTTCTCCCCTTATCAGGCCCACTCTGTCCTTGGCTGGGTCATACCGTGACTGAATCTAAGCTATTGCCCTCAGCAAGCAAGGGAAAATGCTCGCCCTTCACAGGAAGAGTGGGCCCCCGGTGCAGGCTCGGTGGGTTCAGGGGAATCTGGGACTTCATGATTCTGATATACATCAATCCAGATGTGCTGTCCGTGTGCCAGGGTCAGTCTCTCCCCCGACCCCAAACTCCTCCTTCCGGGGGCCCTGAAATTGGCATAACAGATCTGCCTTGTTTGGGAGCTTAACCTTTTGAGCTCTGCTACCGTTATGAGTAACTCCCGGTCTGTCCTTCAGCTTTCTCCGCCCTCCCTCCAGGAGATGAGAGGCTCTTTATGCTGCCGAGGAGCCTGTCTCTGGCTTTCACTCTTTGGTTTTAAATGTCAGTCGCTCTTAATTCTTTGTCACAATTGGTTTTTTTCCAGAGTGTCAGCTGAGCACGGATATGGCCGACCAATCCCACCATTCTCATCGTCACTATTTCCCTTTTCTTAAACTCCTATGACACCGCACCCATCGGTGATTTGCGTCCCACTGGTCACCGTTATACCATCCCAGTTCGCCACTGGCAGAGGCGGTGAACACAAATGCACTACGACCTTGTGCCAGAGGTTACCTGGGCGCCGCCTACCCCAGCCAAGGAATTCAAATGGTCAGCCACAAAGTGCCCAACTCCATCGCGGCACCTACTTTCTCGAACCCATTCCTGGTACCGACTGGCACGGGTCGGGTTCTCAAGGAGGCAGACTCTGAGACGGAGCTAAAGTGTAAGAGTCTAATTATGGAATCTCTTGGGATCACTTCCTGCAGAAGAGAAGAGACGACAGCAGGAGTGGGCCGAGGGAGAAGTCCACCTGGGATGCAGCCTCCACAGGGCCTGCGACGGACGGTGTGGCAACCTCGAAAGCCGGGGTGGCCCTTCTTGCCGTCTTGAGTCGGGCTTTATATGCCAACACTGCCCAGTCACTGGATGCCGGCGCCCCTGGAGAGGGTCATGGCCTTCAGGGAGGCAGCGGATGCAATCCCCAGAGCGGGGCTGACCGCTGAGGGCTCTCTGCTGGCGACACTCCCAGCAGCTGGGAGAGGAAGTCTTTCATCCCTGAAAGGGGTTCTGGGTGGCATCGCAGTGTCCACCACACCCCATATCCCAGGCTATGTTAGACAGATATTCTTGGCTCTGGGAATCTCTCTTTGTAAAGGTGAATATTAATGTTAAACATTTTCACATGTGAGCTAGATAACACTGTAGTTCTGAATTTTACTTCCTGGGTCATTGGTCAAAAGCCATTAGCTTTTCAACTTCATCTCCCAGAACCGTGTGTCATGTGTGGTGCTGTCGACTCACTGTGGTGGCGTTCTCTAAATCCACAATTAAGAACAGGATGGTGTCTCAGGGGACACTGGGTCCTGGGGCCATATTGCCTTTCTCCCTTTTCCACCTGGCTGACCCTTGGAGGCCTGACTCTGATGTCGCCTCTGCTGTGACATTTCCCGCTAGCCCCCTAGGTCAGGGCTGTCTGCGATCTTCTTTCCCGTAACTATCTGGTAGCATAATACTTAGCAGGCCGTATTCATAAATGCTCTGAGCATTCATTTGCTCTCAGCTAAACTTGGGAGCCAGACTCCCCTCGATTTAAGTCCTCACTCTCACGTTTTGTAGCTGTATAACCTTGAGTACATCATGCAGCCTTTCCCTCTCAGTTTCCTGTCTGTAAAAGAAGGATCTGGGGTGCCTGGGTGGCTCAGTCATTAAGCGTCTGCTTTTGGCTCAGGTCATGATCCCAGAGTCCTGGGATCGAGCCCTATATCGGGCTCCCTGCTCGGCAGGAAGCCTGCTTCTCCCTCTCCCACTCCCCCTCTCTCCCCTCTCTCTCTCGCTGTGTCTCTCTCTGTCAAGTAAATAAATAAAATCTTAAATAAATAAATAAATAAATAAATAATACATCTCACAGGGTTATTGTGGAGATGAAATGAGTTAATGTGTACCAAGCACTTAGAATAGTGCAAGCATAATTTATGCTCCGGGTCTTGGCTATTATTTCACTGTAATTATTCTATATTGTATCTCATTTATTGGCTCATCAGGGACAAGGACCATTTCTTACTTGCCCTTAAATAGCCAAGTGTTGGTTAGCACAGTGCGTGGCACAGAAGACAGAGATACTGACAATACTATATATTTCTTATAGAAGTACTTGTGTGTGTGTGTGATGGCAGTGTTAGGCCTCCAGTGTTTTCTGAAGTGTCTCCGTGGAACACTAGTTCTGCAAAATAATCCACAAAAATGAGGTCAACTAAGTGGTCAACTAAGCTGGAGAAATGGTACAGACACTATTGGATTCACCTTAGAATATTAAAGGCTCTGAGAAGTCCTGCAGTGATATGACTGTATGTTTTAATAGAGTCACAAATCCTTCGATACTTCTCCCTTCAAGTATTGTAGTTTATCCCCCCTCCAGTTGCATACAGGCTGAACTTAGTGGCTAGATTCTAATGACTAGAAGATGGCAGGCGTACCAGTGTGTGTCTTCCTAGTCTGAAGCCTCGGTCATAAAAGGAAATGCAGCCTCCTCCTTACTCTCGCTCTTGGATCACTTGCTCTGGGAGAAGCGAGTTGCTATGTGTCAAAGAAGCCCAAGTGGCAAAGGACTAAGGCCTCCTTCCAACAGCCTTCTTGGGAGTGGATCCTCCAGCCCCAGTCAGGCCTTCAGATGACTGTAGCCCCTCATGGCACCTTGACTGCAGCCTATGAGAGACTGAGCCAGAACGAACCAGTGAAGCTGCTGAATTCTGGAAAAATGTAGTATGTAGCAGCAGGTAACTAATGGCAAATGAAACATGTTTAACTTTATATAACCCAATTAACCCACCCTCTTGTTAGAATGTTAAAAAAAAAAAAATCACTGTACAATTACACATTATTAAGTTTCTCTAAAACCCTGTTTTTAATCTTTTAGAAACATTTTTTCTTTTTCTTTTTTCTTTTTTTTTTTAAGATTTTATTTATTTGAGAGAGAGTGAGAGATTGAGAGCACAAGGCAGGGGGGAGAGGGAGAAGGAGAAGCAGGCTTCCCACTGAGCAGGGAGCCTGAAGTGGGGCTTGATCCTGGGATCCTGGGATCATGACCTGAGCCAAAGGCAAACACTCAGCCACCCAGGTGCCTCACACTTTTTCTTTTTAAATTGTTCTATCATCGAGTCCCTTTTTTTAATCAAGTTTTTCATTTTAGTTCTATATATATATATGTTTATATATATATTTATATATAACTATATGCTTATAGTTATATATAAACTATATGTTTATAGTTTTATATTAGCCATAGGCATACAAGACAGTGATTTAACACTTACATACATTATTTGGTGCTCATCACCTATTTCCCCCAACCCCCCACCCACCTCCCCTCTGGCAACCATCAGTTTGTTCTTGGAGTTAGTTAAGAGTCTGTTTCTTTGTTTGCCTCTCACTCTTTTTTCCCCTTTGCTCATTTGTTTCTTCAATTATATATATGATCTGCAATTAATTCTTAGAAACAAACAAACCCACTATCATACTACTATCTCTGAATTTTCTGAAGATCAGATTTAATATCCTTGCTTTACTAAAGAGAGCTTACTTCACTTTCACTAGCCATAGATTTGATGTGTGGCTTTAAAAATAACTTTGCAGTTTTATTATTAAAGTGCATTTTAATGGGCCTTATTTACTTTCTGTCAAATTCAAATCATGTATTAAATATTGCATCTAAAATAAAATAATTCAAAAAATTCTCAGAAAAATTTCCAGTTTAATATTATTACTATATAAGTTTTTAGATGCCCACTTAATAAATCAATACCTCTAAGTAAATGATAAAATCATCAATGCAGACTTTGTTTTAAAGGCATATTCAGATCTATGTCTCATAATATTCAAAGCACACTGAGGTTGATTAGTATTGTCCTTGGGTGGCTTATCAGAGGTTTATGTTATCCATAATAATTTTTCTTTCAAGTTCAATGCAGTTAGTATGGAATATGCTTAATTACAGCTTTTTAGACATTTCAATTTCCTCTACTTGGTTTGCATGAAGACAAGCTCTTTGAAGATCAAATATTTAGCCACCTCCCTACTTTAAGGAGGTTTTGAGAGAGCAAAGATTTTTTTTTGTCAGTTAAGAGAAAGCAGACATTTTCTAGCATTGTGTTAAGAGAAGAGCTGGATGGAGAAACTGGATGGGGAGGTCGGCCATCTTTCTCTCTGCCCAAACCACATCTCCTCAGGATGTTTTCATCATTTTCTCTGAAGTGAATATCTAGACCACCACACACACCGATTTTCAAATGTAAGAACCAAACACATTCCAGGCGCCTGGGTTGCTCAGTTGTTGGGTGTCTGCCTTTGGCTCAGGTTGTGATCCCAGGGTCCTGGGATCAAGCCCCACATCATGCCCCACATTGGGCTCCCTGCTTGGCAGGAAGCCTGCTTCTCCCTCTCTTACTACCCCCCCGTCCCCGCTTGTGTTTCCTCTCTTGCCATGTCTCTCTCTGTCAAATAAATAAATAAACAGTAAAAAAAAAAAAACAACAACCAAACTCATTCCAAAGCCAATTGTGAAGAATTTTTAGTTTCATGGCTGTTTTACATTAACCTAATCTCTGATCTTCCCAAATACTTTGGAAGATTGAGAAGACCTAACTGACAGTCAAAGAGTACAATTTCTTCATAGTTGGTTAACTTTCTTGAGTTACTTTTCCTCAGTTTCACAATGAAAATCAATGTAAAATAATATGCATTTCTATCATTCGTGGCTTTGGGCTTTAGAATTACACAGATTCTAAGATACTCTAGTAATAGATAGCAATGAGTCTGTGTTAGACCTTTTCCACGTATCATCTGTCTTTATCCCCAAAATAGTCCTGTGAAACAAGAGGTATTTCTAGCTCTGCTGCCCAGAAAGGAGACTGAGGCTCAGAGAAGTAACTTGTATTGCAGCTTATAGTTGAAAATAGATTTGTCTTGGCATCAAAATCCCAAATAACTGTAGGAACCATTGTAACCTTGTTACAATCATTTTTGGCCCTTTAAATTAAAATAACCTATTTATAGGATGTCTTTTCATTGACAGAATTGTTATATATAACACTAATATGAAGACAGAAAGTCAGTTTGCATAAAAGATTGTATCTATTTTCCTGTTATACCTTCACACACATCAGGGTATCAGTTCCACAATCAACTATGATAATTAGAGAAACAACAAATGCCCCAGAGGGAGCATTTTCTAGTGATTATATCATAGATACATAATAATATCTTTATAAGCTAAGCAGGAAAACATTCTCAGAAGCATATTGTTCAGGTCAGTGATTTTACAAGAATTCCATAGGATGAATAGCCCCTCTGTCAGAATAAAAGTTGTGGAGCAAATTCCATTATAATTCTCTTTTCTCAGTCACTTGGAACTTTCTCAAAAAGTCTCTTTCCAAGTGAAACTGTCCCTGGTGGCTGCCTCCCAAATGTGATTTTTTTTTTTTTTAAGTTAAAGGAAAATTTGTTCCTCCATCCAAGAAGGAAATAGTTATTCAACCACTTTTTTCAAAGGCTTTTAAGTATAAATACCTCAAAACTCAAACTTTTAAGTACTTAAAATTTTATGTAAAATTGGGTAGCACTCAATTATTCTTTTTCACTATATCATGTGAGAAATTAGATACAAAATTCATCTGGAATTTTACAAAGTTCAATAAATTGTTTACTATAGTCAGATCAGTACTAAAAACAGGACTGGCTTTCTAGAGCTAGAGTTGGATGGAATTTGGCTAAACATTTGAGTAGAGTCTGACTCGCAGTGGTTTATCTAGATAACCAGTCATGGTCTCAAGATAAAGCATCACGGGCTCCCCTGTTCAAATTTCTTTCAAGGCGGTGGCAAAGCTGGCTAAACTGTCCCTTTAGTATTTGTCTCTGTTATTTTAGTGACTTACCTTTACTGAGATGTTTTCCTTGAGGTAAGCTCAGCAACTGCTTAGAACCTCAGATGTCAGGATCTTCTGGTAGCTTTGATTGTCCAAGTAAAAAAAAAAAAAAAATTGACCAAGTAAACATCTCCAACCCCACTCCCTCACCTAAGAACGCAGCTCAATGTTTGCATGCAAATTAATTCCCAGTTGTTGACGCAGTGCCCTTTCAGAAAACTTTGTAAGGTAAACATATACAGGCGCTTAACTATTTCAAAGAGCCTTTCATCCACAAAATCTGTCGAACTGGACTTTGTCAGTTATTAGTCAGAACAAAGAAAAATCACTTTGTACCATGTACATGAGAAAGATAAGCCAGCCAGCAAATTCACAGGCAATCGAAACTTAGCTGTGCTCTGATCACTCAAGCTGTTTGTTTATGTTTGCTACCAGAACTCTGAAACTAACCTGTGCTACTCTTTGAGATGGTATTTTAGAAGCAACAAAGATCAAATGTAATAGTAAATTATATGTTGTTTTAGATAAATTGATTGGCTGCAAATTATTTTTAAAAACATGAATTAGCAAGCTAGAAATATTTTTCCTACGTTCAGAAGTCTGAAGGCAATTGATTTTGGTTGGAATAGTCCCCAGCGGCAGGGACCACCTTTTTTTTAGGTGGTCTTTTGTTGTGAAACCTTTTTCCAAGATCACTTCATGTTCAAAGATGGCTGCCAAAGCTTCAGACATTATGAGAAAACACAAAGAAGGGGTATGCATGGACTTCTTACTTCTATTCACATTCCACTGGCTAGAACTCACAAAGTGTTACCTGGCTGCAAGGGAAGCTGAGAAATGTAAGAAATTCCTTTATTCTGGAAAGTCACATATCCAGCTACGACTCAGGATTTCTTTTTGACGAAGAAGAGGAAAATGGGTATTTCAGGTAAAGCTAACCTTTTAAGTCATATGTGTGATTGATGAATAAAATAAAATAGAGTTACAGCAATTGCAAAAAAAAAAAGAAAATGAGTAAGAGAGACTTGGCAAAGACTGAGATATTTGAATTGGATAAAGGAAGAACATAAAAATTGATGATTGTAGACTATTTCCTTTTATGCATTACTTTCACAAGGTCTTCTCGGGGTCTTAGAGGTTAAAGATCTTGAAAGTTAAGATCTAGCTTAAGATCTGCACATTCCAAAGCAAAGTGGATATTTGGCAACTAATGAGTAAATTCAGATTGTGCAGAGAACATTCCACATTGAATCAAGAATTGTCCTGGTTGCCGCTCTATGTATTTAAATACTTATGATCTTCCAGAAAAATCTTATTCCTATGAAAATATGTATAATGTCATCCTTGCTATTTACTACTTGGCGTTAGTGTACATTGCTCAAATATTTTAACAACTTAAAATTCCCATTTTCCACTACACTTTTCTATTTATTTATTTTTTTTTATTTTTTTTTTAATTTCATTTAATTGAGAGACATACACTTTTCTATTTAAATGAGAGAAAATTATTTTTGTTTAATTTGGCATAGGAAATAGAGTATATAACATGCAAGTGATTCCTTTAGGAAATACACGATGAGTTATTTGAATCATCTTTAGAAGGCTGTGGTTAAGAGTGCAGATTCTACCATTTATTCAAGATGTGAGGTTGGGAAATCCAATTTCTCTTGAGTTTCAGTGTTGTTTGTTTGAAATTGGCAAGATACCTACTTCAAAGGATTTTCACGAGGATTCATAAGCTTATATGTGTATACTTGGCATACACCAAGAAATCAATGAAATTTAAGGACATAGTACAGATCAGTGTTGTCTGTTTCAATTCAGTTATTCATAATTTGATGCTTATGCTCAGCTTTTTCTACCAAGAGTTTCAAAGAAGTTGACTAAGTTAGAGTTTTCAAGCTGAGCTTATCTTCTTAAAAATTTCTAATATTTTTGAAACATTATATGGATAATTACATATAAAAACATGTATTAATATCCTTTAGTGACAAAGTAAATAGGTAGAGGTTAGAGATACGTGATTTCCTGAGTGAGGTCTATCATTCACTGAACCACTAAATTCTAAAGAGTCAGCTTTTCTTTTTCTTGTAAACTTTGTCTCTCTCTCTCTTTTTTTTTTTTTTGGTTAGAATTGCATGTTTGTAATTTTCTCTTGGCTGCCAAGGATATTCCCTTCAAAACACTGTAAGTTAGTGCATTGAAATAGATCTATGTATGTATCTTGATCTGCATCTATGTGTTTGAAAAGTTTTGCCACTTGCATGGACATTGTGTCTTTTAATAACTTATCAGCGGTCTAAGACCTACGAAAAGAGCCTTATTCAAGATATAATAAGCTCATGTACAAAGACTGCTTTAGCTTCCAGTTCTGAAGCCAAAGTTGCATTGCATTTGCTATTATGGAGCAATATATTATCTTGAAATGGACTGTGGAAGCACTTTGTTTTTAGTTGTGCTAACATGAAATTTTAGAGGATGAATATATCACAGTGAAAAACTGGAAAATGTGAAACATTGCATCATTTGTTTGCTTTTCATATAAACATCAATATTGCTATTTCCAAGGAAAATAGGGAAGAATATTAATTCTGATAAAAAAAATAAGTATTGTTAATGAGCCAAGCACATGAGATATTTGGCTTACAGTTTCATTAAATACAAAATTCCACCAATAGAAGAATATCGTGTTACCTTTGGGCTCTATTCTGCCATTTTTACATAGGCAAAACCTCCTCTGCTTACCTGGGAGTATGTTTCAATTAAGCATGATGAACATATTTCAATTAAGGTCTATATTTCATATGTATTTTTACAGGTGTTAGTGGCTTGATCCACAAATATATTCAAGAGTCACATGGCTGTATAGAGGGTCCCATTCTGTGTTTCTGAGAGTGCATATATGTAACTCCGAATGTCTACAGAGCCAAGAGTTATAGTCGACGAGTTTTTCTTATCGAAGTCATGTCAACAAAAGGCCAAACTACTACCATGTTCTTGTCAAATTGCTGCCAGATTTTCCAGCCCAAAATCTGAGCACTGCTTCATCTCAAAAGCCACCTTTTCATGGGAGTTAACATTATGGCATAAGTTTTAACCCTTTTCTGGTTCACAATTGTAGGTGGAGCTGTTTCCAGAGATAAGTGAAAAGGTAAAGTCAAGTCCTGTTAACCCCCACTGTTGGATAGTCTTAGAGACTTGGGTCATCCCAAACGGCAGATGGGGTGAAAACCACTTTAGTGGCATGCATTGTTGTAGTCTCATTTGAGTACATATGCTAAGAATTCAATTTCAAGGTAAGGTCTTATCGGTACTTATAAGTACCGGTGCTTATCCCGGGGTCTTGAGATTAAGTATCGGTACTTATCTAGGGTCTTGAGGGTTACTCACTATCTCCATCCTTCAGTCTGAGGATGAGATGTGCTCACAGAACCATCTTCCTGGCGTATTTGCTTTTCAAAGGACTTCTCTACATATTGAGCCGATATCTGAGATATCAAAAAATGTATCAAGAAGTAGATGCGGGTTTTCACTTGAGAGTATCAAATACATTCCCTTGAGCAAGTGTGCAGAAGTGTTAACAAAACAGAGATGTCCCCAAAGACAGAGTTGTTAGCAATTATAGAAGTGTGCTGGCCAGTCTGCTTACAGAAAAGCCTAATCTACTAGAGCCACTGGCTTCTACTTTTCCCCACTCCGAGGCAGGGGTATAATATGATCGTAATATTAGAAACAAGAAAAATTTATGCTCTATCAAAGGCTCTCTGATGATTAATGAAAGCTACCGTTTGATTTTCATTTAAGATCAAAAAGAGTGAAGTTGGCAGATTTCTTTTTTTTTTCAAACTGACCACTTGACTTTTATGTATTAAAACTGCTAAATTGATTTAATCAATACTACTTTTGACTTTTCTCTGAATTGGGTCTCCTGAGAGAGCGAGCCTGAGCTAACAGAAGCAAGGTACTTAACCCCAAGGTAATCTTTAGTGAAGCCATCCACATGCTTTTTCTCCTTCCAGTCATTTTTAATTTTTTAAGTAAAACATTTGGAAGAAGCTCAGCAGCAATGTTTTCCTCTATTGGGTTTCTAAATGATTATAAACAAGAACTCAGTGTCTAAGGAAAGCACCCTTTACAAAACTCAACAGAAATCATTCTGGACAAAAAGTCTGTGGATAAAAGGAGTGGGTTTTTCCCTTGATTTAATGACAAGTTTCAGATCAATTCTGGAGCTCAAAGTTCCATTCCCACTGGCTTAATGTTGATTTGGTTTCGTAGCGGCGTTACAGATTTTAATCTTTGATATTTTGTTGTTGTTATTTCACTGGATTGGACTATATCTTCTAAGAAGATATGTCCAAGTCCTAACTGCTGATACCTATAAATGTGACTTGACCTGGATATGGAGTCATTGGAGATCTTATTTTAAGATAAGATCATCCTGAATTCATGGAAAGGGGGCGCTAAATACAATTACTGTTGTCTTTATAAGAGAAAGAAGAGGAGATTTGAGACACAGATACATGGAAGGGAAAGCCACGTGAAGACAGTGGCAAAGCTTGGAGTGATGAGTCTACAGGTCAAGGGTTGCCAAGGATTGCAGCAGTCGCCAGAAGCTAGGAGACAGAGAACAGCTTCTCTCTCAGAGCCTCTGGAAGAAGCCAACTCTGCCGACATCTTGATTTCAGCCTCCTGGCCTCCAGAAATGTGAGGTAACACATTTTTGTTGTGTTAAGCCACTGAGTTTATGGTCATTTGTTACAGCAGCCCTAAGAAACCAATACACAGGGTGAGTGTCTGGTATGCTCTCGGTAGAGTTCTTTGGTCCTAGAGGCTGTGAGAATATGTTACAATCACAGCACAGAAGGCAAAATAGCTGATGCTTCACCACCAGCTGCTTTAGCCACAGAAATGGGTACCCATGCAACCATTTGTTGGCATCAATGGTGGGAACACCATGCCAGGACAAAAGCCTAGGGTCTGTTTAAAATTTTAGTGTGATAGAAAAACAGCATGATTTCTCCTATGCCTTCCAAGTACAGAGTTCCTTGATCAGAAATGCCAACATCAACTACCTACAGTTACACACTGGCCTTAAGGGGAGCCCAAGTGTCCTGTGACGATGTGAGTCCGATGAGTCCGATGTGAGTACCATTAACTGAAGGCAGTGTGTTTCCTGATCATGATACGATTCCTCTTTTAATTTATCTTAAAATGCGTAATATGAAATGACTTACTGCTCCTTGAAAAGAAAAATGAAGAAGAAAGGAAGGAAAGGGAGGGGAGGGAGTAAGGAGAGGGAGGGAGAGAGGGAGGAAAGCATGAGGTGAGGGAGGAAAGAGGAGGAAAACTGAGTGAAAGGGAAGAAAGGAGGAAGGAAGAGCTCTATTGATAGATGGAACGTGAAATACAGCACATTAAGTATTAAAATCAGATTGCTTTGAATCTATGGTTAAATCAGACCTTGTCTATCTTCTTAGTTGACCATAGGATGAAGGGGCATAGTTGCCAACCCCAAGACAGAGGAGCCCCAGGGACAAGCCCTGGTCAGGGAGGCCGGCCGCGAGTCATCAAGCACTTTAACTCAGCCCCAGCCCTGGGTAACAAGGCAGGTGGGCCCCTTCCATCAGCACATTAGGCTGAGATTTAGTGCCATTACAGAGCTTCAATGTGCTGTTGAAATCCATGCAGTCTATATTTCTCATTGGGTAAGAGTGAGCGATTCAGCGCCAGCTACGACACTGCAAGCTTCTGGCTAATCAGAAATTTTCTTTGTAGTGGTATTTACACTGACATTTTTCTTTTATTTTTGGATGAGGTCTTTAGTAAAACAGAAGAACTTCCTCTGCCTCTTTCTTCTTCTCTGTCCACGCGGCCCTCCCTTCCCTGTTGATTTCGTAAGTGGGGGAGGGGAGCGCCCCGACAGGATATCTGGCTTGATGCCCTGTGTCCTGCAATTGAGCAGTCAGCAGATGAGTAGAATGATGGTATTTAAGAACAAACAAAAGGAAAACATAAATCCTTTAGGCAGCAGATATGTGTAATTTACTCTAGTTTTCTGTTTCAACTTTTCAAAGAGTGCAAGATCTTAGACAATAGTGAGTCAGAAATAAGCCAGTGACATCGCTAAATTCCCTCAATTAGGCTCACAACAAAAACACTGTTTATGAACATATGGTGCATCGTGATGGGATTAAAAGAATGGTGGGTCTAATTTGCCCTGTCCATCCACAGCGAACGTCCCAGGCGTGGTGGAAACCCTGCTCCTCGCAGAGCCATCAAAAGCCTTCTCAGCAAATGTTTCAGGATCCTTGGTTTCCACACAGCGACTGGATTTTCAGCAGTTGACTTGGGCTTCAGGCTTTATCTCTTCATTCTCCGTCAACTCCAATATTTATTTCGGTAAAAATGTCATTTTGTGGCACAAATGTTGGTGAAACAATATATTTCTAAGGAAAATTAAATATTGGGCACAAAATCCTCAGTTACAGTGTCTCTGGTCTGTAACCACTTGCATCTGTATAATTCTGACAGATTAAAATCCCTAAAACCCAGATTTGATCTTTCGAGTCCCTACAAATAACCTTCAGCTTTTGTCAACCCTGAAGTGTTTGGACTGGCCTTCAAGACCCTCCAAGGTCCAATCCAGCCTCCCTCTGTGCCCTTCTTTCTTACTGCTCCTTTTCATACATCCTTGTAAATGGAATAATTTAAGTCACACGCATGCCCCAAGCTTTCCATTTCTCTCTTGGATTAACCGTTTCTTGTTTGACCTGTACTCTGCTCCTGGAGAGCTCCTGGCTCCATATTTATTTTTTAGAATTATTTGTGTGTTGGGTCTCACTCTTAATCGGCTGGAGGCTCCTTAGGGAAAGGGACTTAATTCACTTTTCTTTCCTTCTCTCCCTTTTACCGATACTTAGAACAGGGCTTTGCACATGATAGGCATTCTGTAGTTCTTTGTTGACTGCATATATGAGCAAATAAATAATAAGTAGATTAAAAGCCAGAAGATCAACATTAAATAATTTAAGTCATGTTTTGGGAAGACATAAATGGC